>OZ023313.1:53633595-53684246 GCA_964007375.1 Ophion obscuratus
TGAGCCGCGGACCATGGCCTAATATTATTTAGGGAAGGCAAACCGGGGGCAGAACTTTTTCCCGACTCAAATTTCTACACGGGTAGTTGTGCAGTTTGATTTACTGTTCTCAAGTGTACCACATACGAACTAGGCAACAGTTACGTCGTGAAGTTCCGAATGGCTGATTTGGGTATGTAAATCGACGTAATTTCGAAAAATCTGCGGAAAAAAGGTCCTCTGTCACACTCGACCAGCTTCTGCATTTTTATGTTATACACATGTCTGGTAATACTCTGCTCACCGCCAGTTTCGATCGATAAAGCCGGTTCTTCTATGCATTGCTGCCCAACTCCAGAACACCTCCAATGCATAAACGTTCGAGAAATCGCAGTGAGATTTGAGCCCTTTACATCGCAGAAGCGAGTATATTAAACCACTTTTTTAGTGCTGAAAAATACATTCAGCAAAATTGCGGTCGATCGTCGATACGATGGAGTATTGATGAGGCAAATATGTACTTTCTTATTCAGTTTTACCGATCTTCTATGATATGTTTTCAGTAAGAATGTAGGTATGAAACAAGCAAAGCGATCATGCCATATACTGAAGTAAAATACACCTAAGTCTTTATAAATGCCTTTGTAGAAGTCTATGCACCTTGCAGCTACGTTTCACTGAATTTTGGTAGTAAGAAGACCAGTTGGCTGTGCATAATGATATATATATATATATATATATATATATATATATATATATATATATATATATATATATATATATTGTAACGGGTTTTCCGGTCTGCACACTTCCGGGCCCGTACCGCTCCCGAAGCCTACCGGGTGTCCGAGAACCCGCCGGGTGGACGTGGGCGCCAGGTACCGGAGTACCGCCGACCGAGGGTCGACTTGTGATTTTGTCCACCCGAGCGCGGTCCTTTGATGTCGGGACACCCGGTGTGGAACGACACGACCCAGGCGGTCCAACTAGCTCTGCTCGCCGAAGGATATGGTAGAGGGGCAGAGTCGAAGGACGAGTGTCAAGGATGACACCGGATAGGAGGTGTCCACTGAAGTAATTAACACGTGTTTGACAGTATGACTGGTATTCGTTTATTGGGGCCCGAGGCCCGCCAATACGGGGTACAATTCATGGGCGCTCGACATAAATCTCCGTTTCTATCCACGCTTGGATAAGCTACTGGTGCACCGGCGACAATCCGGACCCCTCCCATTTCCGAAGGGATTACGGCCAGGGGCGCGACGTTGGCAGTAGGGTTCTGTCCGAAGGGCGTATGTGCGGGTGTAGGCAACGGTGTAGATAATGGTGTATTAAGGCAATAGAGTGTAGGCAATGGTGTAGATAATCGTGTAGGCAATCGTGTAGGTACTCGTGTACTGACTCCAAAGGGCGTAGGCAATCGTGTCGATAATTCGTGTGTTAATGTAAAAGGGTGTAGGCAATTGTGTAAGCAATTCGGGTATGCATACAAAAGATTGTAGATAATTGTGTAGGTAATCGTGTATTAATCCCAAAGAGTGTAGCTCATTGTGTAGGTAACCGTGTATTGATGCAAAAGAGAATAGATAATTGTATAGGTAATTCGTATACTAACTCAAAAAGGCGTAGGTAATGGGGTAGTTAATCCGATATTACTCCAACAGAGTGTAGGTAATTGTGTAAGCAATTCGTGTATTCATGCAAAAGATTGTAGATAATTGTGTAGGTAATCGTGTATTAATCTAACAGAGTGTAGGTAATGGTGTAGGTAATCGTGTATTAATCGAACAGAGTGTAGGTAATTGTGTAGGCAATTCGTGTATTCATGCAAAAGATTGTAGATAATTGTGTAGGTAATCGTGTATTAAGCTAACTGAGTGTAGGTAATTGTGTAGGTAATCGTATATTAATCTAACAGAGTGTAGGTAATTGTGTAGGTAATCGTGTATTAATTTAACAGAGTGTAGATAATTGTGTAGGTAATCGTGTATTAATTTAACAGAGTGTAGGTAATTGTGTAGGTAATCGTGTATTAATCTAACAGAGTGTAGGTAATTGTGTAGGTAATCGTGTATTAATTTAACGGAGTGTAGGTAATTGTGTAGGCCCTTCAACGAAACTCGATTATGCATGGTCGCCGGCTCGGACACCCGATATATGCGCTTCCATTGGCCAAATAATGCCCTAGGTGACCGAAAGTCCGAATAATGTCGACTAAGTTTACGAACACCCCGTATATCCACTCGAGGTACAAGGTGTGGTGGTTGGTGACCGGAAGTACGAATAATGTCGACTGACTTTCCGGACACCCGGTATATTCGCTCGAAATACAACGCCTG
Source organism: Ophion obscuratus (assembly GCA_964007375.1). Classification (NCBI taxonomy): domain Eukaryota; kingdom Metazoa; phylum Arthropoda; class Insecta; order Hymenoptera; family Ichneumonidae; genus Ophion; species Ophion obscuratus. The sequence goes on from OZ023313.1 coordinate 53,635,914, forward strand.
ATGGTGGACGAACAAAAGCCCAACCAATACTGACTGACTTTCCGGGCACCCGATATATTCGCTCGAACACAATGCCTCATGGTGGGTGACCGGAAGCCCCAATATTATCGACTAACTTTTCGGACACCCTGTATATTCACTCGAAATACCACGCACGTTAGGGGTGACCGGGGGTCCGTATACTATCGACTAACTTTCCGGACACCCGATATATTCGCTCGAAATACAATTGTCGCGGGGTCGGTAATAATCGAGTGAATATTACCAAAGGTTTTGCGTGAGTATAATTCTCGAGTTAGCTGGATTTCGGCAACTCGTAAACAACGCGTGAGAACAAAGGAAACAAAGACAGAAGCTCAAAGGTAAACAAACGCGAGACCAAGCGCTCGATGGCCCTGAGCGCGCGGGGAGACTGGACGAGAGATATACGCACGAACTATGTCGTATTACATTTTCCGACTCGAAATAAAATATTACTCCAAATTACATAATCTCGCGGAAATTCGTACTTTTCTTTGAGCCAATTTTCGCGGGACATCCGCAAACATTTTTAATTTAACGTCCTAGGCTTAACGAACGATCTCGTTAATTAATGATCGGTAATAACTAAACAATTCGTTAATTGACGCGATACGCAATAAAATTGACCGGAACTGGACGGAACGACCGAGGCTAAGGTACGAGCTTAGTCTCAAAATTTATGACTAAAACGGTACTTCCCCAGAGGCGGAAACCCGGGAACAAACGCGACTTTATCGCCAAAACACTCCCGCCGGGTTCCGGCCCTCTGGGGACACGAAATTTCCCCCCATGGGGCAACCCGTCGGCACTTGGCGCAATTAATAAAAGTTAAATGAAAAGAAATGAACCCTAATTTAGAGCTCGTACCTTAAGAACGTAGAGAGACGAGAGAGATCGGGCTCACCGCTGAAGAATCGCAGCACGGAGACGCTCGCTGCTTGAAACGGAAGGATCCTGCCTCGCAGTCGATCGATCGGATTTTCGTTTTCGGAGTGACGCGGCTGGGCTCGTTGACTCCGAAATCGTGACTAGCCCAAATAGCCGCGCTCTCGCGGTACTCCCGGCTCTCGCGTGTCCCACTCACGCGCCCCTCCCCTCTTTTCACGCGCTCACGTGTGATCGCGTTATTCTCCGTCTTAGGAGATTTTCCCCTATTTCCCTCAGATGCCGCGGCCACGGCCCCGCTCTACCGCACTACCCCGCGCGTACGCGACTGTCCTCGCAGCGAAGAATGGACTGCCCCTCGAACCTCATCCCCTAGGAACCGAGGCGGGACCTCGAACGCGGGGGGGGGAGGCCTCCCTCGCATTTCCCCAGCGTCCTGGGAATAGCGGTGGGCCCACGCGATATACCACCAGGTGAACTACACCCCCGGTCGCCGATCCACCGCCCCGACCCCCTTCGACGGGGCGCCGGTCTGACGCGGTCCATGAGGCCCGAGGGGACAGTAGGGATGGTGCAACTCCGGGTTGCTGAGTCGAGAGGGACGGGCGACACGGTAAACTCGGCCTTATTCCGGCGTCTCCTCCGGCATCCAATCCGCGAGCACTGTTGTCCGACGCTCGCCTGCCTCTGAGTGGAGGCGCGTGTGTGTCCTCGTGGACCAACCCGCGCGAGGTTTTGCGGAGCGCGAAACCGGAAGCCGGGACATCTCGGGTATCGATAATACGCGACTTCGGGGTAATATGGACGCGCGAGCGATCGCTCCCCGATACATCGTTCCGTCATCCATACTAACCGTCCTAAAAAAACTGTCCCAAACATTTTATTTGCAGGTTTTTAATTTCGTCCATTCATCCGCGGCTCACGAGCCGGTAGGTAATCACACAGGTAAGACGTGGCGGTTTCCGGAATAACATTACATAAAAACGAAGGTATAATATTCCGCCACGTCGTGAATCGACGATTTCGGAGCCACCCAGGATCGAACCAGGACGCCTCAGGGTCGTAAACCCGACCCACTGGTCGACACCGTTCGAGAATGGACGTGACCCTCCCAATTTGTCACGTCACAATATATATATATATACATATTGAGACAGGAAATATTTTTCGTTAAATACTTCTTCACCTACCGCGGCCGTGGTCCATCGGCTGGTAGGGCTCATGGACTAAATTTCATAAATATATTGAAATGTTGGACGCCAGGCAGTTTTATGAAACTGACAAACATGAATTTACGGATTTAAACAGCAATTGATATTTTATAAACTTGAAAATTTACTCGAGCTGAGACAAACGTCGAGGGTGGGACGTTGGAGGATCAGAAGAAATTGCAGAAAATTATAGAAGATGCTGGCCGATATATAAATTTATTCTTACTTATTTATCTCTCGTCAAACGGAAGACTGCCGACTTTGACGATTGGTGGACATGTTATATCTTTCTCGGAAACTTTAACGAATTAAAGGATACTTTGACAATTATGACAATTCGCTCGCGCGTACGAATTTTACGTTCTGGAGAAATACAACGGCTCCATCTCCTAGTCAAGGCGCGAGCCCACTCACAGACGGAGACAGACTCGCGACTTTTACAAACCAGGTCGGGTTGATCGGAGCGACAAGACCGGAAAACAGTCAGAGACCGAGCAACCGCAAGCAAGAGTTCGTCCCTTTTATAGGCGAATTTTGCGCGGTTGACAATTTGTCGCTTAATTTTTATCGGCACAGTGCTGCCGCTATAATCGAGGATCGATCGCTCGGATATTGGTCGTGATCGATCATTGGTTCTATGTCGAATTGGACAAACTTGCCTCTTTGGCCGCTTGTCGAGATGTGACGTCGAGGAAATTTTAGTTAAATTATTTTCCTGTCACAATCTCCTCCCTCGAACCTTGACGTCATCAGCGAGATGTTCATACCATTCGTCAATTCCGTCGTCACCTAAAATTCATATATCCACCCAAACACCTCCCTTGCCACATTTGGACCAATTCAATTCTCTGTAATTCCGGGAAAGGTTCGGGAATGCTATTGGAGTGTAGGTTGGGTGGACGTGACAATTGCAAACACGTATATTGAGCAAATGATATCATTTTCCAGGTTGTAGCTCTTGGTAACCTATATTAGAGTCTTCCGCTTTTTGACTCACGAACGCTAATTAAATCTTATAGTTATGAGCTATATGTGAACACACAAAATCGCAACATACTATTTTGAAAACAAAAGCAAATGGCGAACACTAGATTTTATCTAGTATGTTGTCGACAAAATATAATTCGCACTATTTCGTCACATGAAAATTGACGATAATGTAAAATAATAATAATTGTGCGAGGACAATAAGTGAAACGGAATCTTAACATAGATGATTTCAACGATAAAGATAATTAACACAAATAAATTTCGAATATTATAGCACTGATGAGAATTTTCAAAGTATGCAGTGCTTCGCTCGTCTAATTTTCTTCTTCGGGATGACACGAAAGTTTTTTTTTTCGATGGTCTGCAGCTTCGGTGTCTCGGCCATGAGATCGTCAGGAGTCTATTTGTACGTCGCTCGGACAGTGTCTTGATACTGTTCCCTTCTTGACACATTTCCCTTTTTCTTGGACAATGTGAATGCTATCTTGACGTCCAGACTTCTTCGCTTGGTGGCTGAAGCTAATGCGTCTTCCCAGATGAATTATTGTCGAGCACGATTCGGATAATCGTTGGACTCTATGAAGTTGACCTTGATTCATCTTTTCGAACTTTTGATATCATTGTTGAAGAGATGGCGATGATTTTCCGGAATCAGTTTAATTGGCTAGGTAATATAGTTCACCCTGAGCCAATCGATGATATCACCGTGCCCGATAGTACAACCTGGATACTCCGGACAATAGAAACTGACATTTCTTGGGTCGACAATCGACGCATCTGAGATCGTCATGTTTCTTCACGTAGCTGACAAATGTTTTGTACCTCGATCAACCTTGGGTGACTCCCCTTGGTTGACAAGATACTCATCTCGTTGTTAATCAAATCTTCCAACAAGATTTCGTTGAGGATTTGACAATCGACGAAATATAGAAGCTGGTTCTCTCAGATTGGCGAGTTCGGACGCGAAGTTCCTTGAGGAGCTCGTCAATTCTGTTTCGACGATGGATAATTGCAAATTTTTTCGCGTTGCGATGCTTTTGAATCATGTCTCACACAGCTATCGACATTGGAACCTCATCGAAGTATTCGGAGATCGGTGAATGGACAGATTTGATAGTTCGGTCAATTTGCGCCTGGAGATAAAGGATTGTATAGAATCTCCGGGTTCCGATGGTTTCCCTGAATCACAGCCCTCTTGGTCGTTGATCGGGAATATCTCTATGTCGACTACTGCTTCTTCTGGTAGACATTCGATTCGTGCTCTCAGGCTTCTGCGTTGTTTCTCGAGTCGCTCCTGCTCCTCAGGAAGGGTATTCAGACGATCTTCCGTGATGTCTGCGATGTTCTTATCGATGCTGTTGTCGGCGATGTTCTCTGCTGTGGTGGTCGTCGAATTACAGCTGACTGCGGGAAAACGTTGTTGCGAAGATTGTTGACCTTGGTCTTGACAATGTATAGAGGAATGTCGGTAATTACGCAAACTTCGCCTGGGAATTTTTAAGTCTGTAATATAATACTTTCCGATGATTTTATCGTGCTTATCGACTAATTTAACGATCATTGGTCCTAGTAAACGTTTTACTACAGCTGAACCAATATAACGGTGAGCCAATTTGGCAGAGTACCTTTCAGCTTTATTACTGAGTTTCTTATTCGGATAGTAAACCTCCATACCAGGCTTTAAAATAACTTGCCGTTCAATATTTGAATTCGTTCTCGCAGAACGCTTATCCGATTGAATTTTAAAATTTTCTTCAACTTTATGTCGAAGTTCGTCGAAACTTGCCAGTCTCCTCACCCAGTGTTCCACTAGTTCATCTGTTATGACCGTTTCTTTATCGATAACGCGTTCGCGTAAACACACATCGGCCTCGCGTGCATAGTTTAAGGAGGTACGGTGATGACCACGCTAGTAAACTAAGAGTCTATTTTTCGCCATAATACCGCTACGTTTTAGACATATGTGTGTGGCCTATATTTCGAGAAATATTTTTTAAGTATTGAATTTCAAGCTACTTATTATTTTTATAATATGAAAACAAACGTAATAATCTACTACTCGACTTCAGTAGTACGCCATATCGTCGACGTTTAGCATCGTTGCATTTTCGATAGCTGTCATCGGTCCCACGCGCTCGGCTTATTATTCTTGGTAGCCGGTAAACATGGAGAATGAAAATAAGTACTGTAGAAGTTTATCAAGAGAGTAACAGGATTGTACCTGAAGTCCAGTTTAGAGACAAAGGTAGATTCTGCCGGACAAGAATTAGAGAGTGAAAAGATGATATTGCGAATGCAAATGAAAAACGTCGCGTTGACGTTAACCTCAATATCCAATGTAAAATCTGTCCGAAGTCGAAACATATTTCATCGATTGTTATGTTATTTTTCCCTTTCCTAATTTTCACAATATTTGCAGATATAAAAACGAACGTTCATTTTATATGACGGTTTGTCCATGCTGAATTTACATATAAATGCGTTGTATGCATGTCGCCAGAAAGATTGAGATGCCTTAGCTATACCTAAAAGAACTTTGAGTAAATATCGACGAAAGGCCTTTTATAATCGATTAAAAAACGTACGGCTTCACACAACCATATTTTTAATTCGCGTTGAAAATATCCGATAGAAGACTCAAATTTGCGCGGGTATCCGGCGTTGCCACACTTCGAGCAAGATGGCTGTGGTTACGTCACGAGACGTCTCTCTCGCCGAATACTTCGGTTTTTCGCGACTTTATTTCTAAATTTATTGCTTATTTCTGCGGTGAGCTTTCCAATTCAAGTTGCCTTATTGATCACAACGAACCAACGAACGCAACCGTCAGTTTTTTTTACGCGTGTCTTGGCTCCAAGTAGCACAAAAAAATCGATATATGAGAGGACAGGCACATTTTGTCGTCTACGTATGACTAATTGACCAACTTTAACAATTAATAACTCGGAAACTGTACGGTGAATCTCGTGGAAACTCCGCATACGCATGGACGAAGCTCTCGACAATGTTATTAAAAAAAATCGGGTTTTTATCTTGGACTCGCTCCAATCACCGTACCTCCTTAAATAGAACGGGGAGACTCTACTGCCAGAGTATGGCACTGTATTATACGCGAGCTGTAATTTCGACAAATTTTCATCCCATTTATTTTCATTCATTATCGACGCGACTATCATAGGTTTTATTATCCTATTAACGCGCTCTAACGGATTTGACTGTGGGTGGGCTAACGGAGTTGTTAAATGTTTAACCCTATGCGCTGTCAAGAAAGCTTTGACGTCTTTATTTATATATTCGGTTCCATTGTCGGTAACGATCGACTCTGGGATATTGAACGTCGTCTTTGACGAGTGGGGAACCCCCACTTGTCAAAGACGACGTTCAATATTTTTACGACGGTCTTACCGTTTTTTTTGGCGGACTGGAAATAGTTCGACACACTTCGTGTACAAGTCTAATACGACAATAATATAAACGTTTCCCCTTTTTCGATATACAGATCTCGTATTTCGAAAAATAGGTCGCCATCTTCCTTTTTGAATCTCCATTGAAAACGGAAAGCGCGAACAAAGTCTTTCTATGCATTCCAATTTTGTTTACTTAGAAAATACCACGATTTGTAAGAGCCTTCAAAGATGGGCTGATATGCCCATATGGGCAATTGATCCTCGAGAATTAACAAAAATTGATCGGGATCTTTTTCCGTTTTTGGAAATGTGATTTTCCAATTGCTGACAATACGTCCGATTTTTAATGCCGAATCGATTTCTCTGGTGATTCTGGGTTGGTTTGCACGTGGGAGATATTCGTCGTCACTGGTATCGTCGCTCAATGGCGTTAACGCTCCCCTTCTCGGTATCACGGGGCGTTGTCTACGATCGGTGGGAGGAAGATTTTCACGACGTCTCGTTTCGTCCAATTCTTCCCGTAGTTGACGATTAATTCTCTCTAATTTGGAATTCGGTCTTCTTTCTGATCGTGAATTTTGTCTGATGTTTACCGGGTCGATAAATCTTACTTGATGAATTTCTTCGTCGATATAGCCCTGTTCGTCATTCGGAAAATTGTCCCTTCCCTCTCTAACCTCGAACGACCTTGGGAGATTTTAATTCCTGTTATCTTGGAAATGAGAATTTTCTTCGCGTTGGTTGTCGCGAGTTCAGCAGGACTGCTCGATTTGGGAGTTTCTTTGATTCACCGATCTCGAATTTTCGGTGTTTGACAAAATTAGATTTTGTTGTGATTAATCCCGAGAAAATTTATTTGACTCTCCGGCGTCGACGTTTGTTGACGAATTTTGTTGACGATACGGCGTGAAGGCTTCAGAAGGATTTGATATTCTATCTCGCAAATGTTGTTCGGTTCTGTTATTTGAATTTTGATTATTATTGGACGTTGTGTCACGTCTCTCCGCTCCTCCTTCAGACGCGAAGTTAGGGTGCGAGCAATTGTCGAATTGACCTTCGAGAGTTCTAACGCGCGTAACTAATGATTCAAAATTTATACTCATTTTTTCATATGTTTTGAGATATTTTAGAGTAAAGTTTCGTATGATGAGGGTTGATTTGTTTCTCCCGTGTTTGGGGTCGCGACGCGTGATCCCCTACCCCTACCTACAGGTAAACTGCCAGGTGTGATCGCAGGAGGATTTAAATTTGAATCTCGCGTCAAAGTTTTTCCACTCGGGTCTTGAGTGTGGCTAGAACCCCCCGCTCCTGTGCTACTCGATACTTCGGCAAGAACGCGGTTTAGTCCAGTCAAAAGTGGCCAAAGTCGCAAATTTTTGCAACCGCTTAGTGAAACATGTATTCTTATGTTAATCGACCCGGGGAATCCGAATTTCTAGGAATTTTAACTATTAACAGTGAAGAAACGGGTTAAAAACCGAAAAATATGCATTATTTCGAGAACGAGGAGGAAATCGCAAAAAAGTTTCGAACAAAAGTTGTAGAATGGAAGATTTGACCTCGTAGGTGTGTACGATTTTTTTCTCTATCTCCAATAGCTTCGCCGTAAAATTTAAAAAACCAATTCACACTAATACTATCAACGCGCGTGAGACGAAATCGAGGAGATTGACGACCACTGAACTGGTACCTAACCGCACGTTACCCTCTTGCCGGCAACCTGCACGCGTTTGGGTCGAAGGTCTCCGAAGCTCGGTCGGGTATCTTCGGCAGCCTAGTATATATAGCTAAGCTGCGGGATTGTGAAAACTCTGCTACCGGCTGTATTTCCTTTCGCACGATATCCATCGAGACTATATATAGTTTTTTCGCCTGACAGCTCTCTGGCTCGCCGGTACGGACTGAACCAGAAAATAAGCGACCTGCATTCTCGAAATTACGTTGTATATGAATTTGTCAATTATATAAACAAAACATTAATCTACCAAAATATTTTTTTCCATTTATGATAAGGAATAAAAATTAATATGCATATGAGGCATTCCACGCCATTTCACCTAGCCCGTGACCCCGACCATGTTTGACTTACCTGATTTTTTTGTCGTAAAATTGTACCTCATGAAAGGTATATTCACACCAATTTTTATATTTTTATCTCTTCTCTTTTAAACGCTGATAACTCCTGAACTAATTGAAATTTCGACAAATGTCGGTATATATTCTTCTTCACTTTAAAGCATACTTTCGTTAAAAAATATGAAAAATCATCAATTATCAATGTCAAGGTTTTTTGCTGCTAAAGTGAAAACTATATTTTTGTAAAATTGATTCTTTTTTTTAAGTCTAAAATACAGTGTCCTCTCTGTGATTTTTAAGACTAGTCTCATCGTGAGCTCTATTAATGATCTTGTGATTTCCAATTCGGCTTCGATGGGCCTAAAACGTTTTCTTTTTAATTTGTGCTGAATTAAACGAAAAAAAATGTTTTTCTATTCAAAATGATGTTGAAGAAAAAAATCTTTTTCAAAAACAATTTCGAATCCAAAATATTTTCAAAAATGATTTTGAATAAAAAATCTTCAAACGAACCCAAAAAATTGAGATTTTCGTTAAATTCCGTGCAAATAAAAAACAAACCGTCTCTCGCCTCCCGCAGCCGAATTGGAAATTACAAGATCATTAATAGCATTATTGAGGATTAAAATGATAAAAATCTTCTCAAAAAATATAATTCATTCGAAAAAATATTGACATTGATAATTGATAATTTTTTCATCTTTTTTAACGAAAGTATCTTTCAAAATGAAAGAGAAACATATATCAACATTTGTCGTTATTTCAATTACTTCAGGAGTTTTCAGCGTTTAAACATTTCCAAGACTTCCGAATTTGACATTTTTTTGGAAAATTATAACCCCCAAAAGAGAAGAGATAAAAATCTAGAGAATTGGTGTGGATATTCCTTTCATGGGGTATAATTTTACAAAAACAATAGAAAAAATTAAAAATGGTCGGGGTTAGGGCTCGGTGAAATGGCGTGAAACGCCTCATATATATTGTACTAGACCTGCATTTTATTTGCTATTGGGCTTGAATAATTTACATGAATTGAATGAATTTCGTCCACTTTCATATAATGAACGGAATAATTATGTACACGGTAATCAATTAAAATTTGAACAAATTGAAATTTTGCAAACAATTTTAATCCATTCAAACCACTGTTTAAAGACTTAACAAGGAGAGGACACCAACTGTGGGTTACGGATTCAGCTCAGGTTTGTCTGTAATTAATAGCAACACTAGAGTAGGATAATCAACGGATACCGAATTATCGCAACATGGAATTATAAGCCGAAAAAATACAGTCGTAGAATATGGCTCAACGATGGTACTACGTCCGTTATACAAAAATTTCGAAGAACACTGTAGCTCAGGGATAGAGTGACGAACTACCACCCGAGCGGCGCGTGTTAAATCCTGCGTGGTTTAAAAAAAAAAATTATTTTTAATAAATGGAACTTTCACCCATCATGCACAATACATACATTTATTTAGAATATTATAATATCACATATACTCATAATTATAGAAGAATATAATATAACACAAACACACATGTGTGTGTGTGTGTGTGTGTGTGCTATAACCTGACAATGAGCAAATGGAGAGAGAGAAAGTAATGTCGAAAATGTAATATTGTAACCCAAAATATGTTCACGTTATTTTGACGGCAAATTATACTATTACGAATTATTATTATATATATATATATATATATATATATATATATATATATATATATATATATATATATATTAGACTGATTAAAAAAAAAAAAATTTCTGGATTCTCGTGCTATTGTTGGGCACTGATAAAACAAAATTTCTCTAAAAAGATGGGCGCGGTCACTCAATTTTTAGAGGTGGCTATCTCGACTTTTTTGTATTTGAATTTTTTTTAACAAACGTATTGCATTTAAGCATAGTCATGGCTTCGGATTACGGATAAAAATCACATCCAGCAGCTGTTTCGTAACAAAAATAAACTCTAACAATTTGAAAAGGGTGCAATATTCACAATTCAAATCCAGGTAGATCAATAATGGCGTCTATACTACTCTCGTTATTCATGTAGATTTATTTATCCGCATTAACATTTCGCACTTTTTACGAAAAATTAAATTATAAGCTTTTATTCATAAATCGTATATTTACATTTTCAAAATGCTACGCTTATATTATCTTCAAACTCATTTACATTTCTTCCCAGCCATTCTCAAGTTCGTTAACATTTTGGGCAGAACGAAAATGTGCAACGTTGAACAGTTTGTCCAAATCTCTCTTAAATTTACGCTCCTTCGATATTTGTGACGGCAAATTCTTTTTAACTCGATTTTTTAAAAGTTGTTTCCAGACTAGATGGAGTTTTATTGATTTCAAGATTGCGTTATTCAATCGACGCGTTGGAATTTCAGCACATTTCCATTGTTCGAAAATTTCTTTCATCGTTTCGTGTGCACTTCGACGTATGGTCAGTTTTTCTCTGTTATGCTTGTAAAAGAACAAACTCAAAACTTTTCCGATTTTTATCCGTAATCCGAAGCCATGACTATGTTTAAATGCAATACGTTCGTTAAAAAAAATTCAAATACAAAAAAGTCTAGATAGCCACCTCTAAAAATTGAGTGACCGCGCCCATCTTTTTAGAGAAATTTTGTTTTATCAGTGCCCAACAATAGCACGAGAATCCAGAAATTTTTTTGAATCAGTCTAATATGTATATATATATATATATATATATATATATATATATATATATATATATATATATATATATATATATATATTGTGACCAATTTTTCGAGGGGAAACGGGAGAAGTATATTAGGATATCCGCGAGGCCACAAAATCCCGTCCTCGTCCTTCCCGACGATTTATTTTTGTATAGGGCGCCAGCCGAAAATCGGCTCGTCGGGATGGAGGGAAGGAGAACGGGAATACCCGGCTTTGCCGCAGCCTGGGGAAAATGGTAGAGGGGGGGGGGGTGCGTTACACAAACACTGACACTGGGGAAAAGAAAATGATTTAACCCGACTCGAGTTCGAATTTAGTCTTGCGATTCTCTATTTCGATTTTATTAACACAATTCACCCGACAATTAAACGATTCCCGAGACGGGACACGCGACAAGAGACTAGAACGGATATTCACACTCGCACACGCGACCGCGACCTACACTCACTTACACTTTACCGCGAGCTCGTCTCGGCCTCTCCTCACTCTCGCCTAACGGCCATAATGATTTCAAATAAAACCGGGCCCCCGCTATTCGGTTACCCGGCCGAGCTAGAATTTATCCTTTAACGCGACAAAATCTTCCCCGGTCGCCACACTCACTCTTTCGATTCCCGTATCGACAACCGTCCTCAGCGGCAGAACCGGGACAATCCGACGGGAGGACAGAGACACCCGCTATACCGGGCCAAACGGTCGAGGCTCTACACGGGTTCGAGCTCGCGTCCCGCTGAATGGCGGGAGGCCAACTCTCCGATCAGAGATTCTCCACCTTCGCGAACGATTATTTTCGTCTCTGCGCCCCCTCAGGGCCAGCCGCGGATTCGGAGGATCGTCGACGGGAATCCGACTCACTCTATGCACTTTCACCCAAATACGCGACAACAATAACAACGATTTTCGGGGACTTGCCCGACGCGACAATTGAGACTTCCCGCGCGCGACCACGACGCGAATCCTACGGCGGGATGCACGGGCGCGACCCTCCCACCGGAATTCCCTCAAATATAACGCGAAAAAGTCGCGGCCACGACGGCACCGAGATCGAGGGTCGATAATACGGTCGACAGCCACCGAGTCGACACGAGAAAGCGCGGCTTGGCTCACCCGGGGATTTTGCTGGACCGCGTTTGTTCAATCGCCCACGTCCGTCCGGCTCGACACCTCGCAGGAAGCTGTTCTCTCCGGTACGCGCGCCAACGAGCCGGCCCTCTCTCACGCGGGCCACGTGATCTCCCGTATAGAGGGCGGGCGCGCGTGTTCCGGTGTCGCGCCACGGGACTAGCGCGCGCGAATACAAACTATTCTTAACGATCCCGAGCTAGATCGTGCGCGGGCGATTCGCTACTTCACCCGATCGGGCGCGACGGTGAGCCTACGACGGATACGTAGACGGGCGGGAGGTGAGCGGGCATGCGCTCGCCGTCCCCTCTTGCGTGGATGAATTTGGGCGCGTTCGCAGCCCGCGCGTCGCTTCGTTGTCTCCGGTGTCTCTCTCTCTCTCCACCTCAACTTGACGCCCTCGCCGCAGTCGTTTCCGATGGCGCGACCGTCTACCACCTCGTCTTCTCTCTCTCGCTCGCGGGAGGCCGCCGTCGTTTCATATAGAAAAAGAGAAACGGCGGGGGGGGGGGGGGGGGGGGAATTAACAATTGGTAATTTTCCTTCAGGGGACCCCATGGAAGCTCGTCGTGGTCGCAGTGTCGGCCCCAAGCCGGAGGGACGTCTCGACCCCGCGCACCGGGCGGGGCCGCCAAATTTATTCTCGTCACAACACCCCCTCCCTAGACGTCGGCCGCCCCGGCCGACACCATAACCGCACCTCCCGCCCAACACGGCGACCCGGCTTCGCCGCCGCGGCCGCTCCCCGACGAACCCTCATGGGGTCCTCCCCCAAAATATCACCCGTAGGGAGGAACAGAGAAAGGAAAAAAAAAAAAAACATAAGCAAAATAAGTACAAAAAAAAATATGTAGGAAAGACAAAGAGAAAAAAAGAAATTATCACGTGACCGGACGGCGACCCTACCTTTAAACAGGCGTCGTATCGCTCGGGAACCCCTGCTCTTTCCGGTGCACCCCACCGGGAAACGCGGGATCCGGCGCGGGACCAGTCCGCGCCCCTTCGGGAAGGTAACAACTACAATAACGGATAACCATTTTCCATTTATCCCCAACCCACCACCTTTATTTGATCCTTACAAAAAAAACACAAAGAAAAGAAAAAAAGGTACGGGAAAACGCCCCTTGAAAGAGGGACCACAGGGTCGGCGCTCATTCGGCCCCCTGTTCGTCCGCTTTCGGCACACGGCTCCGGGCCTCTCGACCCCCCGCTGCTTGCCACGAACCGCTGCACCTCGGGCAGTCGCGGAGGGTCGCCCCCTCACGTCCGCACGCGTAGCAGTACAGCTCCCGCCGTCGGGGCTTGGGGCACTCCGAGCGGACGTGCCCTCTCCCCTCGCAGTTCCAACATCGGCCTGTTTTGGCCCACACGCGGGTGGGCGCCGACACTCCCTCGCGTGGCGGTGTTGGACCCGGGGCAATCTCGACCCGGACCTCCTCTGAATCGTGTTCGGTCAACTCTCCCCGTTCCTTTCCGTGTTGGCCTTCTGGAGTCGCCTCCGGTTCCACCGGCGGTACCTCCGGTAGTGGACCCCCCACCTTCGGCTCTTCCCCCGATTCCCCCGCCGGTGGTACCTCGAGAGCGAGGAGGCCCTCCCACCTGTCAAGGACTCGCTCCATCCCGTCAGCCACCCACTGTTGCGTCCCTTCTCCTCGGGCGATGCTAACCAGATACTCCATGGTGGTTACCATCTCGCGGGCTAGCGCCCAGGTCGGAGTGACCCCCTCCTCTCGGATTCGCGCTCCCTCCTGGAGCAGCGGCTCCATAATCCTCCCCACCACCCAGTGGAGGACCGTCCTGCGGGACTCCGCCCTGCTCATCGGGAGAGACAAAGTCGCGAGAGTAGTACGGTTTCAGATCCTCTATCGAGACTTTGGGGACAACGTGACCCTGGGTATCGGTGAGCTCGTACACCACGGGAGACCTAACCCCGCTGACCCGATAGGGTCCCTGGTATCGCGGGGCCAATTTCGCGGCTATGTGTTGGGCCGCGGAAGACAGAATTCGCAACCTCCGAAGGACGATGTCCCCTACCTTATAGGACACAAGCGATCGATGTTTGTTGTATCGCCCGGATTGTTCCCGGTACGCCTCTTCGAGACAGTATCGGACCCCTTCACGGAACTCCTCCAGCTGTCTCATGTGTGTCGACCATTCCTCCGGGGGGAGCGGGACTAACTCTCTCCCCTCCATGGTCTGTCGCCGATAGAAGTTGTGCGGCCGCGGCACTCTCCCCAGATTTAAATAGGCCGGGCTACAGTCTATCGCCGAATGATGGGCCGTGTTGTAAGCGAACCGAAACTCTGACAAGTGTTCGTCCCAAGTACGGTGGTCTTCCCCAATGGAGGAGACCATCATGGTCTTCAGCACCCTATTCACGCGCTCAACGGGATTGGCCTGTGGATGGTACGGGGGCGTCGTGGTGTGTAAGATCCCATTCTCTGCGGCCCAGGCCTGTAGACTCTGGTTCACAAACTCGGTGCCATTGTCGGTAAGAAGTACCTCCGGGGTGCCCCACCTAGACAAAACCAATTCATTCAACGCCTCCCGTATTTTCTTCCCCGTGGCCTTCCGTAACGGGCAACACTCCACCCATTTGGTGAATAAGTCCTGTAAGACTAAAACGAAAGCGAATCCTGAACGACTCGGGGGGAACGGCCCCATTATATCTGCCGCGACCACTACCCACGGGGCCTCTATCACGCGTCGACCCATCAGCCCCGGAGGGGGCGCTTGGATTACCTTAACGCGCTGGCAAATCTCGCAGACCTTCACGTAACGAAGCACATCCTTACGCATCCGGGGCCAAAAGTAGGTCGCCGCGACCCGACGAAGGGTCTTGTCGGCTCCGAGGTGTCCGGCTTGTGGCAGATCATGACACTCCCGGAGCACCTCCAGGCGATCGGGTGCCGGAACCACCAGTTTCCACTCAGCCTCATCTGCCACGCGCGTAACCCGGCGGCGAAGGTAGAGCCTTCCCTCATCTATCCGCCAGTCGGGAAAGCGCGCGCCTTGACTCAATACCTCCAACCAGCGTCCGGAGTACCATTGGTCCTCCGGGAACGGCGGCTCCGGTCCTTCCGGGACCAACACGGCTCTATCCATCATCGGTGCCAACATACTTTCTGGGAAATCGTCCGCGGTGGATTCCCCGGTATCCGAGGGACACCCCGACTCAAACATCCGCGATAAGGCATCCGGGACCTTATGGAGGGCCCCCTTCCGGTGAACCACCTCGATGTCGTACTGCATCATTTGAAGGGCCCACCTTGCCAAGCGGCCCGTTGGGTCCTTCAAAGATTGCAACCAGCGCAGACTTCCGTGGTCCGTAACGACCGTAAAGTGGTAGCCCTCCAGGTACCCACGAAATTTGCGGACGGACCACAAGATGGCTAGACACTCCAGCTCCGTTACTGAGTAATTCCGTTCCGGATCGGACAGGGAACGGCTGGCGAAAGCTATAGGGTGCTCAGCTTCTCCGTCCGACTGCGTGAGCACCGAACCTAATCCCGACAGGCTCGCGTCCGTCTGAAGGACGAACGGCCTTTCGAAGTCGGGCCTCGCCAGAGTCGGAGGTGTTGTCAGGGCGAGCTTCAGTCGTTCCATGGCCATTTTCTGAGCCCCCCCCCACACCCAGGGTTGGCGCTTCCTCGTCAACCTCGTTAGGGGTTCTGCTACGGCGGCAAAGTGCGGGATGAATCGACGATACCACGAGGTCATACCCAAGTATCTCCGCAATTGCGTAAGCCCCTTTGGGTCGGGAAAATTTCGGATAGGCGCAACCTTCTCGGGGTCGACCTGTAGACCTTCCCGATTAATCAAAAATCCCAGGTAACGAACTTCCGAGCAACAAAACTCGCACTTCTCGGGATTAATCAATAGCCCGGCGCCCCAGACACGGTCAATAATGGTTTTTAACCAGACCAGGTGATCCTCAAACGTTTCCGTCAAGACGATGATGTCGTCGAGGTAGGCAAACGCATGAGGCTCCATTTCTGGTCCTATGAGCTTGTCTAATAGCCGTTGAAAGGTGGCCGGAGCGTTGGAGAGACCGTACGGCATTCGCCGGAATTGGAACAGGCCTCTCCCGGGAACCGTAAAAGCCGTGATTGGTCGGGATGCGGTCTCCAACGGGATTTGGTGGAAGGCTTGACTCAAATCCAACGTCGATATATACTTGGCAGCGCGGAGTTTATCCAAGATACTATCCATAATCGGGAGCGGGTACGCGTCCTTTTTAGTGACTCCATTCACGCGACGGAAGTCTAGGCAAAACCGGTAGGTTTGATTCGGCTTCCGAATCATTACTATTGGCGTGCTCCATTCACTTTTCGAGCCCTCGATAATCCCTTCTCCGAGCATCCTATCAGTAGTATGGGGGCCACTATGGCGACCCCCACTCCTCATCCCCACTCCTACCCCCACTCCTCGGTAGCCGAGGTGGTGGGGGGTGTGGAGTGGGGATGACCGTCCTTATCCCCACCCCTCCCCCCTCTCCTCGGTATCCGAGGTGGAGGGGATGGAGTGGGGATGGCCGGAGTGGAGGGTTCGCCATAGTGGCCCCCTTTTTTTTTTTTTTGCTTTATTCAAATATGTTCACAAAGTATACATTTTTATGATATGTACATGATATCGCTGCTAATTAACCGTTTCAATTGATGCTTTATGAGATTATCGGTGACGCTTGTTCTGGCGCGTGCGGAGAGTTCACCGGGAATACAGGATAGGGTGCGTTGAACGCTTGCTTGAATTTCCGCCTTCCTTTTACGAATCCGTCGTCGTAAACGACGCGCTGTCATGCTGAATATTTCGGTTGCGATTACGCTGACAACTGTATTTTTACACTTTGTCACGTCCTCGGTGGAGCGATGAAGCCATGCCATGTAGTCGTTTATGCGTTCCTCCAATAGCTGCATCACGACGAAGTCATCTTTTATGAAGGTGAAGAATGGCGCCGCATGGTGTATAGCGTTTGCTCCGTAGTCGTTGCAGTTTTGGATAGTTACGGCGGGCTGGTTGAGATGTTCACCGTATTCTAAATTGTAACTATCGCAGGAAACCACGGTGTGGACCGCAGGAGTGTTTCCCTCGTCGTTGAGATACGCTGTGATCGTAGAGAAACGTTCGCGAAAATCCAACCACGAGGGAGTATTTAGCGCTGCCCAGCCGTTGCTGTCGCATGTGAAGCGTATGACAGGATGTAATTGATTAGCACCGATGACTTCAATACCCAACCGCACACTTTTTGTCAAGCAATTGTTGAGATTATGGGATATTTGTAGCAGCAGCGGGCACGGTTTATAGCAGCTATTATCGGAAGCCGTGCTTGCCATGGCTGCTCTGGGTAGACTGAACCACGCTGCACTACGCGGCGGCTGGTTTGAATTCCAGACTGTTAAAATCGTCCCCGAAGAACTCCATGAGAAGATTATTCTCGCGCGCAGCCGTTACCATCTGCTGGAACAGCGTTTCGTTTTCCAGAACTTTGGTGAATCTGGATGGTAGAAAGCACGTGAACTCCCTGTCCACTTCAACAATGATTCGGGGCCCGAAGCGTGTTTTTACGGCCCGTACATCAGAAATCTTGTAGTCTGTTTTTAGCGAAAGCTCCGACAATTTTTTCGCCGGAAGGAACTCCGACAACTTTCCGATCTTGTTGATTTGGGAGAAGTCCATCACTGATATCGAGCTTTTGAATTTCACGGGTTAAAATTTGTAATGCTGTTCTTCTCTGGATGAGCGTTTGAAGAGCAGCTAAGTTTTGCAAGAATGCTTCAACGCGTACTTTTAACTCGCACCGTTTTCTCTGCATATGCTTCTGCTGTTGCTACCCGAGAACGACTGATGCTTTATAGGTCTGCTATACCCGCCCATCATAACCGCCGATTCCCCCACCACGGCCGTTTCCCCCACCACGTTTCGCCAAGAGTCGCGCAAAACAAAATGGCTGATGCCGAAGAGCGCCAGACGGGACCTCTAGCAAAATTGCTGACGATGTCGTTGCTATGCGCCGCTGAATAAAGTTCGAGACACAGAGAAATATTTCAACAGCCATCATTTTATTGAACGGTTAACGGTTACGGGAGCAGCACCCCTGTACACAATGTAAACTTTTATGATTGAAGGAATTGCTGCCTCCTGTGGGCAGACCCTTATTGAACATTTTACGCGTAGCTTTATTCTGCTTACGGGTAAAGGCCTTGTAGTAATCGTCAACTATTTTATCGTTGCGCGATAGATCATTTGAAAATACGCTTCTAAACTTATGCATACCGAAGCCAGTACACATATAATGAAGAAACATAATGCAATACTGTCCGCAGCACTGCGAATCCGTAGCTTGAAGCTGATCAGTGCTGTATCGGAAGAGTTTACAGTTTCCTCGGAGTCGGCGGAGATGCTGTGGGATGATTGGTGGTAGGCCGTAGCTGTCGAAGTACCATCCACGTCCGTCACGATCGACGTACATGGCGATCCAGTGGGTGCCGGGTTGTTTATATCCATCAGTATTCACGACAATAGCCGTTGGTTTTGTCCAAACTTTTGGTATCCGATCTGCGGGGTATACACCAACAGCGTGCTTTTTTATATCACTTAGAGAGTCGAGGATTTGAAGGCTGTTCATAGCAGGACTCGTCGCAGGGCAAGCCAACCGATAACGCTGTTGTTGTCCTATATTCCCATAGCGATTCGCGACGCTCGCTCTGACAGAGCAGTGTTTTAATTCTCATCACATTATCCAGGGCGCACTTATACGGTTGATTTTCCCGTACCGCTGCGTGATATGAGCAATGTGTACCGGCCCCCGGAAGATGCTGAAATGAGATATTATCCTCGTCCTCCTCCAAATTTATAATATAGTAACCGGTGAGCTGCGCTAAATAGGATGATTTAGCGGAGCCTCGTACAAATATCCGCGTAGAACCGGTAGCGATTGCCCTCAAAATTCTCTCAATGCAGCGTAATGGCGTATGACCCTCGAACCATTTTATACCGTGATGCTCACGCGTCACCCGTTCGTTCGCTCTTTTCACATCCGGCGGTAATTGTCTGTACGCGTGAGGTGGAGCGACGATCCAATGATCGTGCCACGATGAATCGATTGACGCAACAGCCACTTCTTTTGGTATAAAGTTGTAGTGCTTATCCGTTAAGCCTTGTATGTCTATCGCGATACTCATGATGGTTCTGCTGTGAGCGCTCTGCTCGAACTGAAGAGCTCAACCGCTGAAATCTACAATAACTTGCCGGGAAGCATCAATCTCCACGACGTTATCATATTCCGCATACACGACACAATTTACCGTTGAAGTTATCGCCTCACCGAAGCGTACCTCGAGCCTCACACTACCGTGTTTCACCAAATTCCAATGACTGTTACTGTTCGCCGAAAGATCGGGCGTTAGATCAAACGCAAAAAGACAATAGCCCCAGGGATACGCTGTGCGAGAAATTGAATTACCCTGATTGAGAAAGTGAATGCCGGTCCCTGAGAATAATGTATGATACGCATCCACATATAGATGTGTGTCGTCAAAGTTAGGTTGGAGTGCTTTCGATGGTATCTGCACACCGTCAGCATATAACGCGAGATAATTAATTTTATACTTCTGAAAGTTAAACGGATTCAATGCGCGGTTACCGTTGAATGCTTTATTATCGACAAACCCTATAATTATGCGCTTCGGCAGTTGCCCCAGTATAACATTGTCCAGGGTATCGCCGTGCACACCTGCATGCATCGATATAGACTTAACCTCGACACGTGTCAAAGGATATTTTGCTGTAGATTTTGATAATGCTCGCGCGTGAGCTAAAAGTATACCAGGGGCAATTTTAGCGCGGCGTACGAGAAGCGATGCCTCGGTAATATGCATGCTGAAATCTTTCGAGGAAGTCATAAGACAGAATGCGTCGCTGGTACGTACAAGACGTAATCGCATCTCCACGCCGTTTATAAGAAATCGCTCTTGATTAAAAATATCGCAATGGAGGTGACCGAGGAGATCGATCTCATTGCGCCCATTGAGGACCATTCGACGATTAGCAAGGCCTGCATTAGCTTCTGCTACATCGTCCATTTTACCGGCTGTATCACCGTACCACAGACAACTTGAAAGATGAGAGCTTTTCGCGCCCTGCCCATAATTCAATAAGTTTTCAATGTATGCCCTGTATGCATAAGCATTATTGGGCGGAGATACGAGTTTCTGATTGAGAAATACATCGACTTGATTGAACAATGAATGAAGTAAATTATTGACCGGACCCACTCTAATGGTAGGGTCTGGTTTCACTGCGCTCGAGCGTATTTGGGCGCGTATGCTTAGCATGGTATGAGCAAGATCGATGTATTCGTCACCTTGGCCAGGTACCACAAACTCTATTGGTGAATCATCCGTCAGAGATGAGATCGGTTTATAGTGCACCCATTGCGTTCCCTCGATGGTTGTTTGAGTCGGCGGTAGAGAGAATAGTTCCAGCTCAGACTTCAAGCACTCACACGAATGGGTATGCAAGAACGCCATTTTCACGAGAAGATATCTGACACCGTCCTAGCTCGCGACTTCTTCTTCTTCGACGTTCTCTTTCTAGCTGCTCCCTTCTTTTTTTTAACACGGCTTGTACGTTTTTTCTTCACCGCAGCGGTTTTCTTTTTTAGGCCGATGCTACGCGCACTGTAGCTACTGAGTGAATGGGCAAGCTTGTGATTTTTCGAGGTCTTATATCCTGAACCACGCATAAGGTTATTGAGTTTTTCCTCAGCTTTTCGCTTCAAACTCACACCCGATTCGCGCAAACGCGATTTGAAGGCTTCCCTAGGGTGAATTCCCGCATCCATTATATCGCTCGCCACATTAAGGCCTGACCGTATAGCCTCTTTACCGACAGCTCGTGCCCCCTGTTTTAAGAGAGGTAAAATGCGACGAAAAAGACCGCCAAGGAAACTACCAATACCGTGACCCCGCTGGTTCGGCGACCCTATGTATACCTGGCTAATCCCCCCGTACCCTGTTCTACCTCCTCCCACTTGTGTGTCAAAGTACGCATCGTAGTAATTCATGTTGCTCTCTCTCTCTCTCTCTCTCTCTCTCTCTCCCTTTTTCTCTACCACAACTAAGCTAGACGTTTGAACTGGAGTGTCACGGTTAGCGTTCCACCCTCGAATGGCATCCAATGCCCGAATTCATCTCTTATATCGATATCTATCGTTTGAAAGCTGGTACGTAGAAGAGGTATGTACCGCGGCGGCGAAAAACTTTTGATTTTCACAGAGCCATAGTTATAATTATTATCAATGTCAAAGGGGACGACACGTAATAATGGTGCGTGTACATCACCGGTCATGTAGGACTCACAAATATCCGTATAAACAAACAACATATTGGGTATACCGTTCATGAGGCTAGCCGGCTGTGGTGCAATATACTGATTCGTTACCACAAGACCCGCGCTATGAGTGAAGCCTAAAATTTTGTTAATTATGGGGGAACAGTGGAAAGCGTGTTCTAGATTTTTGCACTCGGTGCAGACACGCTCTACTGAGACATAGCCGTTAAAAGTATGCTGGAATTTCAAATGTCCTGCAATACATTGAATTTCGTTAACTGCTTCGAGTAGTGTGGATACGCTACGGTATACTCCAGATGGTACGCAGGCACGCTCGTTTTTAAATTCGACATTGGTCTCAACACCCGGGGTCGTTGCGTTCGTCACTAAACTAATAAAGTTTTTTTCACCTTCAGGCGGCACGTGTAGAACAGTCATCGGTATGTGTATTTCGGCTAAGGAAACGCCCCATTTGCCGCGTAAATTTACACTCTGTGGCAAGTGTGTGGTGTATTGTGTCGTCCGGTTATTAGGGTAGTACTTCATGCTGCTATTGCTAGGTAGAACTACAAAAAACTCGGTATCACTCATCGCGCCTACTTTTTCTTACCCCACCTTTGGACTCTAGATAACTCAGGTTCGTAAAAAAAGCCGTCAATCTCCTCGCCGTTGAGATCATGCAGAATGTACACGATAGGGCGGCTACTCACGGATATACGATGTATCTTAAACAGCTCACTGCTCCAACCGCTCTCGTATCCTTTAGCAAAGGCAGCCTTCGCGCTACTGATGCGGACAATATCACCCGGCTTATATTTAGGAGGCGACCGCTGTACAGGATACTGTTGTTTGTATCGCCGCATTAGATTATCGCGCGCTTTAGCAGATGTAAGCAAAGTCACAGATGCGGGTGTCATTCTAATACCGCTATGTATAGTACGATTATATGCGGAGACTATATTCTGCAAAACGTCGATATAACGTTTTTGGCGCGAATACGTGAAGTATCGCCACATTCTTTCTTTCAACGTTCGATTGAAACGCTCTACAACAGCTGCTTTTACGTCAGGGTTGCGGCTCGCCCGGAACTGAATATTATGCTTCTGTAAGAAAGTCTGAAAAACTGACCCTGTAAATTCCCGACCCTTGTCCGATTGTAGACAAACGGGAGATCGGCCGTTTGTGCTTTTCAGCGAAAGTATACGAGCCAGAGCGTTAGCCACTGTTAAAGCAGCCTTGTCGTACACCGGCTCAACCCACGCGTACTTACTGAGCACATCTATGACCACAAGAAGATAGGTATAACCATCGTTATAACTTTTGAGCGAACGAAGGTCTACAAGATCAGCCTCCCAAACATCGTCAATGTTCTGTACATTGTAGATGCGTCGAGGAAATCGTCGGCGTATCACTCTATGCTTGGTGAAAGCATCCTGTGCTTCGAGCCACTGTATCGTTTTTTTTTGGGAGATTTTCTTTTTACGACTTACGTGTAACAGCTTAGTAGCACCGGAAAAAGACGCCTCATGTGAAGGATCAAAGTAAATTTTTTCAAGTGTTTTCATACCGACAGTTTGAGAGAGGACCAGGTGAACCGTTTTCTCTTACCACGCCCGCTCTGTGCGGCTAATTTATTGCTCTCACTACCGCTGTAGAACTCGGAATGACTGGTATCGCTAACGTCCTCGTCGTCAGCGTCGGTCGTGCTGTTACTGCGGGGCGAGCGTAATGTTGAATTGGCTTGCGTTTCCAGCCACAGTTCGTCGTTTCCCACAAACTCGCGAGGTGCTTGTATAGCCCTTAAAAAATTTGCAAAGACTCTACGACCCGCCGGTTTGGCCATCTTTCTCGCACGCATTGCGTCATTTACAAGGTCAACAATGTTTGAATGTTTGATTGTTTCTCCATTGACAGAGACCACACCGGCTGCATTCCAAGAAAAATCTGAGGACGGCGCATCATGTAGTCGTCGCAATAAGAGTTTCGCTTTATTGCGGAATTTCGCAGGCACACTCTCAACAATGATGGAATCGTTCATTCGTGTTTCTGCTACTACTGCTGCTGATCTTTCCACAGGGTGTGTGTCTTTTTTTTGTTCCTTCACAAGCTCATGATACAGCTGTGCTCGTTCGCCATCGACGAAATGAAGATAACGTTGTAATACGCGCAAATATGCTAGCCATTTTTCTCGCTCGTCACCGTACGCATTAGATTTTAAAATTTCGCTCATCTCCATATCAAGGCGATTCAGAGTCGCCGTAATTGTTTTCTCCGCTTGGCTCACCGGGCGTGCCTCGCTATCACTGACACTGCGCTTTTGGGGGTCTAGATGTAACAGACGCTCCTCGGGCACCAGAACCATTTTCCTGGCATGCTCCATTATTTGGCTATTAGATTTGACAATATGGTACCGAGGATTGGGGCAACCAGCAGGGGTAAAAATCCACCGCTTTGAATGACAAACTTCTTCTTACTTTTCCAGCAGCCCCTATTCGCGGCTAAGCGCCTGAGAAGGGGCGCGTGGCGGCGCAGTTTTTTCCGTTGGTTGGCTTTGAGAGGAATATTACCGCGAAGAACGTTTAAAGAGCACTCGCAAATGCAGCGTATTATACGAGAATCCGCTTTCCGCAAAATAGCCTCACGTTGTTCTTTGGTGAGATATTGAAGAGCGTTCAATATCGCAACGCTCTTCTTGCAAAGCGACGATCCGCCGCGTGCCATCACAGACGTAGAACTGGTAATTCCCCATATGTGTCACCGCTTTTTAATTTCTTTCGCGGTACGTAAACGAAATGGCGAGTATCATCAGGGAAAATACATGTACGGTATCGACAATTATCGGGTGTTGATTGCTTCAGATCTAGCAACAAATAACCGTGCGGTTTAGATGTTGCATCGTAATAAGCCTCCTGTAGAAATCGCGGATTTTCGGGGCATATTTGGCGCGCCAAGTGCTGTATTTGAGCACGATCGCGAGGGTTTTTGAAGATAACGATATAATTAGCATTCAAACAGATGTCCCGTTGACCATGACCCTGATGAAACAAATTTTGCGTTATAAAAATAACGCTCAAGTTCTTATGATGACTGCCTTTGGTGAATAGATCGACAACGGTGTTGTTCGATGCTTCACGCATTAGATCATCAATAATTAAGAGCTTCGCGCGGGGGTCGTTTGAGTAATCGGCAGTCTGGGGTAATCCTTCGCGAAATTCTATAGCATCGCCGTACTCCGTATATGCTGTCTGCCACTCGGAATAATAAAATATTATTCTCTCGAAGCGCTCGCTGTTCATATGCGTGATACATTTCAGAAATTTTTTAACAAAATACGTTTTACCGCAACCTGTCGGCCCGCAGATCATAGAAGTCCAGGGATGTTGCCACCTCGTGTCCATCGCGGTAAATGAGGAAATTTAGGTTCAGTACAATATTAAATAAGATTTTCGGGTTTTACGTAAAAAATATATTTACAGCATATTTTACAAATGGCGATAACCGTAGGGAAGCGATCCATATCGTCCATCACGTCTACGCTTAATGCTCGATGGCTTGCACGTTTTTGTCTCACCCCGTGTGACAACATGGTGAAGTTCTGTACGCCTAATGGCGCCGTATCTCAGTACAATAGGATCCTCTCGCTCACCCACAATGAAGGATCGTACGGACTCATAGTTTATTAACGCATTGTTTGCAAAATTAAGTGTGATACCCTTAACTTTGCAAACCTCACTCTCTGTCCCGTCAGGCGCGCGCACGATGAACGCATAAAATTTAGGACCGCCGGAAATGAAACTTCTTATGTAACTGCCCTCACCATAGGTGGTTAGTTCGTTTGTTAAATCGCCAAGCACTTGTCCTATTGGGGGCTCGTAGGTATTAGGCTGCTCTCTCGTTACATAAATTACGGAGTCGGTATCGCAGTACAATGCACGTCTTCCCAGTCGTTCCAGGTAACCATAAAGTTTTAAACGCGCTTGTGCCGTGGTGTATGCAGCTATTACAACGTTAGCTATACTGGAGGGTACCACAGCCTCACAGGTTTTAATATAATTGACGTAAAGAACTTCATCGTTCACCGGCAGCATACCTGTAATATCGTATTCCGGATTAGTTAATAACTCCATAAGTTTTTTACGCGTTGATACTACGGCTGTTTGTGGCAGATTTTCGCGTTGTCCGAATTTTCCCCAGAACGAATTCAGACATAGTTTGGCGACTGAGCGTAGGCCGGGGTTTTTGGTTATCGACTGACGATTCAAACGAATCCCCTCTGATTGCTCAAAACTAGCGATATAACGCTCCTTGGCGGATTCATCGTCCAAACAGTTCTCAGGCCACCCACTCGCCTCCTGCTTGATCTTCAAAAAGGTGTTAATGTACTCGACGAATAGGCCTCCCGTTTGCGTGTCACGATTGAATTGCGTTACTTCGTATTGCCAGATTTCGACAATGTGGAGTATCGTGTAACCGCATGAGACGGCTTTTCGCAATTCATCGGCAACCCAGGTACCCTCGAACACACGCTCATCCGGATCGTCATGCATGCACTCTTCCTCATTCATCATCTCACTGCATGTGCGGCACAGAGAGAACAGCAGTCGCTGATGCATACGTACAGGCAAAACAGGATGGTAGAGATCGCGCGGTGGTAGAACGGTACATTTCACAAGGCCTTCGACACACGCTAGATCGTTAGTGGGTCCTGTCATCTCTAAGCATTCCCCGCCTATATATACTTTCGGATGCCCGATAGGGTATTTACCAAATTTGCAAATATATGGGTACAGAGAGCAGACGTCTACGTAGCGTATGCGCTCCGTCTCTTTAACATCGTAGAGCGTCACCATATTCTCCGTGCGACCGCCGAAGAAAGCATCACGAGGATTTAAGGGTTCCGCACTCGTCAGCGGATGATCCCGTATGAGTTCACGAATTTCAGCACTAGTTTCCAAAAGTCTGTCCCACTCACATTCCCAAATTTCCGTTAACTGGTAACCACCCGAGCGAATTCTATTAGCTATAGCAAGAGTTCTTTCTAACCGCTCGTCCATTGATATATCACCGCGTTGTTTACAGTCTCTATTGAGGGAAAAGCATTGAGGGCAACCGTGCCAATAGCAGCCATGAAATTGTAATACGTACGCGGTATTGCCTGCTTCATAATAGCCGTCGACTAGTAAATTTTGAGGTAGTCTAAATTCGCGCGAACGACCAGCGTGTATAATACGCTTTCCGAGAGTATGCTCCATCCATACAAGCCATGAAATAGCCTTTTTTGATTGGGTATGCACCCACCTATAGCCACCCAGTGGCATAATGCCGATCGTATTGTCTTTGAGGAAATTTTTCCGAAAGACCCTGAAGCAGGCCGAGGCTATCGTTGTGCTCTCGTCAAACGGACAAACCCGGCCGCTGGCTATAAACATGTCACGAAAAGCCATACACGCGCGTCTCAAGATCATAACGTCGTCCGTGCAGTAGCTTACGAGTTCCTTCGAAAAGTCAAACACATAGTCTCTGTCTTTAGACTCGTGATACCAGGCTAAGAATTTTTCACGCTCTGCGGGGCGCATCGTGTCGGGGGAATAATACTCTACGGCTGGTAGAGGACCCACATAATTTTGATTTTCTGGCCTGTTAAACAGATGAGGGAAAACACCTTTAACGATAGCTCCTGTGAGACCGAAGGCTTTAGGAAGCGCACTGAGAGGCATGTGAAAATAGTTTAGACTGTCGAGAAAAACAAGTTTTTCAACACGCATCGAGATGATTTTCGTACCGTTCATAATTATACTCGGCAGTTGGACCTTTTTTTCTTCGATTAAATAGCGCAAAATGAACTGCGCATCAAAGCCACCGGCATTATGAGCAATACAGATAGTGCGCGAAAAATGCTCGACACGCTGCATAGCAAGCTCGACCAATTGACCCACAGGCTGCTGTCGAAATACATATTGTCGAGAGTCGCAATACTCGCATGGCTCGGCCATCGAATCACGAGTGCAACAATACGTGCAAACTCGTTGAACTACGCACAAGTTGGGCTCGTGTAGAAAAGTATTCGCATCGCCTGGTACCTGTGTACATTGCTGAGTCTCAAAATCGTAGAATATAAAAAGTATTTTCCCCGTGCTTTGACCGCCGCGAAAAGGCTTCATAAAGCACCTGTGATAATTGGGTCGATCCGCTCTGCATACTTTACAAAAGGCAACACCGCAAACGTGTTTTCGTCTTTTATCGAGAGGCCTGACAATTTTCAGGCATTCGGGGCATCGTTTGAACGAGGCACACACACTGTTTGATTTGCGTTTTCTGTACTGTTTAACAATCAAATGATTTTCGAAACATTGCGCCCCGTAAAACTCGCGCGCGCACGCCTCACATCGAATAGCTGTATTTACTTCGGGGTCGCACGGTGGTGACGTCATACAGCGCGGGCACTTTTTTTTTAAACATCTATGGCCAAATCTACGGTATTGCGAATTACACGAGGAGCAAAAATCGCGGCTTCCCACGGCGCCTCGTAAATTTAATATCGGCTGATAATGATGCGAACGCTCGTAATATAAAATGTGCAGTGTGTGTTCGATTTTGCCAAAAGTATTTGAGACTTGCTGCGAGCCATCGAACAAAGGTGCATTCCCCCTCCCGAGTGTCAAAAATTCATAAACTACTATGGCAATACCGTGCTGCGCGAGATAATTCTGGTAGAGAGCAATCTCGCGGACACCGCAGCCGTTTGACGGTACTATAACTCCTGCTGCGTTCGTTAATTCAAGAGCAGCGTTTTTCTGCAATGAACCATTAGTCTGTCTCATACGTTGCCAGTTTGCATGTAAACTACCTGAGCGTATTTCACCCCGCTCGGCATACGCGCGCGCCGCCGCCAGGGACCGTGGTAAGCAGAGAGTATCGGTATTGCGTATCGTGAGAATGGATTTTTTTGCTACCCCCTCATGTGTTAAGCGTTTTCTGCCAGTGCCCTCAACGCCCCTGACAATGCTGGCTTTGATTATGCATGCATCGTCAATATTCAGTGACGCAGCGCTCTGAGCAACGCTCATTATCAACTGCCAAATATCATCGAACGCGCAATCTCTGACGGGTCGAAACGAGAGCCAAACGGGTCCTTGTGGTAAACTGCTCGAGGCAAACGATATACCTATGTAATCGCCAGCCTCGCAAGACGCTGTGATATACGTCAAAAGGTCACGAAACGCTCCTTCCAGCCATGGTAATAAATGGTCACCAGGTGGGGGCTGACGAATGCGTACGGTGATTTCTCGGCCTCGTAGTTTAAAACGCTTGAAGTACCGACGAGCCTCCTCGATGATCTCAATACGCGCGCCTGGCGGCTGTACATCGTCGAAGGACTCATCGCGCTGCCGTCTACGACCGAAACCTTCTTGTACGCCTGTAAAATGAGTAGGAATGCTTAAAATGCTTAACCATGTCTATAAGTAAGCTCAAAATGTACCTGATGTTATTGCTACTTCTAACCACGGACGTCTACAAAGCGTCTTCATCAAACAGCAGAGATATTGATGCATAACCTGCCGTAAAATATAATAACTCACTCTCTATTTTTTGCAAACAAAATCTTTCAAGTTAATATTAGCTTTGCAAAACCGATAATGTATATATACCGATACGTGTAATAAAGAGGGGTTCGTTTACCTGAGTCGTCACTCGAACTCAAAAGACGATTTAGCCAAGCGTCATCAGCACCATCATCAGCATCGTGCGGTAGATCGTTTTCACCTTGCTGCTGTGGTGAGAAATCTCCAAAAGGCCACATCCATAGTTGGTTGTTCCTATGCAGGTATTCCTCATCATCAGGGTGTTGCGCGTCGTTGCCTATCTCGCGAGCCCATTGCTCCAGCATGATGTTGCCTCTCTCGCTTACAGCCTGATCGGTGTCATCGTCGTCGTCGTCGTCGTCGTCGCCGTCGCCATTGGCGCGCTCGGGGTTATTCACGTTAAAACGGTGATTCAAATCTGCATGTGTTTTATTATTATTAATGTCTGATAAAAACGTATTGTTAATGTATGATAATGGTTTATTATTAATACTTACACTCGTTACTGCCGGAAAATATTTCGGACGGGTGCCCCATACTGGATGTAGACGGTCGGACAAGGGTCTCAGCGTCGGAAATATCCATAGATATATCTACCGGACTTAGAGCCGGCTGCTGTAGTACCCCTTCTTCTTCTTCTTCAACATCTGTTATTGGGGATAGCTGAAGGTAATCAGGAAGTCTATCAACAGGCTCCTCATTGCTGCTCGCAGGGCGTAGATCAGGACCAGCAAGCGATTCAGAGTCTGTGCAATTATTGCGCAAAGGTCCTTTAGTCGCGGAATCTAGATGATCGTCATGCACGCTTTCATCATCTCGCGCTATTTCTTCCTCCACGGCTTGCGCCCCCTCGACGAGCGCAGCTTCTTCATCGGAGCTCGCATCATAGAGCCGACGGTAATCTAGGGTACTTCTGCATTACCACGATATCACACTTAAAAAAGATGCACGCGCGCTACGGAGCACAACTTACCGTTTATTTCATTGATGAGATTACTTGTGCACGGAATAGTCTCAAGATTTCTGCGTTGTAATTCTTCAAACACACATAGGAGAACCCTGTAGCCTCTAAACAGACCTCTGTTATAGGCCGTCACAAGGGCTCGCAGCGGAGCCCACCATAGCACATATTTCAAACGCGTTATGAGAACATTTTCCGGTAAATATCGCAATTCGGTGCACCAGTTATTATTACACCTTCGGCGAAGTTGTGCATTCCGCGTTTTGACCAAACGAAGAAGATCTAAAATACACGTACGGATATTACGGCTATCCATAGATGCTCCTGAGAAATGTATCGAGCGCTGTCTAGATCACTACTGACAGCTTTTTTCAATTGTTCAAATGCTCGCATTGTCACGAACAATGTGTATGTCTGCGTTTTATCACACATACATGTAGCGCATGCGAAGACGATAGCCTTTTTTGAAAATCTCGAGATTTATTCCTCTGACCGTGTAAACTGATATCTCGCGCTGCTGCATTTTGCTGACTCGCGAGCATTCCTGAAAGTATCTTCATCAACGTCTCCGTCGAGCGCTTATAGCCGGAGAAGTTTCATGTTAAAACCATAGTCGAATTCAACGTTCTCTAAGGTCCTGCGCTCTCTATTTAAAAAAGATAGAACGAGTATAAGTATACTATGCTATATACAGGCTATCCCTCAACCGAGATGTTCTCGAGGATGTAGACTGAAATTCGGAATAGGTTGATATAAGTATGTATGGGTTCGGATCAATCTCTGAATTGTTATTCATTTTTAAAAGGATACGGTGTGAGCGACGCGTTTGCGTGTGTACGGTAGCAAACGGGCCAGTACCCCGCACACGCGTATGTTCGCGCTCGTCGATGTGCGCACTCTAAAGCAGGTACGAAAATCCGCACAAAGAGGAGAGGCCAAGAATACAGCTTCTCCCTTGTGAGCTACTACGAGGGTCGCGCGCGCTCGGTGTGCACTCTGGTACGAATATCCGCACAAAGAGGAGAGGCCGAGAATACAGCTTCTTCCTTACGGGTTGCTACGATGGCGCGCGCGCGTGTGTGTGTGTGTGTGTGTGTGTGTGTACCAGCAAGCGGCTCAGTGACACAGTACACGTATGCTAGCGTCCGTCGGTGGGCGCGCTCTATAGCAGATACGAATATCCGCACAAAGAGGAGAAACCGAGAATACAACTTCTCCCTTGTGGGTTGCTACGAGGGCGCATGTGTGTGTGTGTGTGTGTGTGTGTGTGTGTGTGTGTGTGTGTGTGTGTGTGTGCGCGTGTGTGTGTGTGTACCAACAAGCGGCCCGATGTCACGACACATGTATGCTCGTGCCCGCCTGTGTGCGCGCTCTATAGTAGGTACGAATATCCGCACAAAGAGGAGAGGCCGAGAATACGGTTTCTCCCCTGTGGGCTGCTGTGCAAAAGATTTTGACGGCTATCAGCATAATTCGCAAGCTCCTGCGGTGAGCTCACCGGCGGCTGAACTCATCGTGGAGCGGAGCTAAACTGCATCGCTTAGCTTGCACACGTGCTCACCGTCGGATGAGCTCATCGTAGAACGATCGCACTCACCGTCGGGTGAGCTCATCGTAGAACGATGCATCGACTACCCCGCACACGTGCAATTATGCTGACCTGTCAAAATCTGCAAAAGATGCCCTTCATACGACAGGCAGCTTCAGTTGCTCTTCAGACACCGTCGCGCGCGTTCCACCAGTCCACGGAAAAAATGTATCCCGAGTGCTTCGAGCTCCCTGTGGCTCCATTTGCGTGTCGCGTTTCCCGCGTCGACGGCTTAGCCGTTTATATACGCACCGTGGCGACGGGCGAAACGCATGAATGGCTGCGTGAAGCCCTATACGCGTTTTACATCCAGCGTCGGGCGGGAGTACGTCTTCCGTTCGACGATATTGTGCCGGGAGCATCGTGCGTGACAATCCCCACGGGTGGCTGTGGCGTGCTCCGCGGAAATGTAGTGTCGTGCGACTCCGAGGGTTACAGCGAGGTTTTTTTTGTTGATGAGGGATACAGCGGGTACGTAGACGCGGCCTCGCTGTATGCCCCCGCGCCCTTTTGCGCGTTTGTCGCGGGCCTCGCCATCCAGTGCGCGGTTTCGGGGATCGCGCATCTCGAGGCCATCCCCTTCGTCTCGGACCTGCTCGCGGATCTCGTAGAGAACCGCGTCGTCGTGGCTGTGGCCGAAAACGGCACCCCCCTCCCCCGTGTGCGTATGTACAACGGGGTCGACGTCGCGACAGTATTAATCGCGGCGTTGAACGACGGGCCCGAACCCGTCGCTTTTTACGACGCGGGGTGGCCCGACGACGGGTTCGACGACTCGTTCGAGCCGGAGGGGTGGGAGAACGAGCCGTGACACTCGCGCTAGTGTGTGCGCGCGCGCGATTGTGAGTGTGTGTGCGTGTGTGTGTGCGTGTGTGTGTGCGTGTGTGTGTGTGTGTGTGTGTGCGTGTGTGTGTGTGTGTGTGTGTGTGTGTACACCCTCGGAGTGCACCGTCACCAGGAGCAGCAACGGCCTCGGTGAGTGATATAGAATTATTTCTAAAAACCATTTTTTCATAAAGTAAAAAAAAGGGGCCACTATGGCGAGCCCTCCACTCCGGCCATCCCCACTCCATCCCCTCCACCTCGGATACCGAGGAGAGGGGGGAGGGGTGGGGATAAGGACGGTCATCCCCACTCCACACCCCCCACCACCTCGGCTACCGAGGAGTGTGGGTAGGAGTGGGGATGAGGAGTGGGGGTCGCCATAGTGGCCCCCATACTACTCCTATCGACCTCCTGGTAGATGGCGTCTCGGATCACGGGGGTAACCGGGTAATAGCGCTGCTTTATTGGCGCATTAGTCCCCACATCGATTTTATGCTCGACTAAAGACGTCCTCCCCGGAGCCTGTTTCGAACGCGGGATTTCTATGGCCAGGAAACGTTCCAATCGGTCCTTTTGGGCCTCGGTTAAGTCGACCAGTATGGAGCATGGGTCGAGAGCGTTCAGGCCATCTTCCGTTAGGAAAGGGTACGAAATCCCCACGTCTCCCGAAAAACACCATGTCCTGTTACCGTGGTCAACCACCATTTCTAATCGCTCCAGCGAATCTAGGCCCAACAGCAGCGTAACCGGGAGCTCCGGGAACACCCTTGCCGATACTTCGAGACTTCTATCCCTCAAGTGGATGGGGAAGGCCACCTCCTCATCACAACGAATTTGTTCCCCGTTGGCGATGGTGCTAACCCGCTCGGGTACCTTCCTGCGGCCAAAGCCCAACTGGGCCGTTAGTAACACGCCGTCCGAACCGAGGAAGGAATGGGTAGACCCGTTATCCACCATCGCCGGAAGTGTGTATCCCCGGATCTCCAACAGCACCACTAGTAGGCTCCGCCCGGACCCGCCGACGGAGGGACCACAAACGTCCGATAGAGGACGCCGATCTCCAAGTTCAAATTTGAGTTGGGCTAAGGTAGAACTCGGGGGCGCCACACCCACCCTCAGCGGCGACCCCGGCGCGAGTTTCCCGGGCACTCATGTGCCTGACGCGCGGTTACTCCCGGTTTCCCGCAACTAAAGCAGTGTAAACGGGGCGCCTCGGGGCACTCCCTGGAACGATGTCCCATCTTCCGACAGTTCCAGCACTGATCCCCGCGCGGACGGGCACTGGGAACCATACCCGTAGGGGGGTCTGCACCCTCGCCCGCCAACATAGTGGGTTTTGGGGTACAGGACTCCCTAACGGGACGAAAGGTCGACGAGGAATCTCCCTTCGGTACTCCCCCGAACCGGCTCGAGGGATACGATCGAGCCGCACCATCCGGCGTCAAGGGCCTCGGGCTCGTCTCCCGCGTAAAGTGTACCGTGGCCCGGCCGCGTAATCGAGGAGATCGATACGCAAGGTCCGGGAAGACGAACCTTTCCGGAGGGATCGGAGTCACCTCCGGAGCCTCTTGACTTAGTTCGAGTTCGGAAGCGACCTCTTCTAAATCGTCCAGGGAGTGGACGGTCCGACGCAATATCAAGGTGCGGAGGCGGCCTGCAAGATTCCGATGGGCGTAATTGAGACGTTCGTCCTCTCCCATCCTCGGCTCCACCCGGTCGAACATGACTCTCATACAGGTGAGAAAATCTGCTACAGGCTCGTGTGCTCCCTGTCTACGCCGGGATATTTGGTCACGCAAGGTAAATTGGAAGCTGGGATCCCCGAACCGGGTACGGAGGGACGCCAGGCAATCGCTCCAAGTTCGCAGAGAGGATCGTTTATTGCGGAACCAATACACGGCCAGTCCCCCCAAGAACGTCGGGAAACAATTAATGAGGTCCTGATCCGAAACCGCTACCATCGCACGGCGCTCCTCCAGATTGGCGATGAATGCCTCAACGTCCTCTCCCCTGCTTCCACTGAACTTAAGTCCCCATTTCCGCAGCACTTCATAAGCCGATCTCGTAGGCCAACTGGTATCCCGTGAGGGGGCGTTAGGGGCACAACGGGTCGACTCGTAAGTTGGCTCTGCCCCTTCGTATCCCCGAAACGGGGGTCCTCTGAGGTGAGCGCCCCTCTCCCTTGGGAGCGGCCCTGGGTCTGGTCTCCTGTAATCCGAGCTAGATTCCTCCGGACCGACCCGCCTGGTCCCACCGACGGAAGGACCCCGGTCAAACTCGATCGGAATAGAAACTGACCCAGGTTGAGTCAGTGGATAGGCTAGTGAACCACCCCGGCCTACTGAGACGGGGCAACCTGGCACCATTTCTCCCGATGACGGGAGGGCCCCCGTGGTTCGACCCGATCGAACCGTAGTCACGGGGTCCTCCAGGGACCGACTCACCCGAACCTCAAACCCGGTGGTCGGGGGAAGGTTTACTTCCGTCGAACTCGGGACGGGAAGGGCACTCCCGTATACCTGATCTCGAAAGCGTGTAAATCCGGTGTCGTCGAATTCCGGACTAAATGGGCGACGGAGAAAGTAATCTAGGCGCTCAAATAATTCGTCGCGCGTCCCTTCCACTGACAACCCTCGCCGTTCCAATTCAACGCGTAGCCGCTCGCTCGAGACGCGTCCTCTTGGCCCGGAGGCGTTCTCCTCGTGAGGTCCGTCCATGTTCGGACAGTGGCAACGGGACCAAAGCGAAGTCAAGGGGGAAAAGCGGCAACGAGGCAACAATCGGCGACAGCCAAGTTAGCAAGGCAAGCGAGAAAAGCGGGGGGGGAGGCGAAACACAAAAACAAAAAAAAACAAAAAAAAATAAAGAAATAAATAAGCAAATAAATAAAAATAATTAAGAAAAAAAAACTAGGTCAATACGTCACCCGCGGTGTACGAGCGGAAGCCAACGCAAGGCCCCGACCCCAGCAATCAGGGCCACGCAAATAGTTCCCTGAGTGGGGCAAGCCCTCAGCTACCCCAAAGCAAAGCGGGGTTATACCTCGGTACACCCGGAGGACAAATATATCGTAAAAGAAAATGACCTCATAGAAGGAGACAAAATAAATACTCGGAAACAGTTACAGAGCCATAATGTGCAATCGTCAATGGTTAAAACGATCTAAAGCAAACATCTAATCAAACGGTAAAATTGTAAAATTATTTAAAATCTAATAAAACGATAAAATTGTAAAAATATAGAAAATCCAATATAACGGTAAAATCGTAAAAATATAAGAAATCTAATAAAACGATAAAATTGCAAAAGTAATAAAAGATCTAATCAATCGGTAAACTGTGAGATTATGTAAAGTCTAATAAAACGATAAAAGGATAAAAATAATAAAAAAATCTAATCAATCGGTAAAATTGTGAGATTAGGTAAAATCTAATAAAACGATAAAATTGTAAAAATATAGGAAATCTAATAAAACGATAAAATTGTAAAAATAATAAAAAAAAATCTAATCAATCGGTAAAATTGTGAGATTATATAAAATCTAGTAAAACGATAAAAGGATAAAAATAATAAAAAAATCTAATCAATCGGTAAAATTGTGAGATTAGGTAAAATCTAATAAAACGATAAAATTGTAAAAATATAGGAAATCTAGTATATAAATAAATAAATAAAGACAAAGAAATAGTCAAATAAATATCAATAAAGACAATAGTCAATTAAATAAATAAAGACAAGCAATTAGTCAAATAAATATAGACAGCCAAATCAATGACTCAACGAGTAATTAAACACACAGCAAGAGAACGTTAAATAAGCGTGGAAATAGTTTAGTAATAAATAGCCAAGCATAAAGCATTCTCACGTGTCGTTCATTGTTCCTGTTGACGACTTCAATTTACACACCCGTTAGGTGCTCGGGACTGTTTCTATCGGCACACCCGTTAGGTGCTCAGGGCTTTCTAATCGGCACACCCGTTAGGTGCTCGGGAAAAATTTCTCTCAACTAAATATTCGTCGTTTCTGTAGAAATGGTCCTTCCTTCGTTCTCGACCTTCCGTCACGGGACCTGGCGAGGGCGATGTAAACAGATAAATAAAGATTTCGTGACAAGGTCGTAGTCCGAGTCGGCCTACCCACCGACCGAACTCGACGATAATGGCGAGAAAAACTTCGAAAGTCTCTCTCTCCTTTTCTTGCCTCCAGTTGTTCTACTCTAGGAGACACGGACAACAATAATCACGATACTGGACGAAATCGAAGGACGGTTATACGAATAAGACGAACAAGAAAGAGAGAAAAAAAAAGAAAGAATCGCAAGACGTCGACACTCGAGTCGAATATAACGAAATTTGAACACAATTTAATTAAAGAAATAGCCCCACGTTGGGCGCCAAATTTGTGACCAATTTTTCGAGGGGAAACGGGAGAAGTATATTAGGATATCCGCGAGGCCACAAAATCCCGTCCTCGTCCTTCCCGACGATTTATTTTTGTATAGGGCGCCAGCCGAAAATCGGCTCGTCGGGATGGAGGGAAGGAGAACGGGAATACCCGGCTTTGCCGCAGCCTGGGGAAAATGGTAGAGGGGGGGGGGTGCGTTACACAAACACTGACACTGGGGAAAAGAAAATGATTTAACCCGACTCGAGTTCGAATTTAGTCTTGCGATTCTCTATTTCGATTTTATTAACACAATTCACCCGACAATTAAACGATTCCCGAGACGGGACACGCGACAAGAGACTAGAACGGATATTCACACTCGCACACGCGACCGCGACCTACACTCACTTACACTTTACCGCGAGCTCGTCTCGGCCTCTCCTCACTCTCGCCTAACGGCCATAATGATTTCAAATAAAACCGGGCCCCCGCTATTCGGTTACCCGGCCGAGCTAGAATTTATCCTTTAACGCGACAAAATCTTCCCCGGTCGCCACACTCACTCTTTCGATTCCCGTATCGACAACCGTCCTCAGCGGCAGAACCGGGACAATCCGACGGGAGGACAGAGACACCCGCTATACCGGGCCAAACGGTCGAGGCTCTACACGGGTTCGAGCTCGCGTCCCGCTGAATGGCGGGAGGCCAACTCTTCGATCAGAGATTCTCCACCTTCGCGAACAATTATTTTCGTCTCTGCGCCCCCTCAGGTCCAGCCGCGGATTCGGAGGATCGTCGACGGGAATCCGACTCACTCTATGCACTTTCACCCAAATACGCGACAACAATAACAACGATTTTCGGGGACTTGCCCGACGCGACAATTGAGACTTCCCGCGCGCGACCACGACGCGAATCCTACGGCGGGATGCACGGGCGCGACCCTCCCACCGGAATTCCCTCAAATATAACGCGAAAAAGTCGCGGCCACGACGGCACCGAGATCGAGGGTCGATAATACGGTCGACAGCCACCGAGTCGACACGAGAAAGCGCGGCTTGGCTCACCCGGGGATTTTGCTGGACCGCGTTTGTTCAATCGCCCACGTCCGTCCGGCTCGACACCTCGCAGGAAGCTGTTCTCTCCGGCACGCGCGCCAACGAGCCGGCCCTCTCTTACGCGGGCCACGTGATCTCCCGTATAGAGGGCGGGCGCGCGTGTTCCGGTGTCGCGCCACGGGACTAGCGCGCGCGAATACAAACTATTCTTAACGATCCCGAGCTAGATCGTGCGCGGGCGATTCGCTACTTCACCCGATCGGGCGCGACGGTGAGCCTACGACGGATACGTAGACGGGCGGGAGGTGAGCGGGCATGCGCTCGCCGTCCCCTCTTGCGTGGATGAATTTGGGCGCGTTCGCAGCCCGCGCGTCGCTTCGTTGTCTCCGGTGTCTCTCTCTCTCTCCACCTCAACTTGACGCCCTCGCCGCAGTCGTTTCCGATGGCGCGACCGTCTACCACCTCGTCTTCCCTCTCTCGCTCGCGGGAGGCCGCCGACGTTTCATATAGAAAAAGAGAAACGGTGGGGGGGGGGGGAATTAACAATTGGTAATTTTCCTTCAGGGGACCCCATGGAAGCTCGTCGTGGTCGCAGTGTCGGCCCCAAGCCGGAGGGACGTCTCGACCCCGCGCACCGGGCGGGGCCGCCAAATTTATTCTCGTCACAATATATATATATATAACATTTGTAATAGTACAATTTCTTTTCACAAAATACTTTGCCGTCAAAATAACGTGAAAATATTTCGGGTTACAATATTACATTTTCGACATTATTTGCGCCCTCTCCATTTGCTCAGTGTCAGGCTATAGCACTCGTTTACCTGGTGTGAGCTGACCTTGAAAGCAACACTCCTAATTAACCGTTTTCCGACTCCAAATAGCATTTTTATTGTAACCCGAAATATTTTCACGTTATATTGACGGTAAAGTATTTTGTGAAAAGAAATTGTACTATTACAAACTATTATTATTATTATTATTATTATTTTTTTTTTAATTAATAGACTTCATTGCTCCGGGCAACGCACTTCCTCAGTTTGCACTGGGAAACATTCACCTACCCCCGGGGGTTAGGCTCGGTCTTAATCTAGACCGGAACAATAACGCTGGACGGCACTCGAGGGTTCCGACAGCGTTATACAATAATAATATAATAATTTAATAATAATATAATAATTATATAATAATAATAATAATAATAATAATAATAATAATAATTATTATTATTATTATTATTATTATTATTATATACATATTTATATACGTTATATCATATTTATCCACAATTTTGAGTATTTGTGATATCATAATATTATAAATAAATTTATATACTGTACATAATGATTGTAAGTTCTAGTAATGAAAAAAAAGCCACGGAAAAGGATCGAACACGCGCCGTTCGGGTGGTAGTTCGGCACTCTGCCCCTGAGCTACGGGGCTCTTCGAAATACAAAAGTAACGGACAGAGCACAGCCGTTGCGCAATATTCTTTACATTTTTTCGACTTATTATTCTGTGTCGCGACAATTAGATATCCTTTGACTATCCTACTCTAGTGGTGCTATTAATTCCAGACAAACCTGAGCTGAATCCGTGACCCA
Organism: Ophion obscuratus; assembly: GCA_964007375.1. NCBI lineage: Eukaryota > Metazoa > Arthropoda > Insecta > Hymenoptera > Ichneumonidae > Ophion > Ophion obscuratus. The sequence goes on from OZ023313.1 coordinate 53,675,681, forward strand.
CAGTTGGTGTCCCCTTGTAAGTTTAAGAATTGACTTTTGAATCAAATACTTCAATTCCAGTAATTTATCGATGAGTAAAATGAATATTTAATAAGCAAGTGTGCTTTCATTTAATTTTGAAACGATTAATTAATAAGCAAACTGCTCCGGTTTTAAATAGATGTATGGGTATTAAAGCATAATCTAACTTCAACTTACCTATAATGTCCTTGGCTCCAAGTGCACAAATTTATGTATATATACACATTCAATAATTTAATAAATCCGTAGCACTTTTATTTGAAAAGGTACTTTTCTGTTCGTCGCTTTAATTGATTGACGCTCTGCTGTGATACGAGATACACCACGCCACGCCACCAAATGACGCCAAAAAAGACGCTCCGCTCCAACAACATGCTCTATTCCCGCAATTTTTATTTCAGTGTACAAAATATTAGCGGGTAACGAATTTGTAATTTTCGATGCCCTACCTAACATTACCCCGCTGAAGACACCTGATTGGTCCCGGGGACTCTCGAGCCAGGTTGAAGGTTGTCGCGCCACGCCGGCGAGAGGGGAAGCCGCTAACGCACCTCTGGGCTGCCGAAAATACCCGATCGAACGTCGGGGACCCCCGAACGAAGCGCGGTAACGGCCGTGCGAGAGCGAAAGAGAGAGGAGATGCCAGCGATGCTCATCCCTCTCGATTTCGTCACGTCCGTGTGCCTCGCGCGTTGATGGTATTGGTGTGAATTTGTTTTTCGATTTTACGGCTAAACTATTGGAGATAGATAAAAAACATCATATACATCTCCGAGGTGAAATCTTCCATTCTACAACTTTTGTTCGAAACTTTTTTGCGATTTCCTTCTCGTTCTCGAAATAATGCATATTTTTTGGTTTTTAACCCGTTTCTTCACTGTTAATAGTTAAAATTCCTAGAAATTCGGATTCCCCGGGTCGATTAACATAAGAATACATGTTTCACTAAGCGGTCGCAAAAATTTGCGACTTTGGCCACTTTTGACTGGACTAGTTGGCCAATATGTCTTCACCCGAAGCCCCCCCCCTCTCTCCTTGAAGAGGAACCATATCGTCAAGCGGTCTAGAAGACAATTGAACGTTTGACAAATTTTCCTGATTATCCATATTGTTTTTATTATTTTTCGTTTGCGACCTGGTAGTTCTTTTGGGTGGTGAGAAGAACATCGACGTCATACTACCATTTCATTCTACGAAACGCCGTGCGAAAACTCTCGAATAGTTTTAATTACGGACACAGATTCCAATAAACGGAAATACCGGGAAAATTTTATTTTTATTGAATATTTCCGATGTTTACTATCCGATAATTATTTCGTGATATATTTTCGTCAATCCAAGGGCGAACAGAATTTGGATCGATTTGACCAATGATAGTTGAATTTTACACGAGATTTTATATGCACGTAGTTTGACAAAATCTCGCAACATAAATTTCGCATCCAATAACTATAATTAACGAAGTGATGTACGATTGAATATAAATAACATAATTAATTCGCACAAATTATTTGACAAAATAAATATAGCGCGAATGAATATTGCAAAAGTAATTCAACAATTTAAATATTACACAATAGATTATTTGAAGAACATTAATCCATGCACATAATACATAAATGTGAGCAATAGAACAGAACTTAGCCAGCAATTCAGAGAAGGATTTGATTACGCATAGAATTTTCGATAGATTGGTTGTCAAGTGAAATGAATACCTGTGTATTCATTTCTATATTTGAATATTTGAGGAAAATATCGGCACAAGAAAGCATAGCATGAGAGAGAAGCGTAAGAAAGTATAGGTTTGGAATAGTGTAGCGCTCGCTCGAAGGGTCTCGCTTCTTTTCCTAGAACTCAGGATTTATTTATTCTCGATTTTCTTTTCGTCAAATATTATTTCACCGTATGATTTCTCTGAAATTACATGCTCGGATAATTCAACCTTGAATATTATATGCGTTAAATTTTGACAAAATTTTCGACGATTTTCGTCGCACGAGGCAGTATTACGATATCTGTGGCCCCAAGTTTTGGTCATGCAGTCTTCATATTTGGCCCAAAATAAGACTTTTTTCAAGAATACAAAAAATCGAAATTCGGCTTTTAAGGGGGTGAAACCGGGGGTTGAAAGTCGAAGCATTATTATGTTTGTGGTTCCCAATTTTGACCATGCAGCGGCCATATTCGATAGAAAATGCGACTTTTGTGTGTGTGGAATCGTTGGGTGGGCCTGGAGCACCTTCGATGTGTGTGTGGAATCGTTGGGTGGGTCTGGAGCACCTTCGATGTGTGTGTGGAATCGTTGGGTGGGACTGGAGCACCTTCTATGTGTGTGTGGAATCGTTGGGTGGGTTTGGAGCACCTTCGATGTGTGTGTGGAATCGTTGGGTGGGTCTGGAGCACCTTCGATGTGTGTGTGGAATCATTGGGTGGGCCTGGAGTACATTCGATGTGTATGTGGAATCGTTGGGTGGGTTTGGAGCACCTTCGGTGTGTGTGTGGAATCGTTGGGTGGGTCTGGAGCACCTTCGATGTGTGTGTGTGTGGAATCGTTGGGTGGGCACGATTACGATGCGCACCCAACCAAAATAATACAACCTACTTTTGTTGTATTATTGACAAAGAACAATGATGCAATCACCCTTCTGGGAAGCTGAATTTCAGAGGATTTGACGAAAAAATATAATGTTTAACAACGTTCCAAGCTCCCGTTTATCTCATTACAAATCGTGTTTGAATGAACGACCTAACTCTTTGAAAATTACTTGTTTTCTAGAATGTTTACGCCGAATTCTAAAGAAATCTACCCAAAAAATACTCCGCCTCATTAAAAATTTAAAACCTCTGTTTCACCCCCTTAAAAGCCGAATTTCGATTTTTTGTATTCTTGAAAAAAGTCTTATTTTGGGCCAAATATAAAGACTGCATGGCCAAAACTTGGGGCCACAGATATCGTAATATCCCCTCGCACAATACTGAACGCTAAATTTTATGTATTTCAGGTACTTCCTTTACGAAATAAATTTTACGCACCTTTTTCGCACAAAATATGAATATCGCAATTATACGAACACAATAAATTTGACACGAATTTAGCACATTTATAGTTTTAACACAAATTCTACACAGGATTTTGCTCGTTTATAATATTCTCGCTATTTACCTGAATTTAAATTTCAACGGATTTGACCATTAAACACGCATTGAACGCAAATTCAATAATTTTAACGAGTTTCAATTTTATATACACATTCGCACGATCTTAGACACATCATACAAATTTTAGACAAAAGACACACAATAGGACATGGAAAATACACTCGGCCTAGTTTTTATTGACTTTTCTCTTTATTCCAATTTTCTTGTAATTTTATCTGACGATTTTCGCCTTTACTAATTACAAGACATTTTTTCTCGCGATTTATTTTTTCCACAGATTTCAATAAATCTTTTAAAATTTTCGAATCTCTTTATTCGGATTTTCTTGTAATTTTATCTGACAATTTTCGCCTTTACTAATTACAAGACATTTTCTCTCGAGATTTCATTTTTCCATAGATTTCAATGAATCTTTCAGAATTTTCGAATCTCTTTATTCCAATTTTCTTGTAAGTTTTATCTGACGATTTTTCGTCTTTACTAATTACAAGAAAATTTTTCTCGAGATTTCTTTTTTCATAGATTTCAATAAATCTTTCTAAATTTTCGAATCTCTTTATTCTAATTTTCTTGTAAGTTTTATCTGACGATTTTCGGCTTTACTAATGACATGAAATTTTTCTCGAGATTTTTTTTTCCATAGATTTCAATAAATCTTTCAAAATTTTCGAAAATTGCAATAAATTTTCTTCACGAATTTAACACTTTAAATAATCAAATTGGCACTTTTCTTTGAAATTTTAGACAAATTTTCCAACGCTGCCCCACGTTGGGCGCCAAATGAGACAGGAAATATTTTTCGTTAAGGGGTAAGGCCACTGTAAATTTTTTGAAAAATCGATTTTTTTTTATTGGCTTAAAAAATAGTTTAAACCCTCTAGAATAAGAAAAAAAAGGCCCTGTGCTTTTCTTTTTTTAAATTTTTTCCAATAAAAAACTATTCGCAAAACTTTAAACGCGTTTTTCTCGAAACATGGTTTTTCAAAATGGCACGCAGCATAACTCGAACAATTTTCATTTTTTTTACTTGAAATTTTAACCAGATGTGAACATTTACATTATCTTGAGAATGTCGATCGGAATTTTCAAGAACTTTATTTATTGATTTTTTATTAACAAAAAACTTGCCGTTTTTTTCGTCAAAAATCAATTTTTTTTTTCAAACGCACGCCAAATCCACAAAAATTGATACTTTTTAAAATCCGATCGACATTCTCTAGCTATAGCCCTCTAGATTAATGGTTTTTTTTGTTTGTTCTAGATTCAAAAGTGCACCAGTGGTGCTGCGTGCCGCGGAGCCCTGGAAGCAAAACATGTCCCGGGAAGATAGCTGTGGAACCGCCATTTTGTTTTTTTTTACTGTAAAAAAATTTTATAATAAAGTTTAATGTATGCCCGATAACACCATTAAAAGTTTTTTTTCAAATACCTTCAATTTCGGGAGCAAAAAATTAGTGAAAAAAACTTTTTTTTTGGGCCGTTACAGTGGCCTTACCCCTTAAATACTCCACGTACCGCGGCCGTGGTCCATCGGCTGGTAGAGCTCATGGGCTAAATTTCATAAATATATTGAAATGTTGGATGCCAGACAGTTTTATGAAACTGACAAACATGAGTTTACGGATTTAAACAGTAATTGATATTTTATAAACTTGAAAATTTACCTGAGCTGAGACAAAAGTCCAGGGTGGGGCGTTGGAGGACCAGAAGAAATTGCAGAAAATTATAGAAGATGCTGGCCGATATATAAATTTATTCTTTATTTATCTCTCGTCAACGGAAGACTCCCGACATTGACGATTGGTGTACATGTTATATCTTTCTCGGAGACTTTAACGAATTAACGGATACTTTGACAATTATGACAATTCGCTCGCGCGTACGAATTTTACGTTCTGGAGAAATACAACGGCTCCATCTCCTTGTCAAGGCGCGAGCCCGCTCACAGACGGAGACAGACTCGCGACTTTTACAAACCAGGTCGGGCTGAACGGATCGACAAGACCAAAAAACAGTCAGAGACCGACCAACCACAAGCAAGAGATCGTCCCTTTTATAGGCGAATTTTGCGCGGTAGACAATTCATCGCTTAATTTCTATCGGCACAGTGCTGCCGCAATAATCGAGGATCGATCGCTCGGTTATTGGTCGCGATCGATCATTGGTTCTATGTTAATTTGGACAAACTTTCCTCTTTGGCCGCGTGTCGAAATGTGACGTCGAGGAAATTTTAGTTAAATAATTTTCCTGTCACAATATATACATATATATATATGTATGTATATATATATATATATATATATATATATATATATATATATATATATATATATATATATATATATATATATATATATATATATATATATATATGAATACAAATCTATGCTTAGGAGTGTCCTCTCTTTTAGGGTTCCACAATGAACAAGTAGCTCCTATAACCGCGTGATCTCCGTCCATTCATCTGTCACATCTTTATAGCTTTTACAGTTTTAAACCTATAGGTATGACATTTTGTAAGTAGATGCTTCAGATGGGGACTTCAAGTACTATTCAATAAAATCTTACAACATATTTAGGGTTTTGTAAATAGGGAACCAAATTTGTTTTTGTCGCACCCCTCATCAAGCGGGAAGTCATTGGGCAGGTCGTTCAAATGAAGTTGAGGTTCCTCCTTTTTCACCCCGCCTGTATCACTAAAGTATGATGATTGCAGATTATTAAATTGAATAAAAAATAGTATCCAATAAGTGAATGTGGTCAACAACATACCTACACAGTAGTAATGAAGGCATATTAGCCAAGCATTGATTCGTTAAATGACTGCACAAACAAACGACTACGGAACCCTACTGTATTCGTATTCCACACGCACTTCGCAGGTTTTCTTCATTAACGGTTATGATTAACCTTGTATCTGAAGTTTTAATACGTATCACAAAGGACACCGCTTTACGTTTTGCGACAGTTTCGAGTCTCCGAGATTCTTTCTTTCGCGGTACCGGTGGAGTTTCCCACATTTTTACTTTTCTTCTCGTTGTTCATTCAACTCCGTTATCCCCATACACCTTACCGTAATGCATATTTTAGAAGCAGCGTACGTATATCGATGCAGTGTATAGTATTCTACAGTTCTCTGGGCTGCTAGCTACCGGAACGGTGTCCCCGGGTGTATCACACTCGATGTCAATGCCTTCGCCACAGCCGCATGTATTCTCCGATATTATCGCGTATCGCGAGGGCCATACATTTTCCTGAAAAATATGGTTACGTCCCCGGATAGTATTGTAACCCAAGACTCTCTCTCTCTCTCTCTCTCTCTCTCTCTCTCTCTCTCTCTCTCTCTCTCTCCCTCCCTCCCTCCCTCCTTCCTCCCATCCATCCATCCATCCATCCATCCATCCATCCATCGATCTATCTATCTATTCTGGTAGTTATGCTTTCAGTGGTACACTTCTCATGCATTTGTCCCCGGCGGTTGTAATCGCATAGAGACTTTAACTAGGTGACATGGTGTATCGTTGGGCTCCGACACGAGTTTCGAGTCTCCAACTGGTCCGAAGCGGCGAGACGTTATCGCGCAATACGAACTCAAAGCGGACTCGCGATAAGTGTGTGCCATGTTTTTGATTAATATTTGCATTCCAAACGAATGTCCTTTGAAGACAATATAACTAACGTGTCATCGAAGAGATCAGCAATTTTACAATGGCAGTCGCTTCCTCATTGAATTCTGCCGAAAAATCACGGAGAGGTATTATGGATATTACCAATGGATGTTTCTCCGGAGCAACGACGTATTGGGTGTCATTCTCATCTCTTACCATTCCTGCCAATGTACAGAATCCCAGATGGAATCGCTACAAAGCATTTTTGTCGGCAAGTATTTTTTCTAGTTACAATGTCATAAAGTTATTTTGTCAGTCAGCCGAAGCCGAGACTCAAAGTCACTCGGCGGCTCTTGCGGGCAACAACGAAAAACAAATCGATCTCTGAAACCAACGTAACAAAGAGGGCCTTAAATCGATTTTTGAAACAAAGAAAAACGCGTGTGGATGCAATTTAAAAGGAGAGGTTGATCGGTGAGGCCGCTCGGTTTTGCTTACGTAGATAAAAACCAATCGCGGTTCACACCTGCCCACCCCGAGGCGCATTACAATCAATCTACTTTTTGCTCCTACCCTGAGTATTTCGCAAATCGAATACCGAAGAATCTCAGGAGAAGGAGTGGTTATAGAATCATCGATCGACCACCCACACGCCGCAAAATCGAGACGTGCGCTGCGACGAGCAGGCGGTATGGAAAACGAGAACGAGAGGAGGATTCGTCGAATCAAGATTCCCAACGACAGCTGCCACGTACCGTCTCGATCGTACCTGCTATTCGTCTCCGAGCTCTCTCGTCGTCCTGCCAATCTCGATTTTTTTTTCGATCTGCATCTCATTTACTATCACCAAAAGGAACGAAGATACTTCGGTCCTTTGTTATTATCGATGAGATCGAGACGGAGAAAAGCCTCATTAAGAATATTCATTGAGTCACTTTGGTTACGAGCTAGTTGAAACTTCTTGTCCAATTTATTTCGTTGGATTATCCCGCTTATTCGTTTCGCCCGTACCGTTCATTTATCGCGATTTAACAAAATTTGAAATGTGGCATCGATCGCAGTTTTCCCTCAACTTTTGCGCGACAATGAATTTTATGCAAATGGCAATAATCTTCCCGCAACGTCGTTGGGTTGCAAGGAAACTGGCAATTCGAATTTATACGAGACACCGGAGTTTTACCACTTGTTTCGTGTAGGTAAGAGGATACGTCCATTGCTTTTATTCGGAACGAGTTGTGACCAAGTCTTCCGTATCTGTTTGAAATGTGAAGTGTCCGTGAAAAATTTCAAACGAATGGTTTTGGTCACTGTTCCTCTATAGCTGCCGGAGTAGATAACAATAATTATGAAACAAATCGTCGCTTCTCAACCCAGTTGAGGTGAGAATTCATTTCAAATCTTACTCTATCTCGAAGCACCAATCACTTAGAAAATATAAGATCTGAAGCATATACAACTGATTAGTAACTCATATTCGAGCAATATATTGGCAAATGGCAAAAAGTGTTCCGCCTGAAAATATAATTTCGACTTCGCGTCGATACCAAGCCTTCGATCTTGTGAAGACGTTTTTATTTATGAGTTCGTTGGTTCTCCCGTCGGGGAATGGGAGAAAAAGGGAAGACTCGAAGAGTTCGAAAATTATTGCAGGGCGTGATGAATAAGCAAGAGGGAAGCCGAAGATGCGTACGTCCTGAGAATTTCGCGTGCACGAAAGAGCTCGGTCTTTCAATAAGTATGACCGCCTCGAGGCGCGACTTACTCGCTAGCCGGATAAG
>OZ023313.1:53684446-53839446 GCA_964007375.1 Ophion obscuratus
AGACGAACATATAACCCCCTTTTTCCTTCGTCTAGGGTGGCTCAAGGTTTGGCAGCGTAGATGCATTTTTTGGGATCGTATACATACGCTCTGAAAGCGTCCAACGAACCGCAATATCTAATAGACTGCGTCTCTAGACCTTTGCGTGAGCAAACGATTGTAACTCGAAATCAGCGTAAGGACTGTCACATTCCGTATGCCCACACGACCTGCTACGAACGCTCTTTCACTGTAACTGCCTGCAGGCTGTGGAACAGCCTCCTTATCGCGCATCGGCGCTGCACCACATTGCCGGCTTTTAAATGTACATGAGCGAAGCAGTTGCTGCAGGAGATGCGCCGGCAAATTGAATAGCAACGATCCGGAAGTTAGTGTTATGCATAAATAAGTAAAGTGATAATATATATATGACTACTAGCTAATACTACTACTACTTAATATATAAATGACAAAGTCGGAACGTTTTCGCCTGTGTATGAGTGTGGCTGCTAAGGCGGTATTACTTTACATGTAGCCCAGTCGAATTAGTATTTTAGATTTACAAAATTTTTTAGCAGCAATTTTCTTCCGGAATTCGTTGGGGGGGGGTCACTGGTAGTTTAAATTCAAAAAGTAGAGGTACCAGACTTTTCACTCCATCCGCCATCTTAATTTAAAGGGTTTTTTTTTTTTGAATAACTCGTTCATTTTCAATTTTACACGCAAAATAGTTATTACAAAAGTTGTTTAAAATTAAATTTCCTACAATTTTGGTTCTTATCAATTTTTCCATAGGATCGATTTTTTTCGATTTATACCCGAAAAGAGGGGGTGAATTTTTTGTTATCGAATAACTCGTTTATTTTCATTTTTACGCGAAAAATTGTAATAACAAAGTTGTTTAAAATTAAAGGTACTACAATTTTGATTGTTAACAATTTTTCGTAGGATCTATATTCTTCGATTTATACCTGAGAAGAGTGGGGGTAAAATCTTATCATTGTATTATCACGTTTGGAGGCGATGAAAATGTAAAAAAACTCGACGACCTGAGATTCAAGAACTTCACAAAATCAGTTACGAGGAACAAATTCAATTTTGCGACGCTTCCACCTACCTCGGCAGCAGCAGAACAACATATCTACAGGACGTACCTGCAGGTGCAAATGTGGATGGAGTATGAAGTCAACGCTACGGAATGGGGGTGGAAAAAAACTAATCGTGGACTCGAACCTGTCGCTACAATGGCCGATCCAGGACCAGAATTTTTGCTGAAGACGATATCATGTAAATGCAAAACGACGTGCGGAAAAATGTGTGGTTCCCGCAAATCCGGACTCAAATGTTCCGTCTTATGCCACAACTGCAACGGAGAAACCTGCGAAAACGTTGTCTCAATTCGAGAGCTGCTGGATGAAGATGACCTTGGTAGTGACGAAAACTGCTCAGAACAAGTCACCCCCGATCCTCCTGAGCTTCCGGACGAATTCGTCGACAATTACGTGGAAGAATCGAACGACGAAAACTTGGCCGAGCCATCAGCTAAACGTTCCAAACAGACGTAATTGAAATTTCGAAAGACTTTTGAAAGTGTACTGAAAAGAAAATAAAATTCATTTTTTCAATTGTAAAAATTATACTGTTCGATAAACTGATTATTTACACCCCTCTTTTCCTTTACCGTGAACGTGCGTCCCAAAAATGTAAACTTTAGAAAAAATCGAAATCATAATTGTAGCAAATAACATTTTCAACACATCAAATTTACAACGACAATCAGCAACAAAAAAACAGACAGAAAAAATAATGTTACAACATCAATAATAAACGTGATAATAGAATACTTAGGTTCACCCCCCGCTCTTCTCAGGTATAAATTGAAGAATATAGATCCTACGAAAAATTGTTGAGAATCAAAATTGTAGGCAATTTAATTTTAAACAACTTTGTTTATTACAATTTTTCGCGTAAAATTGAAAATAAACGAGTTATTCGATAACAAAAAATTCACCCCCTCTTTTCGGGTATAAATCGAAAAAAAATCGATCCTATCGAAAAGTTGATAAGAACCAAAATTGTAGGAAATTTAATTTTAAACAACTTTTGTAATAACTATTTTGCGGGTAAAATTGAAAATGAACGAGTTATTCAAGGAACAAAAAATAACCCTTTAAATCAAGATGGCGGATGAAGTGAAAAGTCTGGTACCTCTACTTTTTGAATTTAGACTACCAGTGACGAATTCCAAAAGGAACGAGTTATTCAAGGAACAAAAAATAACCCTTTAAATCAAGATGGCGGATGAAGTGAAAAGTCTGGTACCTCTACTTTTTGAATTTAGACTACCAGTGAACGAATTCCGAAAGAAAATTGCTGCTAAAATTTTTTGTAAATCTTTGCCTGTTTTTTGAACTAATTCGACTGGGCTAATGTAAATTTCATTAGAGCGACACATCGGTAGCGGTCGATCGGAGAGAAAACAAATTTTTTTTCGATAATCTAGAAATGGTGGAGGGGTTGAGGAGTCTATAGCAAGGGGAGTGGGTGTCTGGCTGTCTCCCGAAGGTCTAGGGACCCGTTTGGAGAATTGGGAAAGGGGGATTTGCGGCTCGCGGAGAGAGGTGCGGAGAGTGGCGTCACGCGGTGCAGAGGATGCCCAAAAACATTGGTCAATGCCCAAAAGCACGAGAGGATAACGGCTGTAGGCGCAGGCCAAGGGGGGCACCGGTAGACAGGGGACATCTTAGACGATGCGTCGCTTTTCTAAGGGGGAGTTATTGACACAGATGAATCGTTTCCAGACAATGGAGGAAAATTTCTCTCAAACATATGGATATGCATGTGAACCCCAACGTCTATGATACACTCTCGGCAACTTAATGCAATTTTACTGCTAGATGTCAAATGAGCCTTTACAGATAAACTTTTTATGCAGCTATATGTTACGATCAAAACGGCTCGCGCACCCGGTAACGTCGCCACGGGGCGGTTTCCGTGCACGCGTCGTCCCCAAGATGGCGACCTCACGCGCATCCGGTGGGGATGGCGGTTGCCAGCCCGAGCACGATTTAGATCGTCGCAGTGCCGGGCACGCGTGGCGGGGGCGTTTGCCGCGCCCGCCGACGTGAATAAAGTGTTCGTCGATCGCTGCTCGCTGCGCTTCAATGATATTTATTCTAGGCACACATTGTTTATATATATGATAGCGCACTATATGTCTATGAGGTAAGGATGGTAGGTTAATAAATAGTGACACTAATAACGAAATACTGAATAACAGAACAATTTAACCCGACAGTTTCGTCGCCGGCTTCGACGCCGTGGTGCGCTCGCGCGCTCGAGCCCCGTTCCGACCGCGTGGTGGGCGCTCGTTCTCTCTCTCTTACTCGACTGCTCTTTATACGCCCGCACGTTCCTTGGCGACCTCTCTGTCTCAACGGCACGAGACGACTGCTTCCTCTCGACGACCCGGCGTCGATCTCTCGGACGCGCATGCGCCCTCGAAGCGGCTCCACGGGCGGAAGCCCAGTGGCGCCCTCCTGTTCTCCCTAGCTCCGTGGCCAGAGTGGCTGGACCCCACGGGTCGTTACATTCGGCCCTCCTGACTGCGCTCGTCCTCGAGCGCATCTCCGCAAGGGTCGTAATCGGCCATCCACACGGGTTGCCGCCGTCGTCGTTGGCTCCGCGAGATGCCGTCGTCGAACCTGGCCTCTTCCCGATGTTGCTGTACTGGCCTAGTACGAACGACCTCGGACGCCTCGTCCTGGTCCTCCTCTCGGTCGCTCACCGAAGGCTCCTCGTCGTCCTCGCCGTCCATTGCTTCCGCGATGTCGGGCGTCCACAGTTTCATTTGACTAGCGTGTGCGGTGGAGGCGTATCTACGCCCACCGACCGCGCTCCCCAAGTCTCACACTCGATAGGTGTCACCCGGCAGCTGTTCGGTCACCACCAGAGGTCCCCGGTACAACGGCGCCAGTTTGTTCGAGTCGCCCGTCGCTGGCTTCGCCGTCTTCACGTAGACGAGGCAGCCCGGTTCCCAGATGACGTTCGTCCTGCGCATCTGATCGTACCGCCGTTTCATCTGCTGCTGCTTGTCCAGGATCGTCCGTCGCGCCTCGTCTCGTAGTTGCCCCGTACCCTCGTAGGCCTTCTCTGCGGCTTCGGTAACGGCCCGCAGGGGCCCCTCATGCCTCCGTGGCAGGTATCCCAACAGGAGCTCGTACGCGCTTTTACTGGTGGTCGCATTGCGCATCTCGTTCAGGTCACCCTGAATGCGTCGTAGCCGTTTGTCCCAGTTGCGACCGTCGGAGTCCTCGAGGTCGCTGCGGATAGCTGGCAGCAACGTGCGGTTCACCCGCTCGACCATCCCGTTGGCCTGGGGGTGTCGCGGCGACGTCAGGGTGTGCCGAATCCCTTGACTCCGGCAGAACTCCTCGAACTGCTTGGACGTGAAGCAACTCCCTCGGTCCGTCACGATGCGAGCGGGGGCTCCAAAGTCCTCCACCAGTTCCTCCAGGTGCCGTAAGACGCCCCGGGTCTTCGTGTCGCGAACTGGCTTCAGAACCACAAATTTGGTTAGGTTGTCTACAATCAAAAAGACATATTTATTCCCCTTCGCACTGGTGACGAACGGGCCCAAGTGGTCCATGTGGACGAGGCTGAATGGATGTTGACCCGGCGGGATTGGGTGCAACTCTCCCAGCTGCTTGCCCGACTGCGGCTTGAATTTTAGGCATTGGGTGCACGCCCCGATGTGCCTCCTCACGTACGCCTTTAGCCTCGGGAAGTAATAGTGCTCTCGCAGCCGTGACACCACCCTTTCGACGCCCTGATGGCTTCGCAGGTCGTGAAACCGGACCACTAGCCCCTTTCTCATGACATCTGGCACGGCATACTTCGGACGACCCTCCTGTTGACGGTACAGAACTCCCTCGTGCAAACTCCAACCCTCGACGCGGCCTCTCTCGTCGGGGGTTCGCTCCTTCTCCGGTTTCTCCAGAATTCTCTTTCGCAGCTGGCATCCAGGATCCCCGAACTGATACATCTGCAGCAAGTCGTTCTCGTTGGCGATTGCCATGACGTTTCGTTCGCCTCCGTCTTCATGATTGCTAACGGGAGCCCGGCTTAACGCGTCGACATGCGCCATCCTTTCTCCCGGACGATGTACGATCGCGCAGTCGTACTCGCTCAGCTGGTCATTCCAGCGAACGATCTGGGGATTCAACGTTCGCTGCGTGCTCAGGTACACCAGCGCGTTGCAATCCGTGACAACTGTGAATTTGATGTTCGCGAGCATGGGACGTAGCCGCCCAACTGCCCACACGATGGCGAGCAATTCCAATTTGCTGCTGTGGTAATTCTTCTCAGGCTCGCTGGTTCTCCGACTGATGGCGTAGACTAATCGCCATCCCTTCCCAGAGTCCTTTTGCAGCAACATGGCGGCTAAACCCACCGCGCTCGCGTCCGTGTGCAGCTCCGTGTCCGCTTTCGGATCATAGGCCTGCAGGATCGGTCGTTCCACGAGTCGGTCTCGTAATCCTTCGAACGCCCGCTGCTGGTCGTCACCCCATACGAACGTGGTTTCCTTCTTCAGCAACCGCGTCAGGGGTTCCGCTAGATGCGCGAAACGCGGAACAAATTTTCGGAAATAACTAGTGAGCCCGAGGTATCGCCTGACCTCGTGCGCGTTCCGCGGCGGCGGAAACTCCTTCACAGCCCCTACTTTCTGCTCTCCGGGCCCGATGCCTTCTCCGGAGATCTCGTGTCCCAGGTAGTTGACACGTTGAAAAAGAAATTGGCATTTTGCTAATTTTACCGTCAATCCAGCTCCCCGTAATGCCTCGAGTACCATCCTCAGACGTTCCTTCATCGACGTCCAATCCTTACCCGGTATGAGAATGTCGTCGAGGTAATAGAGTACGGTCTCCTCTTGTAACGGTCCAAGCGCCTTGTGCATTGCCTTCGAAAAGAATGCAGGACCGTTCATTAATCCGAATACCATTCGGGTAAACTCGGCCGTTTCGTCCGGAGTTATGATGGCAGTTTTTTCTCTGGCTTCCGGCGTCAACGGGATCTGCAGGTACCCATGAGCTAAATCAAGAACAATGAATAGAGTCGAGTCGCGAATTCTAGCTAAGTGTTCATCGATGTTGGGAAGCGGAAAATTCAAGCGCTCCGTTTGTGCGTTCAGTCGCCGGAAGTCGACGCACAAGCGGGATTCACCGTTCTTTTTTTTGACGAGCAACACTGGGCTCGCGAACGGGGATTCCGTCTCCCTTACGATCCCTGCGTCTCTCCATTCGCTCAGTATTCGCTTGATCTCGGCGCGCTCTTTGTCTGTGGCTCGATAGGGCTTCGCGTTCACGGGCGCTGCTCCTTCTTTCAGCCGGATGTCCATCGTGACCTCTCTTGCGCATCCCAAGTCGAGGAGGTTGGTCGCCACGCAATCTCGAAATTCGTTTAGCAGGTCACATAACTCGAGAATCACCTCCTTCGGTTGTTCGGGTCCGACCGCCAGTTCGTCTGGCCGTATTGGAGTGGCCATGGCGGATGCTCGCTCCATCATCGGCAATCGGCTGACCTCGCCACGCAGCAGCTTCCGGGCACTCGCCTCGACGCGTCGCTCCTTCACTCCCAGGTTCAGCATCGGAAGCGTGTACTCCTCCTGATCGTCCACCGTCGTGATGAAGCTGATTGCGTTGGGCGGTAGCCATACGTCGGGTAACCCTACTGCTCCCTGGGTCCGCTCAACCTCTCTCTCGTTCCTGGTCTTCTCAAACGTGAGCGTGTCACCCACCTTGTGATAATTCACCTCGGGATGGTCGGTATAGGTCCGCCCTATCAGTGCATCGGTTGGCTGCGAGTCATCGGGCACCACTCGAAAGCGCACCCCTGCGACCTCCACTCCGTCGACGCTCACCGTTGCGACGACCACGCCTGGGCTCTGCACCGTCCCCGTCGGTGGACCGAAACCCCTCAAGGCTTGCGGTGCCCTTTCCATCGTAAATTGCTCAGTTAGTACCTTGGTGGCCCTTAGCGTGCACTCGGAGCTACCCGGGTCCACGTACACTGTCATTTTCCTCCCGTTCACGAGAGCTTCCTTTAAATATTTCTGCCCCGCTCGGTCGTGCACGGTGCCAATCGTTTGTACCATTGCGACGACCTTGCCCGGGCAATTCCGGCTTATATGGCCCATTCTCCCACAGGCATAACATTTGGTTTCCCTTCTGGGCTCGGGACAGTCACGCGACAAATGGCCCTCGTTGCGACAATTAAAACATCTAGCCCTACTGGGCCCGCTTACCCTTCTGCCAGCAACCTCTCGCGTGTCATCCGATTTACCCGGTCTCGCTGCTCGTGACCTCTCGTCGCTCGCCTGGGCTTCGCTCCTTGCCCTGGGTGTTGATGCTGCTACGTCTCTCGTCGACCGGATCCTCTCGCTCCGCTCTGTCAGGATTTTGTCGTAATAGAGGAGGTCGTGCAGCAGCTCCCTCTCGGAGTACTGCGTCGCTGGCATAACGACGCTCGCCAGTTCCTTTGACCACAGGCCGACGAGCACCTCCGCCTTCGTCTCGCGGAACGTCAGCTGTAAATCGGAGCACAACTTACTTTTCGAGTGGAAGTAGTTGGTGAGGAGCTCCGCCTTTCCCTGCGATCGAGCCCTCATTCGTGCCCATCGAGTCGACGCATCATCGTCTATGATGAAAGTGTCGCGGAAGGACTCTTGGAATTGCGTCCACGTGGCTATGTCGCGGCGGTGCGCTTGCATCCAATCGCGCGCTCCATCGCGTAGATGCATTCGTGCCGCTTCGAAGAGGTAGTCCGCGGGCCACTGGTGCAGTCTCTGCATGGCCTCTAAATTCTTTATCCACTCTCGCGCCCTCGCGCTTCCCTCACTTCCGGTGAATACTTCTATATTTTTGGATAAGTCGGGAATGACGTGGAATGCGGGGATCGGCCGCTTTTGACGCCCCATCGTCAACCCCGTCAAAAGTTGGACGAGCAGTTCCTCCTTGTCGCCGCCCGACAGCAAATTTCGAAACGCTGCAGTCAGCGCCGGATTGCCGCCTTCTTGAAACGAGGATTGCTCGGGGGGCATTCCGCGTGGCTCACTCGTCGTTCCGGAATTCTCGATCGGACCGGCCTCGGCGTCTCTCAGCATTCGCGCGTGTTCCTCTCTTTCTTCCTCCAGCGGCACGCAAGATGGCGGACCCCTCGCCGAGTTGGCGTCGCTACACGCCGCCCCGTACTCGCGTCGCTCTTGCCCGCGCTCGTCAACGGCTCTTCCCGCGCGCGACGCGCCGCCATCTTGGGCAACCGCGTGGCTCGAGTTTTCACACGCACGATTTCCCACGGAACTCCGCGGCATCGAGTCCTCGCGACGACCCCTCCCTCGCCCCCTGCCGACACTTCCGTTCAGGGTTCGATCGAGGCCCATACTCGCGATTTCCCCGGCCACAAAACGCTCGAACTCCGATTCGTCTATCATCGACGCGCATTTCCGCGATCACTTCACGTTCAGTTTTTTTTTTTTTTTTCACAGGCCCTGCCCCGCGCACGATTGCACTCGACTCGACAGGGTACAGTCGCGCACTCTCGCGAAAATTGTTCGTATTTTCTTCTATTTATTTTATTCTTTATCCCACTTCTGATTATTTGTTACGATCAAAACGGCTCGCGCACCCGGTAACGTCGCCACGTGGCGGTTTCCGTGCACGCGTCGTCCCCAAGATGGCGACCTCACGCGCATCCGGTGGGGATGGCGGTTGCCAGCCCGAGCACGATTTAGATCGTCGCAGTGCCGGGCACGCGTGGCGGGGGCGTTTGCCGCGCCCGCCGACGTGAATAAAGTGTTCGTCGATCGCTGCTCGCTGCGCTTCAATGATATTTATTCTAGGCACACATTGTTTATATATATGATAGCGCACTATATTTCTATGAGGTAAGGATGGTAGGTTAATAAATAGTGACACTAATAACGAAATACTGAATAACAGAACAATTTAACCCGACAGTTTCGTCGCCGGCTTCGACGCCGTGGTGCGCTCGCGCGCTCGAGCCCCGTTCCGACCGCGTGGTGGGCGCTCGTTCTCTCTCTCTTACTCGACTGCTCTTTATACGCCCGCACGTTCCTTGGCGACCTCTCTGTCTCAACGGCACGAGACGACTGCTTCCTCTCGACGACCCGGCGTCGATCTCTCGGACGCGCATGCGCCCTCGAAGCGGCTCCACGGGCGGAAGCCCAGTGGCGCCCTCCTGTTCTCCCTAGCTCCGTGGCCAGAGTGGCTGGACCCCACGGGTCGTTACATATAGTAACGGAGGCCCTTATAAAATTACATTGCATTCGGTCTTGTATTCATTCCGAAACATAACGTCGAGATGTTTGCATGTGCGAGTATGTATGCAGTGCACCCAGCCAAGAACCCGTGGGACTTGACGAAGAATGAGCTCGAATACGTTCCGAAGACCTTGCTCATAAAATATTGTAGTCGACATATTGGTATGCTGTGGGATCGTTTGCCAGAACATCATCGAAATGACAGTGAAATATTATCATATCTTCCATGCATGGAATTGTGAAAAGTGTCGTGAGGGAGACAATACTATTCGTGAGAAAAAATAAACGTTCCTCGACACATTTGAAGTTGATTCGTCGATGAAAAATGGATTTCTTATTGTCAGCAAAACGGCGGAATTCTTCCCACCAAAGAAGCTGTCTCAAGGTCCCATCGTGTTATCCAATCTTCGACATGAGGGCTGCCCACACCAAATTAGCAAAGCGTTACGGAGTGGACATCATGGGCGAGTTCGCCGTCTTCTTACCAGCACGGCTCATGAAGGCCTTCAAACAGGGTCCAAAGATGTTTGAGAATATATTGGAAATGGCTCGCAATGACGAACTATACATGAACTATAAATAAACTATTATGGCGGACAATACAGCAGCATGGCGTTCAATAAACAGTGAGCACACCATTGTGCTCGTCGGAAATGATGAGTTCAACGGCATCACCATCATCGTTCGCTACCATCGTTGAGTTTTCAACATGCTCACAACAATGTATCAAGGATCGTTTTTATCGAATATAAAAATGTTCCAATTTGCTGTTGGATGTAAGAATAAATACAATCGAAAAAGATATATATCCAAATGTTTTTTATTTAAAAATCCTCCGCTCACGCAGCGCTTCGTATACACTCAACCAGCTTTTCAGCGATTTTACATTCGCATTGGCGCAATTGTATTTCATATTGCAGAAACGATGGGGACATTCAAAGTCGGAGATGTTTGGCAACTTCTGCAGCGAGGGACAGTCCAGGGTCCCCAAGTCAATAATTTTTGTTGTAGGATCCGTGAATCTTGATATCCATGAGCACTTTTCGAATCCCTTCACGTAGATGGTAGGAGCTCCTTGCAAGATGGTTCGAATTATCGGTCTCGCTGCCTCGTATGGTATATCACCGTGATCCCATCGTAATCCGTGAAAATTGCGTTCCAACAATTCGTTTGTCTTTTTGTATTTGTCTGGTAACGAGTCCCATGCAGATGGTGCGTCGAAGAAAAACGTCAGCGGTTCAGCCTTCTTGTCGTGGAGTTTGACGATGGAAATCTCCTTTAGGGGAAAATCGTTGACGGGTCTCTTGAACCCCTGCATATTGATGACGAGCTCCATGTTGGCTGAAGAGTCCGCAGACAGTTGACAAGATTTATACCAATTATTTAACCGCACCACTGATCGGATTGTATTCGACAATACGATCATGGAGGATTAAACAGAATGCCACAGTTTTCGGCGGAATATTCGTTTTCAATTCAAATTCGAGACGCACATGCACGGGGCCGGCCTTAAGGGAATCATTTTGCTTTGAGCAGTCAATGATGGCGAGGGAGGCTTTTTCTAAGAATTCCGTGTTTTTTAGCCACGGTTCTTCAGCTTCTTTGTTGTGATAGGTGAATTGGAAGCTCGTACAACTCTCGTAGAGTAAAGCATACTGATTTTGATTGATACTTCGGTTTAGATTTCCATATGGATAGCATTGGGAGTTTAGGTATAGTTTGACATCGCTGATATTGCAATGATCAAAGTAGCTCGCATTCCTCTCTTTCATATTTGTTCGCCTCGTCTGCAGCGCGAGAACGACATATCGCGGTTTCTCCAACTGATTGGAAGTCTTGACAGACCACACATGCTTAGAGGTGGCGGGGAGTAGTGGATACTCATACAATTCCCACGTTCGAAAACTCATGGAAATTGGTGCACCTTTGGCGAGAAATTTCAATAACTGAATTTTTCGTTGATCTGAGACTGTTACATAGGGTACAAGCCACTCGATTTTATGCAATACGAGTTTGTAGTCTTGTAGTCTTGTAGTTTGTAGTCTTGTAGTAGCTTGTAGTCTTCTGTTTGCATGATGGCATTATCATCAGTCTTCGATCTCGTAAGAATTAGCTCATGCTTGGCATTTACCACAATTTTCCGATAATCTTCGGCAAATCCGAGCAGCATGCTCAGTGGTATACACACATCAAAATTTCCCGATACATCAACAATCTGCTTCGTGTCTTCAACATCGAGCCATCCCGTGTTCTCCAGCATAGAGCTCTTAACTGGACTGAGAGACGAATATCCTTTAATTACACTCGTAATACCGACATTCTTATTACGATCGATTTCCATGGCATTCCACTCATATCGCACTTCTTCAAACAAATGGCAGATGGCATCGTTGACGAGACTTGTGGCAGCGGTTGGCATCCCATCACGCTTACATAATTTTCCACAGATGTGCAAGAAACTTTTGCTTGGCAGGATGGATAGATCTTGATTTTGAATGGCAATACGTATTTCGTCGCTGTTATTAAAGGTTGAAGATGCATATGGTTGATGAGCGTGAATTTCACAATGTATGATGGATTCGTCGAAGACTACGGGCTCCTGAATGTTTACGATTTCTTCTTCCATTGCACGCAGCAGATGCACAAAGCATAAAATAAATAATATTTTACACGCTGTCCCCACTTTAAGACCCAAATTCTTCAAGAGTAGCACGTTTTGAGGTGTGAACACTTTGGGTGCAGGCCGACGACTGATTGTTTTTACCCATGGTTGTTTAGTGTTATTAGTGACTCTATTAAAGACTACACCCATTATAATTTTATATGCAGCCGTATTGTGAGTAGTTCACCGCGGAAATTCACCAAGTCACCGTCCTGATCCACTATTCGAAGTTGTAATGTGTCTATCGTTCGGCTTGTGATTCGTAGATAAATGACGTGTGATGGAACCTCATTGATCTTATATCCTGGAGGGACCGATGGAAAAAATTCATGAATGGTGTGCACATTTTATCCGTTAATATAGGCACTACCAGTTATATTGCACTCAACCCGTAGGGCGTTAGCCTTGAGAATGGCTACTGGAAGATCAGATTCGTGTCTTTTATTTGCTTCCAATTTACGTGCTGTGAAGCCCAGTAGATGTCCAATCGAATCTTCAGGCTAAAAAATTACACCATGATCACACTCGATTTCACTGCGCAAAGTATGATTATTAGGTTTGATGTTGATTTTGATGTTTTTCCGTGACAGCTCGGCTTGCGCAAAAGTATCAATATCCTCTATTTCATAGCTACTCGTAGGTATTGTCAACACCTCATTTCCCACGTAAAGTTTGTTGTGGTTAATGTCTATATTGGGAATAGAGTTGAATGTTAATAGTTCCACGAGACCGAGAGTATAATTTTTGTTTGGTGAGAGTTCTATAGGGGGAAAGTATTGCGCCTCGAGTATGGATGACGATCCAGATATGGTCAATGTTAAACTATCTTCCATGACGCTGGTACTTTGGCAACTAAACTCTCAGCCTTATACTTCATGTATATATAGTATGTATTTGCTTTTGTATCGTAATTGTTGACAAAGATACTTGAGACATAGATGTCCGCATTCAATCGTATAATATTCTGGATATCTCTTATAATTATAGTTCACGCTACCTACACCAAAATATCTCATGAGTTCAGATGGTGGTGGACGATCGCCGAAACTATCAAAGTACATGACTTTCCATAGAGTTTTTTTGTAGGCAACCCAGTATGTGCCAGGGCCTACATTTTCATCCAAGTTCACAATCGCTGATTCATATTTGAGTGGCCCGCTCATTAGTAATGTATCGCGCATGTACATGCCACGGAAATGTGGAACCTTCACGACTTTTGCATATTTGAGTAGGTCGATGTCGGTCAACGGTCGGTGTGGTAGCGTTATTGGACGTTTTGTGGCTTGATATGAAGACCCAATCCTTGCTTATACGGTTTCAGATGTAACCCCCTACCCATAGCAATCGCGTCGATTGTTCGATTATGTCGTTTACTTTCATTCAATTCACGTTCAGCCGCTTGAGCAGTATTTACAGCTTTGGCTATACCAGCTGCACCACCCGTCAAAGCCCCAGCAGCGCTGAGACCTGCAAATATAGGTATCAGAAACGGCAAAAAAACACCAATTTTGTGAGGTATAGGTAGAACTCGGGTGCGTGCACTTTGCCACCTTCAGTCTTCACCGCTACACGAGCACTCTTTAGAGCCGATTTAATAACCGCATGCGGATCATTACTTTGAATCATCGTCTTCTTCGCAGCACGAATAATTTTTTTCAAACAAACGCCGCCCTTACATGCTGTCTTCATCCCCATGCCAATTTTTTTCTTCGTCTGCATAATATTTGACACACTCCAAGCACTTGCTTTGTCACCGATGCTAGCGTCTTTAGCGGTAACGCGGTGCCAAGCTTGTTCGGCCAACACTTTATCTGCTGAATGTCTCGCTTCAAGGTTATCTGGATTTTTTGAATATGCAATGTCGTGTTGTTTGCAAGCCGTGTCTAACGGATTAATGCCCGGATCACCACGAGCAAGGCGCTTAGCCAGCTTTGTACCCGGCCCACAATACTGTTCTCCAGGCAAATGTAATTCAACAGGGAGCTTGTTGATTAGTTGGTTGACAAAACCGTTACCGCTCTTGCCATGAACGATCATGACTAAGGACAATACTCGACTGATAGACAATCCCTATAAAATGCCTTGTTATATTGATTTTTCATTAGTCGTGTGTGAGATGACGTCCAAGAAACAAACTTTCGGAGGCGGGCTTCCCGTAATAAATTTTGATAAATTTGTCGACGAAGGAAGAATGAAGAGGCAAAAATGTCATGGAAATATTTTGCCGGATAGCATATGCGCCGTTTTTCGTGGTCCATCGAATTGTGGGAAAACCAATGCACTGCTCAATCTCATATAACACCCCAATGGATTGAGATTTGAGAATATTTATCTGTATTCCAAGTCGCTGAAACAGCCAAAATATAAGTTGCTCGAACGATTACTTGAACCTGTGAGTGGCGTTGAGTATTATCCATTCAATGAGCATGAACAAGTTATAGCACCAAGTGACGCACAACCCAACTCTATATTCATTTTTGATGATATAGCGTATGAAAAACAGGATAATGTGAGAGCGTTCTTTTCCATGGGAAGACATGAGATTGTTGACAGTTTCTATCTTTGTCAGACATACACTCGTATCCCGGACATCTCGTGAGAGGTAATGCGAATTTCGTGGTGCTTTTCAAGCAGGATGACACGAATCTTAAGCACGTGTACAATGATCATGTTAATATGGATATGTCTTATACATGCTTTAAAAACATGTGCACGAAATGTTGAAATTCCGACAAGTATGCATTTATCACAATCGACAAGAATACCAATATTAACGAGGGTCGATATAGGCAAGGTTTTGATTATTTTCTGACGCTCGATAAATGACCCGTCATTGATTGCGAAAAGACAGTATCATGCACACACCGACAGCGACAACATGAAGAGCGAACAGCTGTTGAGGGAAAATGATGTATTGCGTGAAATCTCCAAGGCGAGCAATGCAATCAGACGAAAGCATCGAATACTCAAGATCGGAAGAGGCATCGATGAGCAGAGAATGCAAAAGGTCTTTAAACCTATAGTGAGACCATTGGAATAATGAGTGTCAAACAAAAACAACGAGGTAGTGAAGATAGAAGTTAAAGATGAAAAAGTAATGGATAATGATATGGAATATTCGATGAATGGTGTCGAGTCCCAATTCAAGAACGAAACACAAGATTCTTTCAAGAGTGAAACACAAGACTCTTTTAAGCTGGTATATGACGATGATGATGAATCACCAACCCAAAATGTTGATGATTTAATCAGTGAATATCTTCTGTTATTACGTACAAATAGAAAGACAAGCTTGGATGTCTCATATGGTGTACGGAACCTCGCGAACAACAAATTAATGATTGGCGATTCTCCTATATTCTTCGATTCTCAAAATATTCGTGTGCGAGATTCAAGCTATCCGAAAACTGTTGGATTAGCAGAGCTATTGTTTCAAAAAGTTCCCAACGTCGAAGCTCTGACACCGGATGACTTGAAAAACTATGAAAAAATCATTATCTCCACGAATGCTCACAAAAAATATTACAAGCCTGGTGAGGCTATACGACATAGTGTCGGTCACAAATTCGATACTTATATCGCAAATATAGTTGATCATCACAAGCACATGGAAAAGGGTATGCCAAAGTATACTTTGGCGAGCTAAAGGTGGCGAGAAAAAATACCCAATTGGATTACATTTATTGGGATAATCCCAATAGTAGATCGTCTTCGCTTACTTCTAGCATCACAAGCAGCTGGAAATTCGTCACATTCAAATGAAATTGTATCGATTGTTGAGGAACTGCGTGAAGCCAAAATTATTCATTAACCCAACATTTGAAATTTCACGCATTATCAAAATGAGTGTCGATGTGTTCGGACGCCAACTGAAAAAGAATATCGTCCTCAATAAGTAAGTTCCTCCGGGCAGACCGGGGATTGGGTTTAGAACTACCGCAGATGGTCATTATGACTTGGGGCAAAAACGATTGTGTAATATCGCCAATTCGGAAGAACAAGACGATGTTATCAATCTAAGTGCTTTACATAAAAGATCTCGAACAATCATTAAGAACGTACGTAAAGAAATGATTGAGAGTAACCTGTTGTTGGTTAATGGATTAGAAGCTACGATGAGAGATATTGCGAGGACGCTCGATGCAGATCTCAAATCTCTACAAGATTTGGTGATTCGCAATTCACACATCATTTCTGAACTGGATGCACGACTGAAAAGACTGGAAAATGAATGAGAAAAAGAACGCAATTTTTGTCTCGTTCATGGTGTACACTTCATGTAGCTTCGATTTTATGCACGATTGTTGGCGAGTCGTTTTGATTTGTTCGTTTAAGCATTTCGTGTAATCCTCGAACGAGATCGTTCTAGCCACGATGTTACTCTTAACCCCTTTTATTTTCTTTGTATCGTCTTTGCCATCGACTCGCACTGCATACATTTTTGCTCTAAGCCCGACGAATTCCGTCATTATCCGACCATTATTTTCGTCTTTCATTAGTCCCGGGACTTTTTTTCTGACAAGCGGTATATCATACCCATTATCCGCGGGATAGTCGCTAGTATCGAAACGATGAATGTTGCGCTTTATGTCATCATACACATCCTCACAGTCAATGTTGTATATGAGGCTGTCCGTATCGGTGTACAACACTGTACATTTGTCTTTATACAGAGGTACCATATACTCATGATGAAAGTCATATAAACATGTCTTCGATAAGTCGAGTATGCACATACCCACATATATCGGCTTATTGAATTTCACCTCCAGTTTGCGTAATTCGACAGCAATAAGGTTTTCTGAAAAAACGATCCGGCTATGAAAATTTGGTTTTGCAATCATTGCCTCTGCACCGTAGCTGCCCTCCCATCGTGTCAAAAGCTTAACGGCTACATGATTGCGCACATTTTCCATAGTTTTCCCAAACACTGCATTATTCATCAATTTATAGAGATTTTTTTCGAATTCATTCTGCGCTTGGGTTCGGAACTGTGTATTAAGCTCAATATATGATCGTAGCCAGGGTGATTGGGAGAATTGCAGTATTCTGTGAATTTTTTTTATTTTGAGACCATGGCGTACACTCTGCTGCAGATTGCGATAATGAATAACATACCGTTCCTTGTTATTCACGGTTACAAGCAGTTTTTCGTGTTTCTTATCAGGTGGTTTACCATGTGTTGAACAAAACGGCAAGTCCATGTGCGCATCGTGTAGACATTCTGGGTACTTTAAGTCAACCTCAAGAATGTAGCCTGTCGGGGCATCTAGCGCGATCGATGATATATCGAATGTTGACAAGTCATCGATCTATCGGAAATTAGCATAGTGCAATGATTGACACATTACCCATCCATACAAATTATTTACATCGAAATACATCAAGTATGATGAAGACTTTAATGGATCGAACGATTCCATGTACTTGTTATTGGCATGCGCGTACCTGTTTGAGCGCTGACTCAGACCACCGCGTATACCCCGTTCAACAAATAACACCATGTCAACGTCGTTGAGCAATTCGAATTTAATGTTTGTATGCTTTAACATTGCATCGCAGGTGTATACTGGAAGAGTATAGTAATATGCGGGGTCGAGCCTGTAACTTTCGATGCAGGTATTACGAAAGTTCTCAAAAATGTCGGCCAGTAACAAAACATCGGTCGTCAGGTGTCAGTCGCTATATTCACTTAACGTTTGAATAGAAAATCAATCCCATACATCCACGGCATGAGCGTATTCGTTTTCACTTACGGGGTCACCGGTCAAATTGCTGTAGAATGCATTTCGTGGTGGTAGGTGGCAGTCATCCAATCTGTTTACGTTATCAATATATTCATAAGGAAAGACACCCTTCCGAGTTAATAGCATAAAATTATCTGCCGATATGTCATGAAATTGTGACCGCGAAAAATGTTGAGTTTGTCCGTTGTCAAAAATGATGCCAGTTTATCCAAACTTGTATTGAGGAATTTGTATGAATCGATGAAACGTAACTGAATCTGGTGTGACTTGTCTGCCGTTTGAACTGTTTTCGTGAAAGAAATGTATTTTTCCTTCGTTATGGGAAGCACGTCGGTTTTCCCTTCGAACGCTGTGGCTACTTCCTTGATGATGAAATGTGCGTCATAACCAGACAAATTATGAAAAACTACAGGAATGACAAACGACTGCTTATCATTCAAATTGCAGTTAGAGTGAGCGGGGCCTCTATAACGTCCAGTCAGATCGACAATGATCGCGAACACATATGTCGTCTTCGGCAAATGGTTTCTCGCATATATGACACTGAGTGACGCTTCGATATTCTGCCCATTCATCTGGTGTTAGAGGTATCATGGGAACATTATCCGATAAAATATCGTTGATGTGCAGGACTAAATTTTTAAGGTTCTCAACGAACCATGAAATGCAGTCAGCACGGCGACGAAAGTGGTATCCTGATAATGAATTGTCATACCAACAATGCACATAGTACGCAATGCTAAACACTTCATGATGCTGATATATATTTTTATCGAAAACCTTTGCCAGAACGCACTCGAGATCGGTGTAAATCACGAATGGAAGTCGCTGTTTTCGTTAAAAGTTTTTGAATATCAGCCATTTGTCTATTGCACTAGGTAATCGAATGGCGCAATCATTCAATTTTCCACAATCCACCTCATGTGTTCGCAATTTGTTCTCCGTGTAGAAGTAGTGCAAACACCTGTAACAAAACGGCAAAATAAATTTTATATTATCAAGTACATAATTACTCATAGGTATATTTTCGAGTGGGGTTTTTACTCACCGATCGCAGATGTGTTTTTTCCCTTTTGTTTTGTTCAGCTGCCCGCACACAAACCTGGATAAATTTTTTATCCAGACAAAGTGTCCCACGCTGTGGTCCGAGGAATCCTCCACGAATAACAAATTGATGTGTTTATCCAGCTGTTGGCTGCATATTCGAATCGGGACGATGTTTTTCTTTTCGAATGTATATACGTTGATTGAAACTTTATTTTGCGATTCAAATTTTTTTATTCGATTGTGAGTCATTAGGCAAACAATGCCCTGGAGTTGCAGTACAGTTGAATAGTGTGGATATGAAGTTACTCGATGCACGTTTGTTTCCGCTGGATGAAGAGCAGCCATAAATGACCACGCGAAACATGCATTATTCTTCGACTTTATATTCACCACCGCTTTCTTCAGGTTTATTCCCCGCGACAAAACAGTTTCACACCCAGCACGCATTGGATTATATTTATTGATATTCAAAGTTCAGTTCAATATCCGTAATAATGCCCACCCACTATCACGTTTTTGAAAGTCTTCGAGGGATGCTAGGTTGGCTCTAGGGATGCTAGGGAGGTTGGCTCGACAACTCGTTGTGCATACCACTCACGCAAATCAGATGTAGTAAAAGTTCAAAGTTCTTCGTGTCGATACTTTTATTTGCACGTTTGTCACCTACATCTTCGATAAGCTGACGGGGCATCATATCACGTACATCTTCGATCACGTCAGCATCATATCACGTACATCTTCGATAAGCTGACGGGGTTCAATATGATCATTATTGATGACGCAGCCGGGCAGGACACGATTTTTGAACGCCGTATCAATTTTCCGCCAGATCAAACCGCGATCACTGTGTCCCGCGCCTGCATGTAAAAACCGTCTGCGTAGAACATTCTTAAACCTTCTAAGCGAACGATGCGTGCTACCAATGATTGCTGATTTCCGAGCGATAATCGCGGTGGTTTAATTCGGCTTTCTGTTTCCAACGACTCTATACACTGATCACATTGTTGCTCCCACACTATATACTCTTCCACCGAATTTATAAGTGCGGCTTGATCACGCAGATTTTGTTCTGATTGTGGAACAATCTCAGCCATTTTCAGGCGAGTTAAAACGAAGTATTCGAGAGATGGTGCGGGCGACGGGCTACCCGATTCAGAGTGTGAGGCTTTGGGTGGTAGAAGCCGTTTTCATTCGGAAAAATTAATTTCCATCTTTCTCCTCTATCTTAGAAAAGTGCCACCTTGCCATAATTTTCTTATATTACAATCCAATAAGAATGGTGGGGAAGCAAGGGAACAGAATGGAGATCTGGGCTGTTTAAACAAAAACTTGTGTTGAGACACTCATACACACTTTGTCGAGAGCCTGGCATATGCAAATACCTCGATCTTATTTATTTAAAAAGAAGGCCCGGATGCAACAAATTTTGGAAGAGCGAGCCTGTCTGTTACTACTGGTGCATAAAATAAGTTTTATCGGCGATGACTTTATTTCACATCTAACATTTCTATTGACTCAATTTTCAAGCGAGTTTCATCAACGCTGGATTTCACAGGTATATCTGCATGTTGGAGACACAATTTCTCGCCATTGTCTAGAAAAACGATTCACCTGTGTCAATAATACCCCCTTAGAAAAACGACGCATCGTCTACGATGTCCCCTGGCTGCCGGTGCCCCCCTTGGCCTGCGCCTACAACCGTTATCCTCTCGTGCTTTTGGGCATTGACCCATGTTTTCGGGCATTCTCTTTCCCACGTGATGTCACTCTCCGCACCTCTCCCCGCGAGCCGCAAATCCCCCTCCCCCAATTCCCCGAACGGGTCCCTAGACCTTCGGGAGACAGCCAAACACCCCCCCGCCCCTTGCTATAGACTCCTCACCCCCTCCCCTTCACCACATACTCCCCATCACACACTTCCCCCACCACCCACTCCACCTCTCTATAGATTCCTCACCACCCACTTCCCCCTCTCCATAGACTACCCACTTCTCCCATCACACGGCCGAACCCCTTCCTTCGGCTTCTCCCTCCACAATGTGTTCCAGAACCCGTATAGTTCTACTACTAGTGCAGGAAATTAATTGCTCGGGACCTGGTAATTTGCTCATTTTGCACTCGCTCTCTTCATTCGGGTTGTGCGCGCAGTTATATTATTTCATTGACTGCAAACGAGTGTTGCCATAACGAGTTTAAAAACATGGCATCAGCTGCTGCGACAGCTCTACCTGTTTCGCTAGAAATAATTGCTGTCATGCTCATCGAACAACGGGACGCTATAAACAAAATTAATCAGTCCTTAAACTCACACCCGAGATTATTGGAAACTGTCGCCGAACATTCGACAAAAATAGAAAGTCTACAGCGTGAAAATGCACTGATTCGTCAAGAATTATCTGAGTTAAAAACTAGGCGTGCGGCTGATGGGTTGAAGTCGAACGAGATAATTATGGCGGGGCTTTCGCTTGGCATATCGGAGGAACCGAAAATTCTTGCGCATAAGGTTTTAACTGCAGTTGAATTAGGGGATCTGTCAAGTCATATCCTCTCCACACGAGTACTCAAGCGGACAGTCGATACGCGAGACAACCATATGTCGTCTTCCGGTACAATTGAAGAACCTAAATCTTTCTCGCTGGTTGTCACTCTGGTACCGGCAGCTGTTTGTGAAGTTATTATTCGGGAAATTCGCGCGAAACGAGCAAAGCGAGAGCTAACTATTCGCGAAGTACTGGGTGGAAGTTACAACGGAAAAATCTATATTAACAAGTTATTACCCTCTTCCACCGATGCATTATTCCGCCCAACCAAAGTGCGTGCTCGACAAGCTCAATATAAATGTCTGGACTAAGGAGGGGTTAATCTTCGTTCGTAAAGCAGATAAACAGACTATTACTGAAATCCGCAGCATTGAAGACCTCGATAAACTCTTATGAACTCCCTTAGCGAACACGTCTGGTGTGAACGATCAAGGTGTTTCCGCTGTCACTAGCTTTGCGTAACTTAAAGTCGCCCATTTTAACGCTAACTTACTTCTCGCTCATGTAGATGACGTTAGAGTTTTTGTACATGAAAATCCCATTCACATTATTTCGGTTTCCGAAACAAGGCTGAACTCACGCATTGCCAATGAACTTGTCACCATTCAAGATTATATTCTTGTTAGAAATGATCGAAAGAGCATGCGAGGTGGAGGCGTTGCGTGTTACGTCCATAGCACGCTGCGAGTGAAACTTCTACATATCTCTCCATCCCCGTTTCCTAACTGGCCGGAGTACTTACTTCTAGCGATATTGTATCCAGTCGGTTAATCTATCCTAGTAGTTACAATCTATCGAAGTCCAAGGATTTATTATTTCAGGATTTTTTAAAATAGTTTTAATATTTTCAGCCATGCTTATAGTAACATTATTATTAGAATCACAAGCGCTTAGAGAGTTATTAGTTTCGCAATCATTATTTCTTGTTCCATCAGGCGCGACATATCATACTTCGTACTGTGGTACGTGGCTGGATGTTATTATCCTTGATACTTCAGAGAAGTTGTATTCTGTCTCTAAATCTATAGCTTCCTTCATAGCTGGGCATGATATACTTACATTAATATTTGATTTCCGCCTATCGGACTCGCCCTCTCGTAGGGTTAAAAGAAGGTGTCTTAATAAATTCAATGAGACGGATTTCTGTAGTATGATAGATCTTTCAATTTGTCATCTTTTTGACACAAATCAAATGTTATCAGAGTCCTTCGATGATGTTGACCAACTTGTTGACTCTTTCACGCGATCACTTTACGAAGCGTTTGATATTTGTGCACCTGTGCGTGAATTCAATGTACGAAGGCGACCGACTTCTTGGCTCACTGTTCAGCTTGAGGAGATGCTCAAAACGCGTAGTATTTTATGTAAACGTGCGAAATGCGCTAATAATGTGACAGCTTTTGCTGCTTACCGTAATTTTAGGGACCAGGTAACAATCAAGCTGCGGCAGCAGTATCTTTATAATAGACTGCTCGATGTCATTGGGACTTGTCAGACCCAGCTTTTTCTCTCCTCTAAGCGTTTTTAGTTCCGACCAGCTAAATACGTTTTTTGCGTCTATTTCTAATGATGATACACAACTTTCGCAAATCGATGTGTTATTCCGTATGAATTCCACACCTGAACCTCGACACCCTTTTTGTTTTTCATCAATATCCATCGGTACAGTTGCTCGATACCATACCTCAAGCGTTTCGTCCTCACTCTGGTCCGGGCCGGACGGTATCTTTCCGTTTACAATTTAGAAAGCTAAATCTTCTATTCTCCCGATGCTTTCAAGTATATTTAACCTCTCGATAAATTGGGCTCAATTCCCTTGTCAATGGAAACAAGCTTTTATTCGGCCTTTTTACAAAATAAGTAAGCCTGGATAACCGTCTGACAATCGGCCAGTAGCCAATCTCGCGGAGTTTTCTATAATCTTTGAGCGGATGATATATGCGCAGATCAATACTTACCTCAATGAAAATAATATACTTAACCAACGCCAATCTAGTTTTCGAGAAGCGTTCAGCACACAGACGGCCTTATTACGAGTTTTTGATGACATTCGTCGTGGTATCGACCAAAAGATGTTAACTATCCGTACTCTTTTTTGCTTCAGCAAAGCATTTGATACGGTGCCACCACTACAACTGCTTCCGAAACTAAGAACGATGGGATTTTCTATCGATACCTTGTGTTGGCTGTTTTCTTATTTGACTGGCAGGACCCAGGCGATTGTCGATGGTCAGGGTCATTGCTCTGTCTGGCTACCCACCAACAAGGGTATGCTTCAGGGTTCTGTCCTTGGCCCACTTCTTTTTTCACTTCATAATAATGATATCAGTATGAATCTACATTACTCCAATATAATATTTACTGATGATACACAATTATATTTACATTGTTACCCAGGTGACCTGGAGAACGCAATTGCTAGGATTTCCCAAGATGCAAATACAATATCGGAACTTGCCATAGCAAATGGGTTGACTCTAAATGCTTCGAAATCTGAGGCAATGATTTTGGGGAGTTATGTTTACATTCGCGACATTGATCTTACTAGTTGCATGGAGATCAACGTAAAGGGAGTGTCATTACCCTTTGTAACGGAGGTACTAAATCTTGGGGCATATTTTTTGCCTAACTTATCGTGGCAGCGTGATATCTATTCAATATCACAAAAAGTTCATCATGCTCTTTTTAGACTATAGTTCCACAAAAGTTTACTATCTGTGGCTCTTCGAATAAAGCTGGTATCTTCGTTGATTTTCCCACATTTAGACTATTCCTGCTTGGTATACCATTATTTTGCGGATGAACTCAATTCTACATTACAAAAGTTAATCAATTGTTGCGTACGCTTTATTTTTGACATCCGCCGCGACGTCCACATTACGCCCTATGGCCATCGCTTGAATTGGTTATCGGTAAAAAATAGACGCTTGTATTTTCTTGGTATAATTACTTATCGGATATTATACTTGCGATGTTTATCTTACCTACGTGAATTGCTACCACTCAATGAACACTCAAATAGAAGTTGTGACAGGCTTTCTCCTATTACTTTTCTATCCATATACATCGAACTATGATTTTTCATAAATCTTTTGCTTTATTAGCGGCTTACTTTTGGCACTCTTTGCCATCCGGCATCAAGAATTCCCCAACTCTTCCAATTTTTGAAGCACGACTCCACATTAATTTATTCCAATCTGAGACTGAAGTTCCACTGAACTGTGGCATTGAAATGCGTCCTATATTCGATATGCGATTTTATGATCTCATCATTTTATATTCTGCTTACTCTGCTTACTTTACGTCTTTAATTGTTGTGTTATAAGTTGTATAATTTAGTTTATATTGTAATCACTATATTTTGTATTATTTGGTTTATATTGTTATCACTATATTTTGTGTTGTTTCGTTTCTATTTTTATTACTTCACATAGTATTACTCTGTGTTATAACGGTAACGATGTAACACTGACGTTATAGTTATAGTTTTATAGTTTTGTAGTTGCTAAAATAGCTAGCGTAATGTCCATGCGGTTCATCAATTTTATGTCTTTAGCCCCATAGTTTAGGAGAGCTTAATAAAAACAACCAAATCTCTCTCTCCCTCTCTCTCTCTCTGTCTCTCTCTCGTATCATTCACCAAGCACGGACGACGAGAGGTTTACTGTAATACTCACAGAGGAGAGTGAGAACATAGCGAAAACTAGAAGAGACAGGATTGAATAATAGTGATAGTACAAATGATTATGCGGATAAGTATATTATGGGAATTAAGAATACGATAAATGAAATAGCTCCTGAAACAAAGAAAACAGTGAAACAAAAATGGAAAGACAAACCATGGATTACGGAAACCGTTAGAAACATAAGTAAAAATGGGGATATCGCGCACAAAAAAGCAGTACAGACAAATAGTACTGAAGACTGGAACCTATATAAAGTTAATAGAAATAAGAAGGAGCAAAAAAAGTATTATGAAGATAATATTGATAAATATAAAGCTGACTCGAAGAAGATGTGGAAAACTATGAAAGAAATAATAGGCACAAAAAAACCGAGAAATAAGGGGAGCGATATTGTGTTCAAGGGGAATAGACTCAATGATGAAATGGAAATTGCAAAAAAATTCAATGATTTTTTCATCAAAAGTATTGAAGATATCATAAATGAAATAGAAGTCGAAGATAACATCGACACTATAATAAATAATAATTACACAAAATTTAGAGAGTTAAAAAAAGTAGACGATAAAGACATTGAAAAAATTATATCAACCTTGAAAACAAAAAAGAAACAAATAAGGAAATAATACCAGAAATTATGCAGTTAGCGTGGAAAACCTCGGAGAAGCCACTGGTGATACTAATCAATAAGTCGCTAGAAGAGGGGGTATTTTCGGAGAACTGGAAAACCTCGACGATAATTCCAATACCAAAAGTGGCAGGTACCAAAAAAGCAGGAGAATACCGACCTATTAATATTTTACCGATATATGAAAAAATCATTGAAAAAGTTGTGAAAGAACAGCTATCATCTTTCTTGGAAGCAAATAACATTATAATAGAAGAACAATCAGGATTTCGGACGGGCCTATCATGTGAAAAGGCAATTCAGAAAACAAATATAGAATGGAGAGAGTGCATGAGCAAAATTAAAATGATAGGAGTAATATTTATAGATTTTAAGCGCGCGTTCGAGACAGTAAATAGAAATATACTCATAAGAAAACTTAACGACTACGGAGTAGAAGGAACAGTACTTAAATGGATGCAATCGTATTTGACGGATAGAAAAGAGAAAGTGCATTATAAACACGCATTTTCGGATGAAGAAGTAGTGAAACAAGGAGTGCCTCAGGGGTCAGTGCTGGGGCCACTCTTGTTCATCCTTTATATACATGACATTAAAAATAAGCTTAAGTACTGTTCTTGTAATATGTTTGCGGACGACATGATAATATATACAAGTTCTGACGATACCGATGAAATATAATATAAAATAAATTACGACTTAAACAATGTATCGAAATGGTTAGCAAAAAATACGCTGACAAGGGTACAGTACGGCAGTCGGATTTTTGTAATTTTTCGTACTCATGGTACGCGAAGTTCAGAGCTCGAATATTAATATCCCAAAGCAGTTCGACGCCATATTCAGAAATTTTCGAGAAAATTGACTTTGAAGTTTTCGAGCGCACTCTTATCCCACAAAGATGCAACGATATTCGAACCGGGCTCGTGGCGTACCCGGTAGCGCTCGAGTCTAGTAATCACGGGGTCGCTGGTTCGAGTCTCACTTCGAAATTTTTTTTTTTTTTTTTTTTTTTCATTTTTTTTTAATTCGCATACCTCCGTCATTAAAATATCCCGATAAATTTTTGTTGTATATAATCACATATTATTATATATAATTAATATAATATATCTATATATGTGGCCATGCTTTTTTTGAGGGCCTTGCGCGAAGATTTTGGGTCTGAAAAAAATATGATTTTGAATGGTTTTTCGAGCCTTTTTCGAAAAAAAATACGGCAGATTTTTGTCTTGAAAAATGTACGCCAGAAGAAATAAGGCATTGCGAAAAAAAAACGCAAAATACATTCCGAGCACATGAGATTGAAGTTTTTAAAATTCCGAATACAATGCACCGCGGAAAACTTGATTTGCGCCCGCCATCATGGTGGAAAAAATTGTTAAAAATACGCCGTAAAGTGGCAATTTGCGTGAAACAAGCGATTTAAGTCAGACGCGATCGTGCTATGGGATGTCCTAGCTTGGTACGTTACAGCTGCAACTTCCGAATGTTCGGCTGTCACAAGAAGGTGGTTGAGAATCCCTTGACCCGCGAATGAGCTAAGGGATCTGAATTTGTACCCATCCAAGTCCATTGCAGAGAATATGGTCAATTTCGAAAAAGTTCGAAAATTCCATGTACTGCAAATAATACTTTGAATAATTTGGAATTCGTTTCCAGCTCTTGGACACATCATTTTGAAAAAAAACTTTAACACAGATTAGTGAAAATTTACAGACTTTTTCCTATTACGCGTATTATTTTTCCCACATTCATTACTGCGAGCATTGTGTGAGCGTGTGCGTGCATGAGGATGCACGAGTGCACACGCGCGTGTGCGTAATGTGGACATTTGCCACGTTTCGAGCGCGCTCTGAACTCGGGTTCGGAGAGCACGCTACGCGGTTCGGTCCGAACGCATCGTCAAACGTCAAAACGCGTTATTTGACGATTCGGATTAGTCAGCTGATATTGTCAGCTGATACCATCTTGGATATGCAGATTTAGCGCACACACGTCGAACTGTCGTCGAAACGCCAAATTTGACGCGTGATTTGACGTTTCATCAATCGTCTGCTATTAATTTCTGACATCTTGGGCAAATGGGGAGCACGCGCGTTGAAGGTTTGCCGAAATGCACTGTTTGGCGCGTGATTTGATATTACGTGATATCGCCGGCCATGATTGTTTGTCATTTTGGATGTGCAAAATCATGATTCGAGACGGCGAGCGATTATCTCTAGAGTTATTTAACATTTCGATTCGAATAAAAATCTGCAGTACGTGTCTTTGTCTTTTTTTGCGTTCACAAGACGTAAATGAAAACACAACAACGTACTGGAAAAACGTGTTTTTAATGATTAATTGAAAAGTACCGAACATCGGAACAAAAACAAGTTTGGTATTTTTTTCAGACAAGTTGACCGTGCCTCTGCCTGGAGCGCCGATTCGATTTCTATCTACGCAATAAATAATTAATACATGTCTGCGATGGTTCTGAAGGCGTAAACCAGTTATTCCATAATGATGATTATGGTTCTGGGGGATGGGTTCGGAAATCCCCGATATGACTGTCCCGAGCTTATGTTCGCTTTTACCTTATTTTCGGTTATTTTGCGTCAAAATGTATCGAGACGCTCGGTGGACGGTTTCAAGCGCATTTGTTGATTGACAAAGGTAAAAGCAATGGTGATGGTGGTTCTGGGGAATTCGATACGCCACATGGACGACGATTATAAGCGCATTTATTAATAAAAATAAAAGCAATGATTGTGATGATTCTGGGGTACCCGATTGGACATGCCTGATATGACGGCATCGAGTTCTTCTCTGCTTTTACCTTTCTTCCAGTCATATCGCATCGAATAAAATGACGAAGATTTGGGGATGATTACAGGCGCATTTGTTAATAAAAAAAGGTAAAAGCAATGATTGTGCTCATTCTGGGGGACCCGAATGGACATGCCTGATATGACGGCATCGAGTTCTTCTCTGCTTTTACCTTTCTTTCTCTCATATCGCATCAAATACACTGACGACGATTTGAAGACGATTACAGGCGCATTTGTTAATAAAAAAAGATAAAAGCAATAATTGTGCTCATTCTGGGGGACCCGAATGGACATTACTAACATGACGGCATCGAGTTCTTCTCTGCTTTTACCTCTATTTCTGTCATATTGCTTCAAATACAATGACGACGATTTGAGGATGATTTCAGGCGCATTTCTTAACAAACAAAGATAAAAGCAATGATTGAGCAAATTCTGGAAGACCCGAATGGACATTGCTAATATGACGACATCGAGTTCTTCTCTGCTTTTACCTTTATTTCTGTCGTATCGCATCAAATACAACGACGAGGATTTGAGGATGATTTCAGGCGCATTTGTTAATAAAAAAAGATAAAAGCAATAATTGTGCTCATTCTGGGGGACCCGAATGGACTTTGCTAATATGACGGCATCGAGTTCTTCTCTGCTTTTACCTTTGTTTCTGTCATATCGCATCAAATACAATGACGACGATTTGAGGATGATTACAGGCGCATTTGTTAATAAAAAAAAAGGTAAAAGCAATAATTGTGATGAATCTAGGGGACCCGACTGGGCATTGCTAATATGACGTCATCGAGTTCTTCTCTGCTTTTACCTTTATTTATGTCATATTGGATCAAATAAAATGACGACGATTTAAGGATGATTACAGGCGCATTTCTTAACAAACAAAGATAAAAGCAATGATTGTGCAAATTCTGGAAGACCCGAATGGACATTGCTAATATGACGGCATCGAGTTCTTCTCTGCTTTTACCTTTATTTCCGTCGTATCGCATCAAATACAACGACGAGGATTTAAGGATGATTACAGGCGCATTTGTTAATAAAAAAAGATAAAAGCAATAATTGTGCTCATTCTGGGGGACCCGAATGGACATTGCAAATATGACTGCATCGAGTTTTTCTCTGCTTTTACCTTTGTTTCTGTCGTATCGCATCAAATACAATGACGACGATTTGAGGATGATTACAGGCGCATTTGTTAATAAAAAAAAGGTAAAAGCAATAATTGTGATGAATCTAGGGGACCCGACTGGGCATTGCTAATATGACGGCATCGAGTTCTTCTCTGCTTTTACCTTTATTTCTGTCATATTGGATCAAATAAAATGACGGCGATTTAAGGATGACTACAGGCGCATTTCTTAACAAACAAAGATAAAAGCAATGATTGTGCAAATTCTGGAAGACCCGAATGGACATTGCTAATATGACGGCATCGAGTTCTTCTCTGCTTTTACCTTTATTTCCGTCGTATCGCATCAAATACAACGACGAGGATTTGAGGATGATTACAGGCGCATTTGTTAATAAAAAAAGATAAAAGCAATAATTGTGCTCATTCTGGGGGACCCGAATGGACATTGCAAATATGACTGCATCGAGTTCTTCTCTGCTTTTACCTTTGTTTCTGTCGTATCGCATCAAATACAATGACGACGATTTGAGGATGATTGCAGGCGCATTTGTTAATAAAAAAAGGTAAAAGCAATAATTGTGATGAATCTAGGGGACCCGACTGGGCATTGCTAATATGACGGCATCGAGTTCTTCTCTGCTCTTACCTTTATTTCTGTCATATTGGACCAAATAAAATGACGACGATTTAAGGATGATTACAGGCGCATTTCTTAACAAACAAAGATAAAAGCAATGATTGTGCAAATTCTGGAAGACCCGAATGGACATTGCTAATATGACGGCATCGAGTTCTTCTCTGCTTTTACCTTTATTTCCGTCGTATCGCATCAAATACAACGACGAGGATTTTAGGATGATTACAGGCGCATTTGTTAATAAAAAAAGATAAAAGCAATAATTGTGCTCATTCTGGGGGACCCAAATGGACATTGCAAATATGACTGTATCGAGTTCTTCTCTGCTTTTACCTTTGTTTCTGTCGTATCGCATCAAATACAATGACGACGATTTGAGGATGATTACAGGCGCATTTGTTAATAAAAAAAAGGTAAAAGCAATAATTGTGATGAATCTAGGGGACCCGACTGGGCATTGCTAATATGACGGCATCGAGTTCTTCTCTGCTTTTACCTTTATTTCTGTCATATTGGATCAAATAAAATGACGACGATTTAAGGATGATTACAGGCGCATTTCTTAACAAACAAAGATAAAAGCAATGATTGTGCAAATTCTGGAAGACCCGAATGGACATTGCTAATATGACGGCATCGAGTTCTTCTCTGCTTTTACCTTTGTTTCTGTCGTATCGCATCAAATACAATGACGACGATTTGATGATGATTACAGGCGCATTTGTTAATAAAAAAAAGGTAAAAGCAATAATTGTTATGAATCTAGGGGACCCGACTGGGCATTGCTAATATGACGGCATCGAGTTCTTCTCTGCTTTTACCTTTATTTCTGTCATATTGGATCAAATAAAATGACGACGATTTAAGGATGATTACAGGCGCATTTCTTAACAAACAAAGATAAGAGCAATGATTGTGCAAATTCTGGAAGACCCGACTGGACATTCCTAATATGACGGCATCGAGTTCTTTTCTGCTTTTACCTTTATTTCCGTCGTATCGCATCAAATACAACGATGAGGATTTGAGGATGATTACAGGCGCATTTGTTAATAAAAAAAGATAAAAGCAATAATTGTGCTCATTCTGGGGGACCCAAATGGACATTGCAAATATGACTGTATCGAGTTCTTCTCTGCTTTTACCTTTGTTTCTGTCGTATCGCATCAAATACAATGACGACGATTTGAGGATGATTACAGGCGCATTTGTTAATAAAAAAAAGGTAAAAGCAATAATTGTGATGAATCTAGGGGACCCGACTGGGCATTGCTAATATGACGGCATCGAGTTCTTCTCTGCTTTTACCTTTATTTCTGTCATATTGGATCAAATAAAATGACGACGATTTAAGGATGATTACAGGCGCATTTCTTAACAAACAAAGATAAAAGCAATGATTGTGCAAATTCTGGAAGACCCGAATGTACATTGCTAATATGACGGCATCGAGTTCTTCTCTGCTTTTACCATTATTTCTGTCGTATCGCATCAAATACAACGACGAGGATTTGAGCATGATTTCAGGCGCATTTGTTAATAAAAAAAGATAAAAGCAATAATTGTA
Organism: Ophion obscuratus; assembly: GCA_964007375.1. Classification (NCBI taxonomy): domain Eukaryota; kingdom Metazoa; phylum Arthropoda; class Insecta; order Hymenoptera; family Ichneumonidae; genus Ophion; species Ophion obscuratus. The sequence continues at coordinate 53,716,234 of OZ023313.1, forward strand.
CTCATTCTGGGGGACCCGAATGGACATTGCTAATATGACGGCATCGAGTTCTTCTCTGCTTTTACCTTTGTTTCTGTCGTATCGCATCAAATACAATGACGACAATTTGAGGATGATTTCAGGCGCCTTTGTTAATAAAAAAGATAAAAGCAATAATTGAGCTCATTCTGGGGGACCCGAATGGACATTGCTAATATGACGGCATCGAGTTCTTCTCTGCTTTTACCTCTATTGCTGTCATATCGTATCAAATACAATAACAACGATTTAAGGATGATTACGGGCACATTGCCGTAATGTGCTCGTATATGACGGCACATTGCCGTCATATTAGCAATGTGCCGTAATCGTCTTCAAATCGTCGTTAGTGTATTTGATGCGATATGAGAGAAAGAAAGGTAAAAGCAGAGAAGAACTCGATGCCGTCATATCAGGCATGTCCATTCGGGTCCCCCAGAATGAGCACAATCATTGCTTTTACCTTTTTTTATTAACAAATGCGCCTGTAATCATCCCCAAATCTTCGTCATTTTATTCGATGCGATATGACTGGAAGAAAGGTAAAAGCAGAGAAGAACTCGATGCCGTCATATCAGGCATGTCCAATCGGGTACCCCAGAATCATCACAATCATTGCTTTTATTTTTATTAATAAATGCGCTTATAATCGTCGTCCATGTGGCGTATCGAATTCCCCAGAACCACCATCACCATTGCTTTTGCCTTTGTCAATCAACAAATGCGCTTGAAACCGTCCGCCGAGCGTCTCGATACCCTTTGACGCAAAATAACCGAAAATAAGGTAAAAGCGAACATAAGCTCGGGACAGTCATATCGGGGATTTCCGAACCCATCCCCCAGAACCATCATCATCATTATGGAATAACTGGTTTACGCCTTCAGAACCATCGCAGACATGTATTAATTATTTATTGCGTAGATAGAAATCGAATCGGCGCTCCAGGCAGAGGCACGGTCAACTTGTCTGAAAAAAATACCAAACTTGTTTTTGTTCCGATGTTCGGTACTTTTCAATTAATCATTAAAAACACCTTTTTCCAGTACGTTGTTGTGTTTTCATTTACGTCTTATGAACGCAAAAAAAGACAAAGACACGTACTGTAGATTTTTTTTCGAATCGAAATGTTAAATAACTCTAGAGATAATCGCTCGCCGTCTCGAATCATGATTTTGCACATCCAAAATGGCAAACAATCATGGCCGGCGATATCACGTAATATCAAATCACGCGCCAAACAGTGCATTTCGGCAAACCTTCAACGCGCGTGCTCCCCATTTGCCCAAGATGTCAGAAATTAATAGCAGACGATTGATGAAACGTCAAATCACGCGTCAAATTTGGCGTTTCGACGACAGTTCGACGTGTGTGCGCTAAATCTGCATATCCAAGATGGTATCAGCTGACTAATCTGAAACGTCAAATAACGCGTTTTGACGTTTGACGATGCGTTCGGACCGAACCGCGTAGCGTGCTCTCCGAACCCGAGTTCAGAGCGCGCTCGAAACGTGGCAAATGTCCACATTACGCACACGCGCGTGTGCACTCGTGCATCCTCATGCACGCACACGCTCACTCAATGCTCGCAGTAATGAATGTGGGAAAAATAATACGCGTAATAGGAAAAAGTCTGTAAATTTTCCCTAATCTGTGTTAAAGTTTTTTTTCAAAATGATGTGTCCACGAGCTGGAAACGAATTCCAAATTATTCAAAGTATTATTTGCAGTACATGGAATTTTCGAACTTTTTCGAAATTGACCATATTCTCTGCAATGGACTCGGATGGGTACAAATTCAGATCCCTTAGCTCATTCGCGGGTCAAAGGATTCTCAACCACCTTCGTGTGACAGCCGAACATTCGGAAGTTGCAGCTGTAACGTACCAAGCTAGGACATCCCATAGCACGATCGCGTCTGACTTAAATCGCTTGTTTCACGCAAATTGCCACTTTACGGCGTATTTTTAACAATTTTTTCCACCATGATGGCGGGCGCAAATCAAGTTTTCCGCGGTGCATTGTATTCGGAATTTTAAAAACTTCAATCTCATGTGCTCGGAATGTTTTGCGTTTTTTTTTCGCAATGCCGTATTTCTTCTGGCGTACATTTTTCAAGACAAAAATCTGTTGTATTTTTTTTCGAAAAAGGCTCGAAAAACCATTCAAAATCATATTTTTTTCAGACCCAAAATCTTCGCGCAAGGCCCTCAAAAAAAGCATGGCCACACTATAATTGTCACCCTGTATAGTTATTTATGTACAACATTCATTATAGTTATACATAATTATATATTTTCTCATATATGATCATATATTATTTATATATAACAATAGGTGATTATTTATAAAAAAATTAATAAATAATCCCGGGGTAAAAATCATAAAATCTATGCTAATTCACACATATGTAATTATAATTGTCAATGATAAATGCAAGTCTTATTTTTGATTATCTCTTGCTTGAAATTGCGAATAGGCGACGTAAAAATATCCAGTAATAATATTTACATAAACTCCCTTGTAGATTAATAGGAATATAAATAGAAGAATAAATGTTGAAATATGTGAATATAACGCTTGCTTTGGCAACCGTCGATATTGTGAATAACAGTTCTGCGTACATCGTTTGCCTTTGTCTTGATCAACTACCTGCGAAGCGGGCACAGCTGCTTGTGCACAAAAATTTCTGGGAATTCCAGAACGGGTGGAAGGGATACGGCGTCTTCCGCAAGGAATGCCTGTTTGAAGTAGCATTCGACCGTTGGTTTTCGGAGCAGCAAGTACTGTTTTTCGGCGTGGTGCATGATTTTGTAGAATATTCGATAAAAAAAGATCAAAATGTCGGGCGTGGGAGACGACGTGGTGCCTGGGCCTTCGACGGCACAAGATGATATTGAATATTCTTTGTGCAGTGAAGTTTCAAAATTACGATTGAAGGATGCCCTCGTATATTACGAGCAAATTCTCACACAAAATAATCTTGTGGCACCAACACCATCGGAGGTAATTACTGAAGAGGGAATGCTACTAGCAGAAGACTTGTTCCATTATACAGTACAAACTTTACACGAAAAAAAGTTTGTAACGGATGAAGAACTAATTATGCTTGATGAATTGGACGAAGAATACGCTTTTGACGAACCTGCATCTGACAACGAAGATTCTTCTGAAAATTATGAGCCAGAGGAGAAAAGGGCGAAATCGTACACGGACAATATTCCGCTGGATTATAAACGGAAAGTTATCAATATAGTTCGAGCACATCCGACATGGAGCCTAAAAGTTCTGCAAAAAAATGGGTGCAGCCGCTTAAAGCGCATGGAGGAATTGCCAAAATGGGAAAAACATGTAAAAAGCGGAGGAACCATGACAGACAAATACGCGACCATCGATTCGTGGACTTACGATCGCTTTGAGGAAGCGCGACAAAACAACCAACAAGTTACAACCCGGAACTTGCAGCAGTGGGCTTTATCGGCTGCGAGTCAATTTGAAAATTTTGATTTCAAAGCTTCCGATAGGTGGGTTGTGAAATTTAAACGGAGACATCGAATTCGCCAAAGAAACATCACGAAGTTTGTAACGGAAAGAGAAACCGCAACGCTGGATGAAATTCTGGCTGCTGCAGAAGATTTTCGTATCCAGGCTCGTGATGTCATACCAAACTTTGGTCCCGATTTCGTCATTAATGCAGACCAAACAGGTATTCAAAATTTGTTCTCATTTTCCATAATAAATTAATGTAGACTTTCGTATATAGTATTTTCAATTTATTCCTTTTCTATTTTTTTCAGGATGCCAATACCAATCGACGTTCGACAGAACTCTGGCGACCAAAGGATCAAAAGTAGTGCTGGTAAAGCGGCAGAATATGAATAAAGTCACCCATTCCTATACTGCGCAGTACTCTGTCACCCTATCAGGAAAATTGTTGCCCCTGGTGTTCGTATGCCTACAAGAAACAACAGGTTCATTTGGTCCCAGAGTTCAAAAATCGGTCGACGAGTACCTAAAAAAATACGGAAACGTCGTAGTCACGTCATCGAAATCGGGAAAATTGACTACAAAGTTATACAAAGATTTTTTAATCAACGTTTTGAAAACCTACGTAAAAAAAAAAAGTTTATCTTAATTACCGATTCCTGGGGAGGCCAAACCGATACCGGGATGTACAATGAGGTGTTTCGAAATGACAGGCGTCTGCCTACTTGCACGGTGCAGGTCATTCCACCAAAATGCACTCCATTAGTGCAACTTTGTGACGTGTATTTTTACCGCCAAGTAAAAAATTTCATAAAGCGTCTGCAGAACTGCGCCTATCTGATTGAACAAGGACGTGAAATGAATGATAGAGAAGATTGCATAAAAATTCATTCTATTGTTCATCATCAGTTGTCTTCTCCGGTCTTCAATAACATGATCAGATATGCGTGGTTTGCTTCGAAACTTTGCGATTAAAGAGAAATCTTCATGAACGTGAATGAAGTTTGTTTTCCGATCGATGTATTGAAAATCAATTGCGAATGTAACAATGCAGCGTTTGTACGGTGTGCGAGATGCCGTGAAAATTACTGTTTTCCTTGTTTTTACGATGGTTATCACTCTGGCTCGTGTAACATTACACCCGATGTATAAAACAAACGAATACAGACCGAATAATAAAGTATTCAATTCCTTACCCGACGTTTTTCATTTTCATCCTAAAAATGTTGTTGGTTATAAATATTGATACTTGAAAATGTATGTTTATAATCAAAAGATAATTAAAAATATGACTTGCGTTTTTTCATTTAAAAAAAATGAAAAAAAAAATAAATTTCGAAGTGAGACTCGAACCAGCGACCCCGCGATTACTAGACTCGAGCGCTACCGGGTACGCCACGAGCCCGGTTCGAATATCGTTGCATCTTTGTGGGATAAGAGTGCGCTCGAAAACTTCAAAGTCAATTTTCTCGAAAATTTCTGAATATGGCGTCGAACTGCTTTGGGATATTAATATTCGAGCTCTGAACTTCACGTACCATGAGTACGAAAAATTACACAAATCCGACTGCGGTACTGTCCCCTTGTGAGACTGAACATAAACAAAAGCAAATTTTATGCTGATCCGTGACCCTCGAAAAAGGATAATACAAAATACGTGTAACGTTGTGATGGATGGAAACTGTATAACGGAAATAGAGACAACCAGATATTTAGGGATTGTAATAGATGAGCACTTAACATTCAATGCACAGGCGGAGTATATGGCAAAGAAGGTTGCGAAAAAAGTTAACAGGTTGTACAGAATTAATAAATGTATATCGCCGTACCCCAGAGTGACAATATACAAAACAATAATAGCTCCGCATTTTGAATACTGCAGCAGCATAATGTTAAATTTCAATGGATATAGCATACAAATGCTGCAAAAAGCGCAAAACTGAGCAATGAGAGCGATATTTAGGTGCAACCGATATACACCGATTCGGGACATGTTAAGTGCACTTTGTTTAATGAGTATACATCAAAGAATGTTTTACAATGTCCGTATTATAGTCCACAAGATGGTAAAGGGAACAGCGCCCATATATTTAAGTAAGGAAGTAAGGAGGGTGAATGAAATACATAGGTATAATACTCGAAACAGAAATGAATTAGACATAAGACTTAGTGAAACGAAAACAGGACAAAAATCGATAGTGTATAGTGGTTTCCTGATGTATGATAAGTTACCGAAAACGATCAAAGAAGCGACGACTATGAGTATTTTCAAAAGGGAATTAAAAAAGTATGTAAAGGATAGCGTTACAATTGAGAAACCTGTGTAACAATAACATCATATCGATGGGCCCGAGCGGCTCTATCTTATTTCGCTCAGACCTTCGAGCAGTAGCGTAATTGAAGAAGTCCCATATGTACTAACGTAACTCTCCCGCCCTGCGCGAAGTATCGTATCTCGGTAGACCCTGTTCATTCTAACGCATCTTCGGGTGCGCGTGAGATCTATCGTTTCTCCCACAGCCTTAGAACGGAGTATCCTAACTCGCCGACTGCGAAATGCTCTATCGTATTTCAGATGCACCAAAACGTTTCATCGTAAGTCCAAATTTGGTAATTCTTGAAAAACATCACTACTGTGTTCGTTGGAGCTTGAAGAATGCCCAGATTTTTTTAAAAATCATTCTGATAATTTTTTGTGCTATAATTAATCAAAGTAAAGCAAAATATCGTATCCCTTTGTGCTTTGAAAATTCCATTCTAGTTTCTACTCTATCGTAAGTCGTCGATCCTACTATCGTAACATCGTAAATCTCGACAACTTACAATGAAAGAATTACTTATGTCACAATAACAGTCGTAAGTATGTTATTATTATAACGTGAATTGAAATAATATAATAATTCATTAATTTAAGGCAGGATTCTACTTTGAAACCATGGAAAAAACGCTATTTTCGTCAATTTTTTCTGAGAATACTATTAAAGATATCGATATGGGGTTTAAACTGTTCAATAAATACACTCTTTAAGTACATAAAATTTTTTTTAAATGTATTTTATTCATTTTTTGTACACGTAAAATATGTTTAAAGCCAACGCCTCGAAAAGCAGGTACCGTTGCCGTGGTCGTGAAATCTTCCCGACGGATGGTCTGAAACAAAAAAATCAAATAGTTTCATGTTCAGTATGTCTTCAGGAACCGACCTAACTAGAATCTTTTATATACGTGCAAAATTAACAAAATGGCGGCTAAAATACGAAAAAAATGCGTTTTTTTGGGTCTTTTTTTGCAATAAAAAAATAGTTCTAATCAAAATTTTAAGTTGATTGTAGTTAGGTCGGTTGGTACACACATATAGAATATGTGTTCCAAATTTCATAAGGATCGGTTCAGTACTTTTTGAGTTATCACGACCACGGTACTTGAAAATGTCGTTTCGAGAAAAACGCGTTTAAAGTTTTGGTGAGTCCGGGCCGCGCGCCGGGCGGGTCACAATAGCGCGCTCAGGTAGGTGCGTTCGAAAGGCGAAAAAGGATAGTTAGACTGCTTGGAACTTTATAAAATTTTGACCGAACATTCTTGGAAATATTTACTTTCGAAAAATGTAAAAAAAAAAAATTTTTTTTCAAAGTTCAAAGTAGAATCCTACCTTAAACAGATAATTATTTAATCATGAAATGTAGAAAAATAATAATCGATATGATGTTATTAACACATTTTGAGGTTGGCAGACATAAGAATTGTATTACGGTAATCTGTATATCTATCACATATCTAATATATGTACTATTCTCCCCTCCACGCATGGAGCGAAAATTCGAAAATTTATTTCTGCAATCCACAAAAATCATCGAACACAAAGCCACGTGGGCTCTAGCGGGCCGGAAAACATGCGAAGCTCGTTCAAAGGTTGTCTTTTGTTTATCTCCTTTGCTGTGGCGTGAAAACAAAACATGTGTCTCATTATTCAGTTTCATTACTAAATATCGTTTCCTAATTGAAAAATGAGTGATCCAGTGAGTAATTACTATCTACAAGAAGATCACGTAGAAGACATTGCAGGTATATTTTACAATAATTCTAATTTCCAATTTCAATTTTGAAATTATTTATTTCATGGGGTTCGCATTAGTATTATGAAAACATTGTATTTCTTCTGTTTGGAGCGCGAATTTCACATCGTAACACAAGACTGGTGCGACCCAACATTGGATGAAATCATAGAGGAAATTTCATTAGGTATGTATTACAACTTGAAATACGTGTACGTACGACAAGAATTAAAAAGAAAACACAATTTAAAAATTCTGAACGTGGTATCAGCGTTTAACAATTCTAACATATGATTGCAATTTCAATTTGTTATTGCAATCCAAAAATAACAAGTGAAAGCCAAAAGCAAAGCTTGCACTAAAAATTGCAAATGTCAGCGTTGCTCAAGACCCAACTAAATTTATTCCTCGAAACACAACTGCGAAAAACGTCGATCCGCGTCTATCCTAGCTAAGCTGTGCGTATGGTAACAGAACATCTAGCTAGCGCTCGGACCACCGAGTTCCGCGAAACACGTGAATAGCGTTCGCAAGAAAAATATACGACACAAAGTAAAGATATAGTGCACCGAGATCTCTCACTACAGGGATCCACGGTACACTGATAAAAAATGAATACCAAAACAAACAGAGTGAGCTATGCATCAGCCACACAAACGAACTTATTTCCAAAGAAAGACCAAGCAGTGATAATGGACTCGATAGAAGGTTTGCCAATAAAGGATTATGTGAGTGCTATCGCCTCCCTCGTCAACCCTATATCGGTAAAATTCGCGTCTCGCATTTCGAATAACCGAGTTTGTATATACGTGGCTAGTAAACAGATAGCCGACGAGTTGATCGATAAGCATAAAGCCATAAAGATAAGCAATAACGTACTCCCAATTAGACCACTGATCTCAAGAAAAAACGAGTAATACTATCCAACGTTTGCCCAATAATTCCTCACAATATAATAGAAGAATCATTACGAGATCGTGGAATCGAGTTAGTTTCATCGATCACATTTGTAAAGGCAGAACTCACAGACCCGGGATTCTCACACACTCAGTTTCAGGCGACAAATATACATACACCCTAAAGACGAAGCTAAGCTTCCGGATTCGCTACAGGTGAAATATGAAGAAACGATATATTGGATATATCTATCCACCAAATCGATGGCGTGTTTCCTTTGTAAGACAGATGGCCATATTGCAAGGAATTGCCCAACGAGCCAAACAAACACTAGCGAGGCAATGGCCCCTCCAATCACCCCAATCAGCTCTGCTTTTGCAACTTGCGAAGTGGCTGAGAAGGAAACCAACGAAACAGTGCGTAAAACCGACAAGTTCTCATCTCTAGCAAAAAAAATACATCAATGGCAATGGCTAGTCTCCAAACGAAACGCCCACTCTCTACGTCGGACTCTTCTTCGATAACAGACAACCTAAAATCTAGAGGAATGAAAGATCCTCTCGAATGCACCTCAGACGAAGCAGACTCAAGTCTTTCAACTGAGGGTGATAGGGTGGCAAACCAAAAGCCAAAAGCCCTAAGAAAGAAACCCAAGATCGCCAACGAATCATCTGAACCGCCACTAAACTCGGAGAAAGAACCGATGCATTTAGTGAAAGCAAAGATCATGGAACAACCAGGTGACTTTCCGTTGACTTATATACAGTTTAAAAGCTTTCTGGAAAGAACGCTTGGGAAAAACAACCCTGAAGAAATCGCGCTCGAGCACAGCAATGACATAATGAAACTGATCACTATGTTGACGGACCTGTACCCACTGATCGGTGACAGAGCAACAAAAAGCAGGTACTCGAATTAGAGAGAAGCTCGAAAAACTGGCTACGGGAAACTCGTGCGAAGGAGATAACCTCGAGGAGGATATGGAAGCCGCTTAAAATGAATATTCTTCAGTGGAATATAAACGGATTTTATACTCAACTGGAAAGACTAAAGCTTCTTATTACAGGCTACTACCCCCAGGTAATATATATTCAGGTGTCAAATTTTACTCAAGGTCATGTAGGAAAAATCGAAAGATATAAAAGCGTGCATAAGAATCGCACGAATTTCGTACATGCTAGTGGCGGAGTAGTAACGTACATAAAAGAACATATCACAACAGAAGATGTACATCTCTCTTCAGCGCTGGAAACAGTAGAAGTAACCGCATATCTACCAGAAAAAATTACTATCTGCAATATATACATCCCCAACAGCTACCATTTCACCTTAAACGAACTTTCGTACATAAGTCAACAACTACCTAAGCCCTACGTTATTGTCGGTGATGTAAATAGTCACAACGAACTTTGGGGATCTTTTCGAAGAGATACGAGAGGAAAAAAGGTAGAAAGATGGATAGAACACGAAAATTTAATTCTCCTGAACGTCGGTCAACCAACCCACTTCACCGTATCTTCAGCATCCTTTAGCGCTATCGACGTCAGCCTTTGCACAGCAGACTTAGCAGCCAAAATCGAGTGCACGGTTCTGAAGGACCTATACGACAGCGACCATTTTCTTATTTTCATGCGCTCAGTCCACTGAATGTCGCATACTCACTCCTCTGAAATGAAATGGAAACTGAAAGAAGCAAACTGGGAAGGATTCCAACACGAGATTGAAGACGAACTCAACAAACACGAAGAACCAACTCCTGAAAACCAAGATAACATTGATGCTATTGTCTCCGAATTCACCGCCCTCATACTCTCAGCCGCGGCCAATAATATTTCGAAATCCTCCGGCAACCAAAAAAAACCTTAAGTACCGTGGTGGAACGATGAGTGCACCGAGACCATCTTAAGATCTAAACAAGCGTTTAACAAATATAAAAGACTCTCTAACAATACAAACAAAATAGCTTTTAGAAAACTCAGAGCGACCGCTCGAAGGACACTAAAGGAAAACAAAAAACGCTCTTGGAGGGAGTATATCTCAACCCTAGGCCCAGGCGCCTCGTCAGAAGAAACCGGGAGGATGATTAAACGTATCTCCTGAATAAAAACACCCAGCTTGGCATCGACACTCATTCTCCGTGATGGATCCACGATCTCCAATCCTATCGAAATCGCTGAGGTATTAGCCGAGACATTCGCAAGCAACTCTAGCGACAATAACTACGTACCAGAATTTCTACAGTATAAAAACAAGTTCGAAGAGGAAAACAACATAAATATCATCGACGTGCCAGACCCGTTAAACGAAAACTTACGCCTAGACGAACTCAAAGCAGTCCTTCGCGCAACGAAAAACTCAAGCGCAGGCCCGGACAGCATCCCGAACGTAATGTTGAAACAATTACCCGAAATCGGTCTCAGATACGTCCTTCATATATTCAATATAATAAGGTCACATAAAGTCTTTCCATCACTCTGATCTAAGGCAACAGTAGTCCCTATTGGTAAACCGTGAGTAAAAATGCCAGCGAGCCTACGAGCTATCGGCCAATAGCATTAACCTGTACACTATGTAAACTCAGGGAAAAAATGGTGAACAAAGTACTCAAATAAAGGCTAGAAAAAATGGACTTCTTTAAGCCCCAGCAAAGCGGTTTCCGGAAGTTCCGCTCAACGTTAGGACATCTCACGAACCACGAAGCTCAATTCTGTAGATTCTTTTACAACAACCAACACCTCGTCGCGGTTTCCCTAGATATTGAAAAGGCTTACGAAATGGTATGGAGACACAGAGTTCTTAAAATCCTTGAAGACCAGAAGATAAATGGTCGTTGTTTGGCGTTCATCCAAAACTTTCTACAATCAAGAAAAATTGAAGTGAGATACAAAGGAGTCATGTCTAACACAATCGAAATAAAAAACGGCGTTTCTCAAGGATCTGCGATTAGTGTAACTCTCTTTCTAATAGCAATCAACGACATCGTTACAAATGTCCCTCGACCCATGAGGGCTTTACTATTCGCGGACGATTTAATCATAACGTGTAGTGGTACAGACGTGTAAATAACTGGAGAGATTATTCAAGAATATCTGAATAATCTCCAGAACCGGGCATCTACAACAGGATTTAAATTCTCGGACACGAAAACCCAACTCATGGTATTCACCCGATCGCGTGCGATAGCAAATAACAACGTCAAAATTTATCTCAATAACAACAGACTGAAGACGGTAAATCCCCTTAAAATCCTTGGTATGATATTCGACCCAAAACTAACGCGGGGTCGAATACAAACCCATATTACAAACTTGAGAACTGAATGTCAAAAACGAATCAATTTACTCAAGGTGCTAGCATCAGTATAATGGAGGGCTGATATACTACTAAATGCTAGACTATGGCTCAATCCTATATGACTCGGCAAAAAAGAATACACTCCAACGACTTAACCCTATTCAGACCACGGCGCTCAGACTAGCTCTTGGTGCGTTCAGGTCCCGACCAAACACCAGCGTTTTAGCCGAAGCAAATGAGCCCCCTCTCGATATCAAAGGATGAAACTAATCATGAATTACGCTATGGCAAGTAACTCTATAGACTCCCATCCATCATTTCGCATCCAAAAACTGACCACAGAAGAAATAAAATGACTGGATAACTCTCGCTTGCCAAAACCTCTGAAAATACGCCTGGAAGCCGCGACAAGGGCTGTGAATATCCAAATCCTAAGAACAGAAAAAAGGAGACAACATCCGATCCCTCCATGGACGCCGTTAAATCCAAGAGTCAACCTCGAACTCGCTGATGACAAAAAAGCAAACACACCGAGCGTAGTTTACCGAGCCAAATTCAATGGACTGATACATATACAACAAGGGCGTAACATCATGTACACAGATGGATACAAAATAGAAGACAAAGCAGGATGCGCCATAGTCACCGACAACTCTGAAAAAGCCTGGCGATTCCCAGATCAATGCGCCATATTCAGTTGTGAAGCTTTCGCGATCCTCAAAGCCCTAATCAACACAAAATCCACAGAATAGAATTTCAATTCTATCAGACCCTATATCAGTGCTCACAGCCATAAAAAAATATATTTTCGGAGATACCTATTGTCCAAAAAATTCAACACAGAATATTCAGCCAAGATGTGGATACCAGCACACCAAGGAATCCCGGGTAATATAAAGGCTGATCAATCAGCAAAACTCGCCGCCCTAAGTACCGATCTTCCAATAACGATTCCAATTTCTCTTAAAGAGGCAAAAAAGTACGTGCATCAATGCACCGACAAACGTTGGAACGAAATATGGTGAAATTAGGGAAACAGTAAACTCACCAAAATCAGAGATAATATATTTGAAACGGCCCCAAGACTAACAACTAATCGCAAGGATCAGACTACCATCGCTAGACTGAGAATAGGACACACAAGCGTTACGCACGCTCATCTGTTATCCAAGACGCCATCAGAAAAGTGCGAGATATGCAAAGTTCCCCTTACTGTCAAACATATTGTGATGGAGTGTGTAGCCACTGACAACATTAGACGGAATCTCAAACTGCCAGCCGACCTTAAACAATGTCTCTCCAGCGTTGAATGTGTAAAAAAATCATTGTAATGTTAAAAAGAAGTGGAATATACAAAATGATACAAAATGTACAAGCAATGTGGTCGCTCAAAACCACTGACGTTGCTGCGGCAATAAATAAAATATTAAAAAAAAACAACCGCGAAAAGATGTTTATTCGATAAATAATACTTTTTTATCTTCAATAGAAACCTTTTTAGTTTGTATGTCGAGGGGAAAATTAAATACATTTGATCTAGGCTGAGGCCCTGACTTTCCTATTTTTATTTGTAAATGTTGATTTCAAGTCCCAGTTCTCTATTTTGGAACGTGTAAAATGGTTTTCCTTCCAAAAAACGGCTTTTAAATATAATGAAACCATTTTTGAGTTTGTACGAGGAGGGGGAAATTAAGTTCGGTCTAGACTAAAGCAAAAAAAATGTTGATGAATATAAAATATTAAGTATTTAATTTTATAGATGGATCAGTTTTGAGAACTGTCCCTATGCCTGTTTCGCTCGGGCCTGATGCGTCAACTTCTGCGACGTATGATTTTCTAAAGGACCGTCAAATTTCCGATCCAGCACTCGTAGAGGATGAAGACCCTTCCACCGATGATCTGCAGCCCCAACAGGATACTAAGCAACATGAGCAACAAGACATTGCCGAGGATGAGCCTGTTAGTACACGATCGTCCCGCAAGCGTACGCTTAATGTCGGTAACTGGGAAAAGAATGTCGCGAAACGCGCCAGACAGGCCGGCGAGGCTTATGTCATTGTACACCAAGGCAAAAGACAGGAGGGCAATCTGAGCACTGAGAACCCTCGTAGCATAAAACCTGGTTGCCACAAAAAATGTCGCAGTAAGTGCAGGACCCATCTGTTAGAGGCAGAGCGCATTTTACTCTTTAGGGAGTTTTGAGCTATAGCAACTCATAAAGGAAAGTGGGAATATCTCGCAAGGCGCGTTGATACGTGCCACGTTAAGAACAGAAAGACCCACTGGGAATCGCGACGTAACGAATCACGATCGTACAGTTATCGAGTCCATGGCCGTGTGGTCAAGGTGTGTAAGGTCCCCAGATAGACGGATGTACCTCATATCGACATCATATGTACATCATCACTGCGGCATAGAAAATCTCACAGCAATGTATCCCTTATGAGTGCTCCCAAATGAAGCAAAGTTGTTCTCACGCGAATATGCATGCAGTGAATCCATCAGACAAGCAAACTTGGCTCACGAATATCTAACAATAAGTGAGTGCATATGGGGCTCATATGGGAGTCACGACGTGAAGAAACTGTAGTGCTCATACGGAGCTCATATTAGCGGCATGGTGTGACGTAACTATGCTGTACTCATACGGAGCTCATATTAGCGGCATGGCGTGACCCAACTAGGCTGTGCTCATATGGAGCTCATATGAGTGTCATAGGGAGAAAAATAAAAAAAATCCAAAAATATTGATTAAAAAAATCTGGTAGGATTTTTATATCCCCATATCCTTAATTTATGTTCCTCTGCCTATATGATAAATGGATTAAAACGTATTCTGCCTAGTCAAATTTTGTACCCACCTACGATTTGAACCACGTCTTCTAATTCGAGAACTGAGCGCGCTACCTACCTAGCTATTCTAACACTTATGCAAACTTTCTTTGTGTCTGCCTATTTGAATCATTCTGAATTTGTACGCATATCGCCGTCATATTGCGCTTATGGGATGTTTCACTAACGAATATACATATCGCCGTCATATTGCGCTCATCGAATGTATCACTTACAAGGAGAAGGCCGAGCCTGGATGTCGCGAATCGGGTTCTCCTTTCGCGTCGTGAAAGTTGAAGATCTCCGAATTAACGTCGTTTTTTATTTTTGTTCCAATAGGCCTTAGTTGCTGAGGTATCGCGATTTTAAAATTGGGGAGTTTCGGCTCGTGCATAGAGTACGTTGAGCGTTGGCGCTTGAGGCAAGAGCGGCCGTAGCTAATACGGTATGACGACGGACTGGCACTCCGAAAGTTCGCGGTTCGCGTCCCCGTGCTTTTTTTTAAATTCAATGTTCGTGTTGTCGTAAGCCTTTGTGCTCCCCTTGCTTTTACGATGGTTTCCACCCTCCAATTTGCCAACATACTGATCTGATAGAAGAAGAATCAGAAAAATTACCTGCCGCGAAATTTTGCAAGTGTGAATTAGATTAATTATTTATTTTTTATACCACATTATTTTGGTATGTAATTGTGACTTCATTATTGGATTAATTATTTTAATATAATAGATGAATAAAACTAGTAATACATATTTTCGAATTGACTTCTTTACTTGCACATGCAAAGTCTTATGAGAGATTATAAAATAAAAATAAAAATTGAATTTAAAAAAAAGCACGGGGATGCGAACCGCGAACTTTCGGAGTGCCAGTCCGTCGTCATACCGTATTAGCTACGGCCGCTCTTGTCTCAAGCGCCAACGCTCAACGTACTCTATGCACGAGCCGAAACTCCCAAATTTTCAAATCGCGATACCTCAGCAACTAAGGCCTATTGGAACAAAAATAAAAAACGACGTTAATTCGGAGACCTTCCACAATCCATTTCTTGTTCATTTTTGCAGGCAATCCTTATGGACACGGTACTTCCCTTCCTCCTTTTCGTTTGTATATTTTTCCCATAGTCCTCTTAGATTTTCTTGCTCTTTTTGTAGGTCCCCCACCGCTTCTAGTTCTTGTGTTAATTTTTCTGATGGTTGCTTGGCTAACACAGTCATCAGTATGTTGTTTCCCACTGTGCTTAGGTCCATTCCCTCTGGTGGTCGACTTAAGGCGTCAGCCACATTGTTCTTTGTTCCGGGGCGATGCTCTATTTCTAGATCGTAGTCTTGTAGAAGGAGTGCCCATCTTAATACACGTTCCCCTGTAAATCTACAGGTTTTGAGAAATGTCAGAGCTTTATGATCCGTTATTATCCGAATCTTTGCTCCCAACAGGTAGGTTCGAAATTTATTGAGTGCCCATACGATGGCCAGCAATTCCTTTTCGGTGGTCATGTATCCTATTTCCGCCCCTTTCAGGGTTCTGCTTGCAAACATGATTATTTCCTCTTGTTCCTGGCTGTTGTATTGGCTCAGGGTTGCTGCGAGTGCATAATCACTTGCATCCGTTGTTAGCAAGTAGGGCCTGTTTATGTCGGGATGTTTGAGCATGACTGACTCCAGGAATAATTTATTTACTTGTATTAGTGCCCTTTCTTCATTCTCGCCCCATTGCCAAACTTTTCCCTTTTTTAACAGCCCTAACAACGGTATTGTTTCCTTGGCGTGTTGACTGGAGAATTTTGTATAGAAGTTGACGAGACCTAGGAATCCTCGAAGTTGTTTGAGGTTTTTTGGCCTGGGGAAGTCCTGAATAGCTTTTATCTTATCCGGATGTGGTTTTATGCCTTCCGTGTTCAAAATATGTCCCAGGAAGGTCACCTCTTTTTTAAAAAATGTTGATTTCCTGAAGTTCAGTGTCATTCCATGCTGATTCATTCTCTCGAATATTTTTTCTAAGTGTTGTAGATGTTGCCAATGGTCTTTTGATAGACATAGTAGATTGTCCACAAAATTTATCACGGACTCACCTAGTCCCTGTAACACGATGTCTAACCCTTTTATCAGGCTTGCCGTGCTTGTTTTAAGTCCAAAAGGTGTGACGATGAACTGGTAGCATTTCCCTTCGTGGAGGAACGCGGTGTACTTCCTTGAATCTTCATGGAGTGGAATCTGCCAAAAGCTACTCGTCATATCTAAGCTGGACATTACTTTTATTCCGCCACATCTTTGAAAAATTTCCTCTGTGGGCGGTGCAGCATCGTGATCCTCAACTAAGTATTCGTTGAGTTGTCTGGCATCCAGGCACAACCTGACTGATTTATCTTTCTTTATCACTGTTACCAGGGGATTTATGTACCGGCTCGTGGTTCGTTCGATCACGCCGTGTCGCACCATTTTTTTTATTTCTTCGTTCACCTTGTTTCGATACATCATAGGTACCGGATATGATTTATGAACGTATGGTTCAGCCTCTCGTAATTCCAAGTGATGGACATATTCCTTCATGCGTCCGGGTCGCCTATCGAATACGTGTTGGTATTTTCTGATCAGTTCTTTAAATTGTCTCCGGATTTCTTCTGGGATATCCAAGCATTCCTGTAATTTTTTATCTACCTCTTGCTCCGTCAGTTCAGTTATTAGTCCGTCGTCCTGGGGCATCTCCTCTGTTATTGTTGCGCATTCTATTTCTCTTTTTTCTAGCCATCGACCGTTGTCGTAGACTGCGACCGTCGTATCCCCGACCCGAATCTCTCTGAGCATGGTATCTACTATTATTTCGAGTTCCATCATGCCGTCGATACCCAAAATTGCTTCCCTCTGAAGTGTGGGCACCACGAATATTTGTAGTGTTCCCTTGTGTCCATGCACTTCGGCTTCAATCATTATTTGAAACCCAACCTTCCCTGCATTTCCGCCAAATGCCCCTTTTAAACTGGTCTTTAATACTGGTAAAATTGGGCATTTGTTAAAATTCTCTTTGTATCTTTCATATGTTTCTCGTGAGATACATGTCGCCTAACTTCCGCTATCAATGAGAGTCGGTATTTCTTGGCCTTCCATTTTAATTAGTAATTCGGCACACTTGGGATAGATTTTCCCCATTGCGATTTGACTCTTACTCTCCTCTCGTAGAAACTCTCGAGGGCTCTCAAAGATGTCACTCTCCTGTTTCTTGACTTTATTAATCTTTTCTTCGGGAATTCTGTATCGTGATGGTAATGCCGTGGTCGTTTCTTGGATTGACTTTTCTGCTATCCTCCGACAATTTGGGTCCTCTCCTTTGTATCGGCTATTCTTTGTTTCTTCCTTTGTTCGGCTTTGTGTGCTGATCTCAATCGTTCCTATTTCTGTTTCTTCTGGTCGGGGTGTTGTATTTTTCTTTTTCTTCTTTTCTCTTTTTTTTGATTCCTTAGCCGTCTCTTCCTTTCTTCCTCAAAAACCACATGAATTTCCTCCTCGTCACTGGTTGCGCCTCGTGGTAATCCTTCCATGGAATTAACCATTACGGGCGCAACCATCACTCGTTTCCCGGGGTTATTTTTCTGTGGTGACTTCTGGTGGGTTTCGTTGCTCAGACCCTGTTCGAGGCTCCACCCATTTTTGTTCCTTGTTAAAATTTCCCGAATTTTTCCAAACAGCTGCATTTGGGTTAAGTGGCGTGTTTTGCTGGTTAGCTTGGTTCTGCCAAGGGTCCTTGCCATCTCGGTTGGTACCAGTCACCAGGCTTTTCCCAAGGCCGTCTATGGGTGATTGCTTCTCTGCTCCCGTTGTTCCGATTTTGCTCCCACCTTGGACCGCTAGGTTGGAATTTTTCCGGTGTTGCCCCTCCTGCCTTTGGTAACATCCGTTTTCCATTCAGGGGGCCATCTCCATCGGTTCCCTCCAATAATTCCAGAAAATCTTCGATATTTTTTATTCCGCTGACCCTGACTGGACCCGTATCTGTTCGTCAAAGTGTTTCGCGAGTTTTTTTATGATTTGTTCGCCCCCGATTTTCTCCGTGAGATCCTTCGCGTTGCCGAAGATTCGGGTAGCATATTCAGCCCGGGTCTTTTTGTGACCATCCCATTCATAGGCCCCGAATTGCAAATTTCGACGGACTTTATCCTGTATTTCCTGGCTCCAATATCTCCCTTTAAATTTTGTGGCGAATTCTTTGATCGTCTGAACTCCTTCACCCACCACACACCACCAATCTTTGGCGGCCTCTCGAAGGGATTGACTGATCATGTAATGAAGGTCTCCTCCTCCAGTAAATCGCCAAAATTCCTCCAATTCCGTGAGAAATCTCATCGGTCTTTTTTTGCCATCGCCGTTGAATATTGGTGGTTTCTGTTTGGCTGCATACATTTGACTCGTATTTAGTCCCCCGCTCCATGTAATGTTTTGGATGGATTCATTTCCTCTTCGTTTCAGTGCGTCCTCGCAGTCGTGAATTCTCCGAGTGTTCTCGTTGATTGCACTCCCCATGCTCTGTGAAGTCTGTGCGAACGAGCTCAGACCGTCCATGGCCTGTCTGAAACGCCCATCAATTTTTTTCCACTCCTCCTCGCTCTTCTTCTTCAATTCATCGTGGCTTTTCTCCGTCAGCTTTTGCGAAATTACGATTTTCCTTTCAGTTCGTGTTTCGGCTTGCTTTATTTCTTCCTGAAGTGCCTTTTTTTATTTCTTCTTGCGTTCGTAGGTTTCTTCCAGCACATACATCGTCATGTGTTTTTATTTCCTCTTGTGTTGTGGATCTCTCCTGTCGTTGTTCCTCTCTTAATTTATTTATTCCTATTATGATTGATTTCAACGTGGCATTCACCTTGTTCAGAAAAGCGCGTAGTAACGAGATGTCCCGCGAGAGATCACGAGTGAACGGTCACTCTCTCGCTGGACTCGGCGTTACCCGTGGCGCTCTTTTCCGGCATCCCTTCCCTTCGGCGGCTCGCGCGCTCTCGGTGGATCGAGCCTAGCCGTTTAACTACTTCGTTTTTGGGAGCCGGTGGATTCTCATCGATTAGCGGCCATCTTTCATTGTCTCGGGTTTTCAGTCTCTCTTTTCACGAGCTCTTGGACAATTTACAACCGCCCAAGAGCGAAGAACCGGTTAGTTTTCCACGGACCAATTCTCCGGATAATCTTCTTCGATTCGGTGCGGTTTAGAGGAGAATTCGCGCGTAACGATTTTTCGCGAAACACGTGGCGTCGACCACTACGACCGCCATTTTCCGGCAGATCTGGTGACCAATTATTATTATAATCGCCAAGGCGATTATACAAGGTTATTACAAGATCCATCTCTTGTAATAACCTATACTTTATCTTAAATTTAACCGTGTGTGCATTAAAGACCGAACAATTTTGCACGCGAGAGAATTTTCTTTGCGTTTGCAGCGCACTTCCGGCCACCTCGTTCCCCTCAACCTTCCACCTTTTTCTTCCAATTTCCTCACCAGGACAACTCACGCAATTCTTCAAACATGGTCCTTCGAGCCGGATATGGAAATTGGTGAAAATTGTGGAAGTGCATCGATAATTTTCGAGAAACTTAGCATTCAGCGTGCAACACGTGGCTAGTGAGCGCGCACCGGAAACGCCGAGAGAGCGCCTCTACTCGTGCGCGCGCCGGCGCTCTCGCGGCTTCGCCCGCTGGGGCCTCGTGGCGAGCTCTCTCTCGCTCTCGTGATCGCACTCGGCTGGTCCGTTACAATCGGTGCTTCGAGTGTACGCGTATCACGTGACTTCTAGACGCTGTGATTTTTCTTCGAGCCGATCGAGGCGTCTCGCGATCGCTCGCGTTCGCTGAGACGGCGGACAGTTTTTCGTGCTTCCTCTTGGACCTTTTCCATTCTACTCGTGTCGCGGACACTGTCGCCACGGTTGTGTGTGCTCGGTTTGTGATTTTCGGTTTTTTTTGTTCGCGATAATCGTGATTTTCGGGATCTTCGTTCGACGCGTCTCACGAACATTCTCGACATTCGAGTGTGGGTGCGCGTCACGTGGTTCTTCGTGCGCTTCGGGACTTTTTATCGCGTTGAATTTACGTGGTTTCCGGCCATTTTGGCTCATTTATTTTTTCGGGGTTCTTTGTTACGCGTCGCTCAAAATTTTGTGCATCAAGTTTGCGAACGGATCGTGTAGTTTTTTTTGGGTTCCTCGTGCGCGTTACACAAACATTCTCGCAAAAGCGAGTGTGTGCACGTCTTTCGTGGTTCACAATCAGGTGATATTACGCTCGAACGAGATAGTTTCCATTTTCGAGCTTGTGTGCGCGGCGCGACTTCGTCTTCGCGTCCATCATGACGACTAACGTTGCGAAGATGGAGCGTCGAATTGCCGGGCTGCTCAGCACATTCAAGTGCATCGAGGGCATCGCTGAGAAATCCGCCGACGCCACTCCTCAGACGATGTCCAAAACACTGGCCCTGACCCGCCTCGAACTTCTCGAGGCCAATTGGACGCGCTTCCAGCACGAGCACGCAAGTCTCCTTGAGATGAACTGCGAGAATCTCCCGGACCAGGCTTACTTCACCGATGGGGTCGAGGCTCAATGCCAAAGCGCCTACGAAAACGCCAAGGTGAGTCTCCTTGTCATCAGGGAACACTTCGAGCGGACCGAGCCCACTGGAACTAATCTCGCTGACTTGTCGGCAATTGCTCCCAACGCACTGCGGCGGACCCTTCCGGACATCAGACTTCCGGTTTTTGACGGAGACTTCAGGGCTTGGCGCTCCTTCCACGACCTCTTCGTTTCGATGGTTGGCAACAATTCGGATATCACTTCCGTTGAGAAGATGCATTACTTGCGCACTTCTCTCAAGGGCGAGGCAGCGCAGCTGATCGCCAATATTCCGGTCTCTTCTGAGTCGTTCGCTTCAGCCTGGGATACCCTTCAGGAGAGGTTTGAAAACAAGCGATTTTTAATCAATTCGCAGCTTGACAGATTTTTCGACATTCCTCGAGTCACTTCACGGTCCGCGAAAGCGCTTAACAATCTCAACACCACGACTGAAGTTACGAACGCTCTTCGGGCGCTCGACACTCCGGTACATCATTGGGATCTGGTTCTGGTGCACTTCCTTACGTCGCGGCTTGACCATCACCTTCGAGAGCAGTGGGAGGTAAAATTGGGCGCTTCACCTGAACCTGCTACGTTCACGCAGTTTCGGTCGTTCCTCATCGCTCGTGCCAGAGCTCTGGAGAGTCTGGAGTCGCGTACTGCTGATACGACATCTCATGCGGCCACTGCATCACAAAGTGGTCGCGCCTCTGGATCCAAACCGTCTCGCCCATCTAATAGCGCAAGGACGTACACCTCGCGAGCTGAGGACTCTTCTGACAAGCCGGAGAAGCAGGAAACCCAAGCGATTTTGGATAAGAACTCCGCTGCGGCGGTTCTTTCAAAGGGCCCTCTTCATCCGGCGGGTTCTGCCACCCAACAGTGTCACTTCTGCCTCAAGGGTCACTTCATTGCTTCATGTCCGCTCTTTCGACAGAAGAGCGCCAAGGAGCGACGGGAGGTAGCAGAGCAACGACGGCTTTGCTACAACTGCCTCGGGCCGCATTCCGCTGTCAATTGCCGAGTTGACAAGCGGTGCTTCGAGTGTGGAGAAAAGCACCACACTCTAATCCATATCGGAGCTAGGAAAACTTCGGGCGCTTCAAATCGTCAGGCAGGTGCCTCGACGCCAACGGCAACATCGTCGCCAAACGAGCCCCAGGCATGACTCCCATCCAGTCACCCATGCGACGAATCTTCTGGACATTTCGGACAACATTCCATTGGCCTCAATTCCCTCGGCAGTTCTTCCACGTCATCGGCACCACTTCACATCGCTTCTTCACCTTCAACTTCGACACCGACGCATGTGGCGTCGCTGAAGCGAGTTCTTCGACCTTCTGTCTTCTTGGCGACGAGCCAAGCATTTGTTTCTTCACCATCAGGCCCGTCACAACGGATTCGTCTTCTAATTGACCCTGGCTCTGAGCTGTCTTTTGTATCGGAGCGAATTGTACAGCTTCTGCGCCTCAAACGCGTGTCGGCCTCGCTGAATATTCTCGGACTTGGCAACCAATCAGCAGGTCGCACGCGGGGAGCTGTCACCTTCAAGCTGTCGTCAATCGATGATTCGAATGCCTTCGTCACAGTCATAGCCTTTGTGCTCAAAGTCTTGACTGCGTCACTTCCGTCATTCTCGTTTGACGGGAAATGGGCGCATTTGCAAAACCTTCAACTTGCCGATCCTGATTTTCAGAAGCCAGGGCTGATCGACATCATCGTCGGAGCTGATTCATACGGCCTCCTCATCGACTCAGGCGTGGTAAAGGGCCGACCAACTGACCCGATAGCACAACGGACTCTTCTTGGGTGGATAATACTTGGCCCTGTCGACGCTTCAACTCCAACTTCAGTTCGGGTTCAGCATGCCTCGATCGACGAGGATGTCTCTTCGCTGCTTTCAAAATTCTGGGAACAGGAGGAAATTCCGTCGGACGCAGCTCCTACATCTGAGCCCGAGGATTCCTCCTGTGAGCAACACTTCAAGGACACGCATTCCCGAGATGAAGACGGGCGATATACAGTCCGCCTCCCTTTCAAAACTTCACCATCGGCTCTCGGGGATTCCTTCACGGCAGCGCGGCGCTCTCTTCTTCAACTTCAAAAGCGGCTCTCGCTTAATTCGACATATCGAGAGTTGTATCACGGCTTCCTTCAGGAGTACGAGACGTTGTCTCACATGGTACGAGCTTCTACTGAGCCAGCTTCAACTCCCGTGTATTATTTGCCCCATCACGGTGTTTTCCGAGCTCACAGCACCACCACCAAACTTCGAGTGGTTTTCAACGGGTCGTGCAAGACAAGCAGTGGAGTCTCGCTTAACGACCTCCTCTACACGGGCGCCAAACTTCAACATGACACTTCTGACGTACTTCTTTGGATCCGACGGCAACGCTTCATCTTCGCAACGGACATCACAAAGATGTACCGTCAAATTCAACTTCATTCGGATGATCGGAACTTTCAACGGATCCTTTGGGTTGATGAGCAGGAGCGCATCATCCCTTATTGCCTCACCACTGTCACTTACGGCCTCAGTTGTGCCCCGTTTCTGGCTATTCGTGTCATGCTGCAACTCGTCGAGGACGAAGGACACAACTTTCCATTGGCGGTACTTCCCTTGACAAAGGGCAGGTACGTCGACGATATCTTCGGAGGTGCAGATACAACGGCGGAACTTCAGACATCTGCACTTCAACTTCAAGAAATTTGCAAAAAGGGGTGCTTTCCACTTCAAAAGTGGGCGTCAAATTCCACGGAACTGCTCAAAGACGTTGGAAATCCCGACTCACAATCCGGTGCGGTTGTGATTCAACCAGACGACTCCAGCGTCAAACTTCTCGGTCTCGTTTGGCATTCCCAAACTGATCACTTCAAGTTTACTCTTCAACCGACCTTCAGTCAATCGGTGACAAAACGGACAATCCTCTCGGAAACGGCGCAATTATTTGACCCGTTGGGCTTCGTTTCGCCGATCATCATCACGGCAAAGATGCTTCTGCAAGAGCTCTGGTTGACAAAACTGCAATGGGACGACCCCCTTCCGATTTCGCTCCAACAACGGTGGCTTCACTTCCGAGAGAACTTGGTAGATCTCTCACTTATTTCTCTCCCTCGGTGGCTTCAACTAAAACCCTCGGCAACGGTTCAGCTTCATGGGTTTTCGGACGCCTCGCAATTGGCCATGTCAGCTGCGGTGTACCTTCGTTCCACTTCAGATGATGGCTCTTCTACCATCACACTTGTCGCTTCAAAGACAAAGGTTGCACCGCTCAAGCGACTGACAATTCCGCGGCTTGAGC
Source organism: Ophion obscuratus (assembly GCA_964007375.1). Taxonomy (NCBI): domain Eukaryota; kingdom Metazoa; phylum Arthropoda; class Insecta; order Hymenoptera; family Ichneumonidae; genus Ophion; species Ophion obscuratus. The sequence continues at coordinate 53,740,701 of OZ023313.1, forward strand.
TCACCGCGGCGCTACTGCTTTCACGGCTGGTTTCGTACGTCCAGAAAACACTCGAACTTGGAGATGTTCCAGTGTTTCTCTGGACCGATTCGTCGGTAACATTAACCTGGATCACGTCACATTCAGCTCGTTGGAAGGACTTTGTCCGCAATAGAGTCACTTCAATTCAAGAGATCACTTCGCAAGCGACGTGGCGCTTCATCTCAGGCAAGGAGAATCCCGCAGATTGTGCGTCTCGTGGGATGACGCCGCGTCAACTTGCACGGCATTCCCTCTGGTGGAATGGACCAACCTGGCTTTCGCAGCCTCGCACCAGTTGGCCCACTTCGTCGTTCGAGATCGTCACCAACTGCGATCTTGAACAGCGTCCAGGTCTCGCCTTCACTTCAACGTCAGGGCCTCTTCTGCCGATTTGGGACCTTCTGGAACGATATTCCTCCTTAAATCGGCTACTTCGGATTACGGCAATTTGCAAACGAGCTCTTGCCCGCTTCAGGCGAGTTCCACACTCTTCAATGACCAGCCCACTTTCACCGGGAGACCTGGAAGACGCAAAATTTTTCTGGGTACGCCTCATCCAACGGTCGTACTTCACTGCTGAGCTACGGACAATTTCAAGCGGAGCGACACTTCAATGGAGCAATGCAATGGCCGCCCTCACACCCTTTATCGACCAACTCGGAGTTCTTCGTGTGGGCGGGCGCCTCAAGCATTCCCTTCTTACCTCCGAGGCAAAACATCCACCTGTTTTACCTCGAACTTCACAACTAACAACTCTGGTGATTTCAGATGCTCATGTCCGGTCTCTTCACAGCGGCACACAAGCTACTTTGGCCTATCTCCGCAGGTCGTACTGGATTTTGGGTGGTCGCGCGCCAGTACGATCATATATTCTTCGCTGCACCACTTGCGCACGGTTTCGAGGCCTTCGAGCTCAGCAGTTGATGGGGCAACTTCCCTCGCCACGAGTCACACCTTCACGTGCCTTCCTGCACTCTGGCGTTGATTATGCCGGACCCTTCACGGTCAAGACTTGGCGAGGAAGAGCAGCAAAAACATACAAGGGCTACCTCGCAGTTTTTGTCTGCTTTTCTACTTCAGCGGTGCACCTGGAATTGGTGACGGACTACACTTCAGAGGCCTTCATCGCAGCGTATCGGCGGTTTTCTGGTCGACGGGGCATCTGTCACACGCTGTATAGTGACTGTGGAACAAACTTCAGCGGTGCAGATGCCACCCTTCAGGCTCTCTTCAAGGCTGGTTCGATGGAAATGACCCGAACGATCTCCTCACTAACCAACCTTGGCACTAAGTGGTCTTTCAATCCTCCGGCCGCCCCTCACATGGGTGGAAAATGGGAGGCTGCCGTGAAATCGGCAAAATACCACCTTCGGCGGGTTATCGGTGAGACTGCACTCACGTACGAAGAGTTCACGACTCTTCTCACGCAAGTCGAGGCAGCGCTCAACTCTCGGCCGCTTTGTGCTCTCTCGGAAGACCCGGAGGATTTATCATCTTTAACTCCGGGCCACTTCCTCGTCGGTGAAGCACTTACCACAGTGCCCGAGCCATCTCTGACCTCAACAGCTGAATCGCGGTTATCTCGGTGGCAACTTCTTCAATACCAGCTGCAGCACTTCTGGCAAAGATGGTCAAGAGAGTACCTTCATCATCGACTCTCAACTTCAAAATGGTATCATCCTTCTAATGAGATACGAGTGGGGTCACTCGTTCTCATAACAGACGAGAGACTTCCTCCCACGCGGTGGCCCCTTGCGCGGATCCTCGAGCTTCACCCTGGCGACGATGGCCTCACTCGCGTCGTCACACTTCGAACGGCCTCTTCTACCTTCAAGCGGCCGATCACAAAATTGTGCGTTCTTCCAACGGACTCTTCGTCAACAGAGCTTGCCGAAGGCGGGGAGTGTGTTCAGAAAAGCGCGTAGTAACGAGATGTCCCGCGAGAGATCACGAGTGAACGGTCACTCTCTCGCTGGACTCGGCGTTACTCGTGGCGCTCTTTTCCGGCATCCCTTCCCTTCGGCGGCTCGCGCGCTCTCGGTGGATCGAGCCTAGCCGTTTAACTACTTCGTTTTTGGGAGCCGGTGGATTCTCATCGATTAGCGGCCATCTTTCATTGTCTCGGGTTTTCAGTCTATCTTTTCACGAGCTCTTGGACAATTTACAACCGCCCAAGAGCGAAGAACCGGTTAGTTTTCCACGGACCAATTCTCCGGATAATCTTCTTCGATTCGGTGCGGTTTAGAGGAGAATTCGCGCGTAACGATTTTTCGCGAAACACGTGGCGTCGACCACTACGACCGCCATTTTCCGGCAGATCTGGTGACCAATTATTATTATAATCGCCAAGGCGAAACTATCCATCTCTTGTAATAACCTATACTTTATCTTAAATTTAACCGTGTGGGCATTAAAGACCGAACAATTTTGCACGCGAGTGAATTTTCTTTGCGTTTGCAACGCACTTCCGGCCACCTCGTTCCCCTCAACCTTCCACCTTTTTCTTCCAATTTCCTCACCAGGACAACTCACGCAATTCTTCAAACACACCTCCTTCATGATTTCTGTGGTGTTCGGCCTAACGTTGAAAGTATCGTTGTTTTGTGCGTTGTCGTTTGGAATTGGTGCGATTTCTGATAATCGCCCAATATTTTCGCGAGCTCTGACTCGCTCGGCCCCTAGTAATCCATCCGCCGTTGTCGATTCCCATTGAAGGGAAATTTCCTCCTCTGGCTGCGACACTTTTGCGATCGGTCGTTCTTTACTATAATCGAGCCCCACGTTGGGCGCCAAATGTAACGGGTAACCCCTAATTTCATTAAATTTATTGGATTCGGGACTCGATTAGGGAGTAAATTAGTAAAGACCTTTTTCGCATAAAATAATCGTAGATTTATTCAGGAATTTCTTCTTGTACAATTCGTTATGAACCAGCCTGTACGTTTAAAATTCGTCGTTGGTTGCTTTCCTTGCCCGATATTTTGCCTATTTGTGTGTGTGTGTGTGTGTATGTGTAGAGTCTCGCTCGACTCACGCTGCGTAATATGATTTACCGTGTGTGTGTGTGTGTGTGTGTGTGTGTGTGTGCGTGCGTGCGTGCGTGCGTGCGTGCGTGCGTGCGTGCGTGCGTGCGTGCGTGCGTGCGTGCGTGCGTGCGTGCGTGCGTGCGTGCGTGCGTGCGTGCGTGCGTGCGTGTGTGTGTGTGTGTGTGTGTGTGTGTGTGTGTGTGTGTGTGAATGTGTGTGTGTGTGTGCTTGTGTTGCTCGCAGATCTTGTATGTGGGTGCGTGTGTTGGTGTTCGCTCGCAGTCGATATTGTATATGTGTGTGTTTGTTTGTGTCGCTCGCAGGTATTGTATGTGTGTGTTTGTGTGTGTTTGTTTCGCTCGCTGATATTGTATGTGTGTGTTTGTGTGTGTGTCGCTATTCGGGTGAGCCGCAGCATTTAAATGTGCATTTGTGTTGATGTGTGCTGTTATATTTGTTTCGCTCGCGGATCTGTCATTTTCGACAGCTCGGCCTTTCGCGGCCCTTGCCCGTGTGTTATTCGTTTCTCTCTCTCTATCTCGCGGTGCGAGCCTACTGTTATCTCCCTCTGCTTCTTTCGTTGCTTCGATGTTTCTTTTTCTATCCTCGCGACTTTAAATTTCTCTAATCCTTTTTATCTCTTTGCTTTTTATTATTTTCTGAGACTTTCGTTTTCATTTCTCTCTTAATCGCAGCATTTTCATTACTCCAGCGCATTCACATCTCCCTTTCGCTACTTGCGTTAATTGGCACGTTCCTTAGTCGGGTATCCGTTAGGACTCCCTTTCGCTACTTGCGCCTAATCACACGTTCCTTAATCGGGATTATTGAACGCTGCCTTTTCACTACTAATGCCGCAATGAGCAGTGAAATGTCAACTAATAATGTCTCTTTTATTTCGCTCCTCTTTCCTTCCTCTTTCCAATGACGCTTTCCTTACTCCGATATCTTCCTCGCTTTGCAGCTCGTACCGATACCTTCTTTCGCTACTTGCGTCAGGGTTGGAGGTCGAAAACAGAAGACCCTTTTACTGGCCCTAGAACGGCTCTTTTATACTGATCTTTTGCCGCGTTTTTGTTCCCCTTCCCAAGTGTCTTGGTCGTTCGTTGAATTTTCTCGAATCTTTTCCCCCCCACTTGACTCTTTTCGATTTCCAATATGCCCACCGAGAGATCGAGGATCGCACGAAGGCAATGACCGCCCGCAATAACACTGTTGGCCATCGCGTTTCGGGAGCGCTCGCACCTGAGACGTACCTATACGTCTCAATATATATATATATATATATATATATATATATATATATATATATATATATATAGAAGATAGATAGATAGATAGATAGATAGATAGATATGCTAGGAGCGTCGAGAATGTTCTCGATTCCGATCGAGACGCATGAGTCGTCGCGGGAGCGTGCATCGAGGCACATGTCTTTACGAGCTGAGTGCGAGTATTGTGATTAATACATTAATAAAGATTCTTTATTTTATCATTGTTCCCGAGTGTTTCTCCCTCAACTGATCCCATCGCCAGAGTCTCACCTTCCATCTCGAGACTCTACAAATTTTTGGGGGCTCGTCCGGGATCCAGCGAGAACAGTCGAGTCAGTGAACGCGTATTATAACAACGAAGACCGATCGAATGAGTTTCGAAAGGTGGTGATCGAAAACGACGACGACGAAAGAATATACTAGTGAATAGAGTGACGCGACGCTTGGGTTTACGGCGCGCGGGTAACAGAGACGTTGACTTCGAGAGTCGAAATAAAGACGATACGTGTATATACGGTTCGTGGAAGTGTCGCGCGATGAATCCGCCGATGAAAGATTTCAGTATTTTCACGGTGGCTGAGCTTAAAGAAATCCTGAGAATGAAAGGCCTCAGCACTACGGGGAGTAAAGCCGAGTTAATTAACAGACTGAATGCTGACGATCCGGCCGGTGCATGGGTTCAACTGCGACAGGTGCACAACGATGGCGACAATGCAACGGCATCGCGACGCGACGGCGACAACGTGTTCGGGGAGAGGTCTATCGAATCTCTCGGAGATCAAAACACGACGCACCAACGAGAGATCGAGATCTATCGACGAGAAAAACAGTTGGCAGAGAGAGAGCTCGAGATTGCTCGACGGGAAATCGAGTTGCTACGCAGAGGCCAGAGCAACGATCCGCCGAATAGCGCGCCTACGAGGGTAGTACCAGAGCCTACCTTACCGACGAAGGTCAACGTGACAGCCATAGCTGATCTATTGAGCTGCTTCGACGGTAATTCCGAAGTGTTCGAGACGTGGGAAAAACAAGTGAGATCCCTTAAGACGGCGTATAATCTCGACAACGATTTAACGAAGATTTTGATCGGTACGAAATTGAGAGGAAGAGCGTTAGAGTGGTTTCACTCGAAGCCCGAGTATATTGGCATGACACCCGACGAACTTTTCAACAGATTGCGGGGCATGTTTTATCATCGACCGAACAAAATAGCTATGAGACGTCGGTTCGAAGAACGAATGTGGAAGAAGAGTGAGACTTTCCACGACTACGTGCACGAGAAGGTGATAATGGCGAATCGCATTGCGATTAACGACGATGAGGTCCTGGGATACGTCATAGACGGCATTCCCGACCCGAATCTGCGAGATTTGGCACGAGTCCAAGGGTTTACAACGATGGACGGAATTCTTCAGGCGTTCGACGAGATCTCTCTACGAGATCGAGATTATTCAACGACGTCAGCCGGTACGAAGCCCGACGAGAAAAGCAACGGTGCGAAGCGTAAGACTGAGAAGAGCGTTAAGGACAATGTAAGCGATAAATTCCTATAACATTCCGCAAACAATTGCGGAATGAAGGATCATGTGAGTATCGATTGTCCGACGAAAGGTCACGGCGCGAAATGTTTCAAATGCAACGAGCATGGTCATATCTCGCGTAATTGTCCGAAAAAAGCCGATGAGACGAAAAGTAGTTGCGCGGTTACTCAGGGCAAACGACGTAAGCATGAAAAAGACGTGTTGATTAACGGTTTCGAGATGCAAGCGATCATAGATACGGGTAGCGACATTATGATAATGCGCGCAGACGAATTCGTAAAAATTGGTTCACCGCAGCTCGAAAGTAAGATAACGCCGTTCCGAGGTGTCGGTACGGAAGAAAACGCGACGTTGGGAAAATTTTGGGCGAAGCTCACAGTCGACGGTAATTCGTTCGCGATTCCGATTAACATTGTATCCGATGTTCTCTCGCGATACAAGTTACTGATCGGTAAAGATTTTCTCGATACGATCGACTTAAATGTGAAACGGGGAGAAGCTACGATTAAGCCACTGAGCGATGACGATTGTAATTTCGCGAAAATTTGTCAAATCAACGTGGTTTCTGGACAAGACGCTGACGATGTAAATTTGTCTCATGTGCAAAACGACGCGTACAAACGGGCGGTACAGGTTCTTGTCTTAAAAACCAACACGCGAAGTAGGTGTCACGATGAAGCTTATTTTGAAAGACGATGAGCCGATTTACCAGCGAGCACGACGGCTGTCGGCGGCCGAACGAAACGAAGTAAACGCGCAGATAGATGAATGGCTCAAAGCCGGCATTGTACAACCTTCCGTTTCCGAGTACGCAAGCCCAGTTGTATTGGTCAAGAAGAAAGACGGTACAAATCGACTTTCCATCGATTTCCGAATGTTTAACAAAAAGATTATCAAAGATCGATACCCTCTACCGCTTATAGAGGACCAATTGGATACCCTGCAAGGCGCGAGGGTGTTCAGTACGTTGGACTTAAAGAACGGGTTTTTTCACGTGCGAATGGAAGAGTCGAGTCGCAAGTTCACGGCGTTCATAGTCCCGGATGGACATTACGAATTCCTCAGAGTGCCTTTCGGCCTCTGCAATTCTCCGGCGATTTTCCAAAAATTCGTGAATGCTATATTCCGAGATCTCAGTCGCGAAGGCATAGTGTCGATTTATATGGATGATTTAATCGTGCCTTCTGCCGATTACGAAAGCGGGTTGAAAAATCTCGAACGAGTATTGAACGTAGCTAGCCAAAGTGGTCTGATTATTAACTGGAGCAAATGCAATTGGTTGCAAACAAAGGTCGAATACTTGGGCCACGTGATCGAAAACGGAAGGCTTAGGCCCTCTGAGCGTAAAACTGAAGCCGTTAAGAGTTTTCCGACACCTACGAATATTAAGCCGATCCAGTCATTCTTGGGCTTGACAGGGTATTTTAGGAAATTTATTCCGGGATATTCCATCATTGCGAGACCATTGTCCAACCTGTTAAAAGCCGACGCCAAGTTCAGGTTCGATACGAGAGAAATAGACGCGTTTGACCGATTGAAGCTCGCATTAGCGAACAAACCGGTGTTAAATCTCTACAAAGTCGGTGCAGAAACGGAGCTGCATACGGACGCGTCGATATACGGGTACAGTGCAATATTATTGCAGCGAAGTAGCGATGACGGTGCGATGCACCCGGTATATTACGCGAGAGGTAAGACGACTCCGGCCGAGGAGCGATATACTAGCTATGAGCTTGAAGTCCTCGCTATTGTCAAGTCATTAAAGAAATTCAGGGTATATCTACTCGGCGTAGCCTTTAAAATCGTTACCGATTGTCGCGCATTCACGTTGACCATGACGAAGAACGATCTATGCGTACGCGTAGCAAGATGGGCGCTTTTACTGGAAGAATTTCATTACGAAATTGAGCACCGTCCAGGGAAAAATATGTCTCATGTCGACGCCTTGAGCAGGCATCCTTTGCCAACGTGTTTGCTCATAGACGAAAGCGACGACGGGTTAACAATCCGACTTAAAAAAGCGCAAAACGACGACGAAGGCACGAAAAGGATTATTCAACGGATCGACGAAGAAACAGTTGGCGGATATGTGATACAAGGCGGACTGTTGTTTAAAGAGATCGACGATGACTATCGATTGGTAGTCCCAAAGACGATGCATTCGCAAGTGATACGCAGAGCGCACGAACGGGGACATTTCTCTGTAAGTAAGGCAGAGGCGATCGTCAAGCGCGATTATTATATACCGACAGTGCGTCCAAAGATCGAAAAGATCGTCCATAATTGCATCAACTGCATATTGGCTGAGCGAAAGCAGGGAAGACAGGAAGGTTTTCTATCCCCGATCGAAAAAGGCGTGATCGCACTGGATACTTATCACATAGATCATCTGGGACCGCTGGCAACAACGAAGAAAAGCTACCGGCATATACTCGTCGTAGTCGATAGTTTCAGCAAGATTGTTTGGATCTACGCGACGCAGTCGACAAGTACATCCGAAGTTATAGATCGTCTCGAGAAGCAAGCCGCTGTTTTTGGCAATCCAAGAAGGATCATGTCCGATCGAGGCACGGCATTTACGTCCGGAGATTTTAAAGAGTATTGTCAACACGAAGATATTCAGCACATTCTGGCTACAACGGGAATCCCGAGGGCCAATGGTCAGGTCGAGCGGATTAACAGAACGCCGATATCATTGTTGACGAAGCTGGCAGCACCGAAGCCCGGAGAGTGGCATCGATATTTAAGTGTTGCTCAACAGTGTCTAAACACGACGGTACATTGCAGCATTGCCACAACGCCGTTCCGCCTATTGTTTGGGACTCACGCGCGATTGCGCGACGACGATATTATTCGTGAGTTGCTCGAAAAAGAATGGGCTACTTCATTTCAAGAGGATCGTGATGAGCTACGAGTCCACGCGAGAGAAAAAATTATCAAGACGCAAGAAGAGAACCGTCGAGTTTATAATAGAAAACGAAAGGAAGCTCGAGCATATCGCGAGGGCGATTTGGTTGCTATAAAACGCACGCAACAATCGCCAGGCTCAAAGATCGTGCCAAAGTTTATAGGGCCGTACGAAGTCGCTAAAGTTCTACGAAACGATCGCTACTTGGTGCATAAGGTTGGCGAACACGACGGTCCGCAACGAACCTCGACAGCGGCCGACTTTATGAAACGATGGGTCGATGGAGACAGCGACTTCGAATCCAACGACGAAGATGAGGACAAGGTTGATCAAGGCGACATACGAGGGCGTATGCCCGATCAGGAGGGCCGAGCGTATTGTTCAGAGTCGAGCACGGTCTCGGGACTTTTGTTTTACGTTCGCAGCGAGCGAACCGAGGATCGTGCGAGTCGAAAAAAGTTGCCGAGCGGATACATATATATATATATATATATATATGTGTGTGTTGGGGATTCCGCCTCGCCTTACAAGCGGGGCGAGCTTCCCGATCGGCTCGCGCCGAGGCAGCACCTCGTGGGCGCTCTCACCTCGCCTCAGAGCGCATGCTCTGTTAGACGGGTGCCGGCCGGCACGCGAGAGCGGCCATCTTCATCTTTCTGTTTTGTTCTGACCGTGCTCTGCGACACTTCGCTGCTGGTTACGTCCAAGTTTTCTTTTAACCGCCCCGCTGTTAAACCCGCACCGCTATCTTTAATCGTAATGTGAGTTAACGTGTGCACTCTGCACTCCTCACCCGCACGATTGGCGTATAAGACGCAATCGCTACCCGCCATGTCTACATCGCATTTCCGTATCTCTAAGCGCACCGCGTGGCCAGGCCAAGACCGCGTGTGTCATCAAAGTTCCACTTAATCGGCCATTTTTCTCCAGTCGTGAGATATCGCCACGAGATCAATAAAATCAGTGCGCGATCTCCGACTCGTCTACACCGCTTCGCTTTATTGTGAAAACCGCTCGTTCACCCGCAACGATTCCAAAAACATTGACTCCTGACTCTCAATAAACAGACAAGCGGATCCCGCGCAAACACGTCGCGTCTTCGAACGACTTTATTTACCACCGTGTGCACGATCCTCAACATCCCGGCATTAGTCCACTCATTCCGCAACGATATTCTAGGAGCGTCGAGAATGTTCTCGATTCCGATCGAGACGCAAGAGTCGTCGCGGGAGCGTGCATCGAGGTACATGTCTTTACGAGCCGAGTGCGAGACATGTTTTTGCGAGCTGAGTGCGAGTATTGTGATTAATACATTAATAAAGATTCTTTATTTTATCATTGTTCCCAAGTGTTTCTCCCTCAACTGATGCCATCGCCAGAGTCTCACTTTCCATCTCGAGACTCTACATCAGGTACCCAAGGGCATCCCGTCAATTTCAGTTTGTATGCTCTTAAAAAAGCGTACCGCGGTTTGCTACCGATTGATAAAGCGAAACGGGCCGATTTGAAATCTCTTTGTGAGAAAAATCTGATTCCTTCTACGAAACATGCATTTTATAATGCCTTACGCGTCAAAAGCTCCTCGGAATCATAAATGTACAGGGTGTCCAATAGGTAGTTGCTGATACTAATCGACTGTCATTTTAAATCACGTGCACAGAATCAGAAAAGCCAAATTGCTTTAAATAGAGGAAACTACAGCTTTAAACGCACATAAATAAAACCCAGCCAAATATTTTTTATGCCTATTTATTACATCTTATAAAAATAACAAAAAAGTACAGTGATTAATGATAGATATTTTCGAAGTGCGAACCGTTAGATTGTGCACAAGAATCAATTCTCTTTTGAAAACGGTGAAAAACTGTGTCCAACATATCGTTCGTAATGCCGCGAACCACTTCCTGGATGGCCGCGATCAGTTCTTCTACTGTGCTGGGGTTTTTAGCGTAACAATGATCTTTAATGTAGCCCCACCAGAAAAAATCACACGGGTTCAGGTACGGTGAGTACGGAGGCCATTCTAGTCCGCCTTGAGCAAATTTAGGGTACCTCAGACCGATTACTCGAGTCCCATATACGCGATGAATAGCTTCAAACATCTTATGAGTCCGGTGCGGCATCGCTCCATCTAGCATGAAGTAACATTTTTTTAACCAGTCCCCTCTTTTTTGCATATGGGAAGAATCTCATTTCCAAAAGCTGTTTGTAACTCTATCCTGTTATCGTAGATTCCAAGAATTGCAAATAAATTCCTTTTACTGATATCGCTGCCTATGCCGTTACTTTCTGTGGATGAAGGGACTTCGCTAGCGATATGTTGTGATTTTCCGTTCCCCAAAACCGGTAATTTTGCTTGTTTACGTACCTATTCATTCAAAAATGTGCTTCATCGGAATAAATAATCAATTTCTCATTAAATTCTTCGGCTTCAAATATTCCCGTATTAGAGTTACAAAATTTGATGCGTTTCGTCATGGCATGTTCAGTTAACAATTGATGAGTGCTTATTTTATACGGATGAAACTTTAAAAAATATTTCAAAATTTTGTGTAATGATGATTTGGTTATTTTTAATGCTTGAGCAGCTTTCCGAATCGAATCATTTGGATTTTCTTTGAAATAATTCTCAACTTCGTTGATCTTCTCTGGTGTAGTCACCTTATCAAATGGACCTGGCAACTCGTGTCTACGGTCCTGGAGTGTACCATACTTCACAAAGTTATCGATTATCCTACAAAAATTAACGTAAAATTGCTTCAATGAGTTTAATTGAATTGAAACACAAGTTGTGTGATAGATAAATATGAATAAATATTAAATTCTTACCTTTTCAGAGTGTTTTCGCTGGCAACTCTATGAGTTCCAAACTTAGTACGAAACCCTCTATACGCATTACTATAAATTGTTCCCCTCGAGAAGAAGCACTCAATAAGATATACTTTTTCTTCCGTGGTGAGCTCAGTCATTTTGACGCGCGCATACTTGCTTCAACCACGACTGGAATAAAACTGCGGGGCCTCAGGTATGCGCCTTAGAAAAAAGGATCCGTATTGAATTCATGGAGGGAAGAGACACTTATTTAGTTTTAGCAACTTCCTATTGGACACCCTGTATATTATCGCTACATCAACTTTTCTGTACAGTATAATCTTTTCGTTGAATAAATAATTGTGAAGTATTTTTTCATTGTAATAATAACAGTAGGGTGGGGGGAAAAATGTCGAACGATCGATATGCAGATGGGGCAAAATGTCGAATTCAAAAATGACGAATGTTCGAATATAGATACATCAATCTTACTAGAGTCTGCGAAGTTGAAAATAACAATTACGAATATGAACATCTCGGAAGTTGATATATAGCGAAAAACAAAAATCAGATTTAAGAAAATATCAAAAAACATAACATCGATGGGCCTGTATGCATAGCACCAAATAATTCGAGACGACAATTCTCCCAATTAAAAAAATGGCGATGCCTCACAATGCAGAAAATCATTAAAGCAAACGGCCAAAAAGTCGAGTGGTTGAAATCGCGGAGGGTCAAAATGTAGAATGGCCCGAATGGCGAATCGAGCAATACGTTACTTGCGCCTCAAAGTGAATCTGCGAGATGGCGCTGGCGGTATGTCGGCTAAAATATCGTAAGACAGTCATCTCACGTGACGAGCTCCCCCCCCCCCCCCCACGTTTGCCATTTTGGTCGTTCGATCTTTTGACGTTCGACATTTCAGGCCATCGACATTTTGCGTTTCGATATATTGCTTTTCGCCATAGGCGGTATTATGTGCATATTAGGCACTCGCTATTTTCTGTTTAGGAGATATGGGTATTCTACATTTTTCGATTCTGTATTTTTATGTTTCGAATTTCAGATAAACTGAATACTCGTTTTCAAATAAATTACCTCTCCAATAAATAATGGTTCGATTTATTGTCATTCGATTTTTCTATCAGTCGAAAGATAAAATGTCGAATAATTTAACCTTCGTTATTTTAAGAGTTCATAATTCTGTCGTTTCGAAATCTTTGTGGTTCTATATTTGGTCATTTGACATTTTTATCCCCACCAGGAATGAACCCAGAAAGCATGAATTATACCGCTTTTTCAACGTTAGAGGGACATTTCGAATATCAGCGGATACCTTTCGGATTGAAAAACGCCCCAAGTACGGTTCAACGAATGATGGACATGGCACTAGTGGGACTCAATCACAAAATATGATATGTATACATCGATGAAATAGTCATATTCGGAAAGACCCTTGAAGAACACAACCGGAACATCAAAACAGTGTTCGCACGTCTACAAGAAAAAAGGTCTAAAACTGCAACCAAAGAAATGTCACTATCTCAAAGATGAACTGGAATACCTAGGACACGTGATAACACCAGAAGGAGTCAAACTAAATCCAGCCAAACTGGAGGCCGTGCAAAAGTTTCCAATACCGCGAAATCCAACGGAGGTGAAAGCCTTCCTGGGATTGACCGGATACTACTGAAGGTTCATCAGAAACTTTTCCACCATCGGAAAACCACTAACGGAATTGACAAAGAAGGACGTTACCTATAAGAGGAGTACTGTCGCAAGACGGACACCCCGTGTACTTTCTTTCCCGTGTTCTGAATGCTGCAGAAAGAAATTACAATACAACCTAGAAGGAAAAGCTAGCAGTTGTGTGGTGTGTGAAGAAACTCCGACAATATCTTCTAACGACAAAGGAAAAACCATGGGGACCAGAGTAAAGGAGCCCGAAGGCACATGGCGGAATCGTCGAAAAGTGGATCGCGAAAGTGAAGAAAGATCTTGTAGTTCGAAAAATATCCGCAAGTGATACCAGCGCCTGGTACCGGATAGAATAGGTGCGTGAGGACCGGCTTAGCAGTATTTGTGACATACAAACAGTGACGTATTACTGTCAGTCAATGCAGCCAGATCGCGCGTAAGTTACCTCTTCTCTAGTCTCTTACGCGCCCATCACACAATCATAATAGCGCGTGTCCGTGAGCGAGCGATGCTCGGACGTCTTCGGAAAGAGCCGAGCACCGTCGAAATTTCCCGACCGCGCCTTCGGCAGCTACACCGACACATGGACGCTGAGCACGTTCATGTGCGGCCAAGCCGAAACGAAGGCTTCGAGGGAAAAAGCAAATCTGAGCACGACTCGCGCGTGACTTCACCCGACGGCACGCGGGAGGCTTCTAGATGATTTCAATGCTTATTTAGCTCTTGATTCTCTGCGGTATTAATGTATAAAAAAACATGTATCGCGCACTCTGATCGCTTATTTTTTTAGTTTATACGTTAATTTAAATATAATAATAAATCTAAATTACAACTTATTTTTCTTGTATAAAAATTGTTTACGCTTTCCTCACACCCGTCCTTGTGTCAAATAAATTATAATTCATAAACGTAAGCGGAAATATATTTATATTCGTATTATTATATTAATTTTCATACTTTCATCAAGCGATAAAGCATTTTCCCCAAAAACAAGCTAATCATCCATCCGGCCGCAGATCCTAAGTACCAGAAAGTGTACATATTCTACAAGCGATGAGATGGTCCCGTTGGTAGCGTTCCTGGCTTCGGTCCGCAGGGGTCCCTAGTGCAAATTTTTCTCCAAATTTTTCATAATTTCTCATATTTTAGTCGTATTTGAGATTTTTGGAGAAAAAATGATTTAAAACATATTTAAGTTCTGGTCTATTTCCCAAAAAAACTTTTTTTTTTACTGAAAATTCATGATTTTTCATTTTTTTCTCGGGAATTTCTCTTTTTCCTATGACCTGAGTGAACGGCTGCGGACATATTCGGACAAAAGTTAAAAATGAAAAGAAATTAGATTTTCGTAAATAAAAACTTATTATTGTTATTTATCTCCGGAAATTTCCCTTTTTCCTATTACCTGAGTGAACGGCTGCGAAGATATTCGGAGAAAATTTAAAGATGAAAAAAATGAGACTTTCGTAAAAAATTGTTATTATTTTTTTTCCGGAACTTTTTCTTTTTCCTATTAACCGGTGCGATGGTCTAGTGGTTAGCGTTCGAATCCCAGTCGCGTACATTTCGTTGTGAAATGTTTTTCTTCGGCATTTAGCGACGAAATAAGACTACTTCCACGACTGGGGGGCGAACTCGATGACCGGCTGTATTGGTGTAGGTTTTCCGCAGTTTCCCTATACCCATGACAGAAATGTCATGATGAATATAATACAGAGGGGGAAGTCGGCTGCGGCCGCAAGAGGGGGGAACAGTGAGAAAGATGGAGAAAAAAGTAAAAAACAGTAGAGGAAAGAAACGGGCACAATGAGGGGAAAGAATAGGTAACAAACGCGAAAAGCGTGTACCTAAGAAAAGAAACCAATAACGAAAAAAAATTAGATTTTCGTAAAAAAAACTTATTACATTTTTTATCCCTCATAATTCTGAGAAATAATGAATTTCCGAAATGTTTGCAAACATTATTTTCCTTAAGGGGTAAAACCACTGTAACGGCCTGCCACGAAGCGTTTTAGACAAATAATACTTGGGGTAATTATTAAGCATATATTGAAGTATATTGCAAAAAAATGTTATGGGAAAATATTACAAAATTGCGACACTGCAGCAAATTCTTCCGAGACATGTTGAACTTCAGGTGCTCTGCATCGCGCAGTATAACTTGTGCCAACTTTCATCTGGACAAAATAATTTTTTTAATTAAATCTAGATGAGTATAGGTAGTGAACCACGTAGGGGATTTTAGAAATATTGATTTTTGAGTAATTGCTGAGTATTTGACTAAATTTGTTCAATTTGTTTTTTAAGACATTTATTTGTTAATAAATATTGTTTAAACTAACTTATCGAAAATCCCCTACGTGGTTCAGTAGCTACACTCATGTAGACTTAATAAAACAAAATTCTTTTTTTTAGATTAAAATTGGCAGTTATCTGCGTGCCGCAGAGTTTCGACATGCTTCGGAAGAATTGCTGCAGTGTCGCCATTTTGTACTATTTTCGGATAAAAATTTCTAGCAATATACTTAAATATATGCTCAATAAATACCGCAAGTATTATTTGTTTATGACCTTTTCTTCCGCCAAAAAAAATATCAAAAAATACGCTTCCTGTAAGGCCGTTACAGTGATGTGACCCCTTAAAGCCTTCATATAATTTCCGACATTTTCCCATGATCGTAATTAAAATGATGAAACATTCGGAAAAATTTGAAAAAATTCGGAGAAATTCGGAGAAACTCGGATGTTTGCGTAAAAATAATTGTCCGCAAAACTCCGAATTCTTCATATTTGTTCCAATTCATAGAAAAATTCGGAAAAATTTGCCGGAAAAAATCGGAGTTTTTCGGAAAAAAAATTGCACTAGGGGCGCGGGATCGTTCCCAGCGCTCAGTGCTTTTTTAAAAATAATAATTATTACTATTAATTCTTATTTAATTAGTTATTTTTATTAGTTATCTTTGAGTGTCGAAAAATTCATCGCGCACTCTGACCGCTTATTTTATTAGTTTGTACGGTAGTTTAAATATAATAATAAATCTAAATTACAACTTATCTTCTAAAAAATTGTTTGCGCTTTACTCACACCCGTCCCTATGCCAAATAAATTGTAATTCATAAAAGTAAGCGGAAATATTTTTATATTCGTATTATTATATTCATTCTTATATACTTTCATCAAGCGATAAAGCATTATCATAATGCTTTATCGCTTGATAAAAGTATATGAGAATGAATATAATAATAAGAATATAAATATATTTCCGCTTACTTTTATGAATTACAATTTATTTGGCATAGGGACGGGTGTGAGTAAAGCGCAAACAATTTTTTAGAAGATAAGTTGTAATTTAGATTTATTATTATATTTAAACTAACGTACAAACTAATAAAATAAGCGGTCAGAGTGCGCGATAAATTTTTCGACACTAAAAGATAACTAATAAAAATAATATTGACAACTAATAAAAATAACTAATCAAATAAGAATTAATAGTAATAATAATTATTTTTAAAAAACCACTGAGCGCGGAGAACGATCCCGCACCCCTAGTGCAAATTTTTTTCCGAAAAACTCCGATTTTTCCGGCAAATTTTTCCGAATTTTTGTATGAATTGGAACAAATATGAAGAATTCGGAGTTTTGCGGACAATTATTTTTACGCAAAACATCCGAGTTTCACCGAATTTCTCCGAATTTTTTCAAATTTTTCCGAATATTTCATCATTTTAATTACGATCACGGGAAAATGTCGGAAATTATATGAAGGCTTTAAGGGGTCACATTACTGTAACGGCCTTACAGGAAGCGTATTTTTTGATATTTTTTTGGCGGCAGAAAATGTCATAAACAAATAATACTTGCGGTATTTATTGAGCATATATTTAAGTATATTGCTAGAAATTTTTATCCGAAAATATTACAAAATGGCGACACTGCAGCAATTCTTCCGAAGCATGTCGAAACTCTGCGGCATGCAGTGTAACTGTGCCGATTAAAAAAAAAAGGGAATTTTGTTTTATTAGGTCTAGATGAACATTTTCAGTCAAATATTAAATTAAAATATTAGATTAAAAAAAAAAATGTTGTCCACATTAAAATTGGCACAAGTTATGCTACGTGCCGCATAGCATCTTTAGTTCAACATGCCTCGGAAGAATTTGCTGCAGTGTCGTCATTTTGTAATAGTTACCCATAAAATTTGTTTGCAATATACTTCAATATATGCTTAATAATTACCCCAAGTATTATTTGTCTAAAACACTTCGTGGCAGGCCGTTACAGTGGTGTTACCCCTCAAGGAAAATAATGTTTGCAAACATTTCCGAAATTCATTATTTCTCAGAATTATGAGACATCAAAAAAAGTTAGTTTTTTTTGCGAATATCTCATTTTTTTCATCGCTAAATTTTCTCCGAATATTTTCGCAGCCATTCACTCAGGTAATAGGAAAAAGGGAAATTTCCGAAAAAAATAATAATAATAAGTTTTTTTTACGAAAATCTCATTCCTTTTCATCTTTAACTTTTCTCCGAATATGTCCGCAGCCGTTCACTCAGGTCATAGGAAAAAGAGAAATTTCCGGGAAAAAATGAGGAATCATGAATTTTCAGTAAAAAAAAAAGTGTTTTTGGGAAATAGACCAAAACTTGAATCTGTTTTAAATGATTTTTTCTCCGAAAATCTCAAATACGACTAAAATATGAGAAATTATGAAAAATTTGGAGAAAAATTTGCACTAGGGGCCCCTGCGGACCAAAGCCAGGAACGCTACCAACGGGACCATTTCATCGCTTGTAGAATATGTACACTTTCTGGTACTTAGGATTCACGGCCGGATGGATGATTAGCTTGTTTTTGGGGATAATGCTTTATCGCTTTTTGATAGTATGAGAATTAATATAATAATACAAATATAAATATATTTCCGCTTACTTTTATGAATTATAATTTATTTGACATAAGGACGGGTGTGAGTAAAGCGTAAACAATTTTATATAAGATAAATAAGTTGTAATTTAGATTTATTATTATATTTAAATTAACGTATAAACTAAAAAAATAAGCGATCAGAGTGCGCGATACATTTTTTTTATACATTAGTACCGCAGAGAATCAAGAGCTAAATAAGCATTGAAATCATCTAAAAGTCTCTCGCGTGCCGTCGGGTGAAGTCACGCGCGAGTCGTGCTCAGATTGTTTTTTCCCTCGAAGCCTCCGTTTCGGCTTGGCCGCACATGAACGTGCTCGGCGTCCATGTATTGGTGTAGCTGCCGAAAGCGCGGTCGGGAAACTTCGACCGTGCTCGGCTCTTTCCGAAGACGTCCGAGCGTCGCTCGCTCACGGACACGCGCTACTATGATTGTGTGATGGGAGCGTAAGAGACTAGAGAGGGGGTAACTTTTACGCGCGATCTGGCTGCACTGCTGTCAGTTACTATATATGTGGTTATTATATATATGTGTTTGGTTTGTTGGTTGATTTGAGGTTTGATGTAAATTATATATTTTATTATTTCTTTTTGTAGCGACAAAAAAAAAAAATTTCTTGAAAATCCAGTATGCAATATTCACATTATGGCTGTTTAATCGTACGTGTCACTGTATACAAATAAAACATTTATAGTATAGATCACCTCCATGTAATAAATTACTGATATATTATCATTTCATAATTTAAACAAAAGCGTATCAATATTACTGTTCAGTATTATTAACTGCGCTAATAAGAAACAAATATAAGACAAATTGCGGATCGACGATTCAAAATCACCGCGCGGACTGAGCCAGCAGTGGTAGTGCCGCCAGGCGGGTACAATCCGCGGATCATTCATCACCTTCACAACCATTTCGCCACCATTGCATTCGGACTCCTTTACTCTAGTCTCCATGGGAAAAACCATTCATCATCAAAACCGATCACCGAGCATTAGTTTGGTTGAAGAATTGTAAGGACTCTAGTCAGAGACTACTCTGCTGGAGATTACATATGGAAGAATATTACTACGATATTGAATATGTCAAGGGAAAGGATAATGTAGTTGCCGATGCACTTACGCGAGTTTTCTAATATCACGCGGCAGCCTCCGAGCAAATGGAATGACAACACCAACAAGTTTTGGGATTCCGATAAAAGAAAACAGTACACCAAAGAATAATGGGGTTATCTCCTCCCCCACTATTCGAAAGTACGAGAGTAGAGAGTCACCAGAGACACCGGATTACAACTGTTGAACCATATCGACAAATTGGAGGATGAGGCCGAGTCATTAAGGAAAGAATTAAAGTATTAAGACATTCAACTCTTCCCTAACGGAACAGAATATCCGGAATGGAAACACGTAACAGCACGGGTGAGGAATAAAGACAAAGAAGAAATGGTGTTTGTCAACAAAGATAACTTTGAAAACGAATTAACCGAATGGCTACGCAAACAAAAAATAAATGAACAAAAATCGGACTATACGTCAATCCAAAAGAATTCGCACACTCCGAAATCGCAAGGATCAAAAGGACACTCCGAGATTTCGTCTAAAATAACTCAACGTTAGTAAAATTTTGCCGGACCAGCCAGGATGCACCCACGCCAGAACAACGAGCGGACACATTAAGATCAGCGTATAGCGATGTTGCGGGACATAACGGGACATTGAAAATAAAAGAAATTATTAGATAAATTGCCCGATGGAAAGGCATGGACCAGGATATCGCAGATTATACCGCAGGATGTGACGGTTGTCAACTCACAAAAGAGGAAATATCCGACAAAAACCAGAAAGCAAGGAAATGGAGTATGTCACTAGACCCAAGGAAAAGGTGGCCATAGATTTGGTCGGACTGCTTCCGAAAACGAACTCAAACAGCAATTACATCCTAACAATGTAAGTTACGTTGATCAAATTAATTCTACTTGCACCATTAAAGACGAAATCAGCCATACACGTATTCAAAGCATTATACGGTACGTGGTTTTGCTTAATAGGATTTCCGAAGCAGATTCTCAGCGACATGGGTACAGAATTTAACAACAAACTGATGACGAAGTCCGAGAAACTCTATGCAATTAAGCACATTATATCCACCGCCTATCATCCACAAGGAAACGGAGCAATCGAGAGGATGCATGGCATTCTCAAAAATAATATCCGAACGACGGTCCAAGCCAGACCAAATACGTGGGACACCGTGTTACCTATCATGTATAAGGTCTGGAATACCACCATCCACTCAACAATGAAAATGACGCCCCACAGCCTCATGTTGCCCCACACACCAAATACACCAAATAACTTCAGCAAGCCCGAATCTGGGAAGATAAAATCCCGGTCACTAGCGTAGGCCAAAGAACTCGAACGGAAGATTTATCAGGCTCGCCTACGACTTTAAGAGGCAACTATGAAACAGAAAAGAAAAGTGGACGCTGGGATAGTCTGGCTATTGCCGATCTATGTTTAAGGAGATGAAATACTCACTTACAACAAAAAAAAAACATTCGCTCGACAAAGAATGGCAAGGACCGTATACAATCGAAGCTATCAATTTCGATAAAAATAACGTGAAGATTCTGTATAATAATGAACCCAAATGGATTCATATTTCCCACATAAAACTGTATGTCTGATATGAAAATATTAACCCACCGGTGATATTAATCAATGAGAGAAACCTCTTATTGATCTTCGGATCTTCTCTAACATTCCAAAATGTTAGAGCATTTTAATGTTGGTATTATTTACAGATAGGGAGCAGAGGGACACAATACGCCGAAACCCGAAGAGCTCAAGAACATCAACGGAGATTTCATGAATAAATATCAGGAAATAGAACATACATCTGTCAAAGAATGTAGGATAGCTAATTTTGAAGTTAAGGATTTTACCTATATAACTACGGCACAAGCCCATATATTAATCCCTAGCAATCAACCGAAAACACTAACTGAAAAGAAAGCAACCGAACTCCAACTCAAACAACAAAGGAAACGATTTAAAAGAAAGCTACGAAGAACTAACCGCGAATTGGCCATATAATTAGACGACTGAAACGAGACCGTTCCTCGATCCAGTTAGGGGGATGCCACGATCTTTGCCTCTTGCCATTTACTTGGCTTCATTTTCCAACGAATTCCTCTCGTCACTACAGCATTTTAAGCCCACTCATTGTAGGCTAGTGAAGGCTCAAGAAAACCTTGTCACAATAGGAATATTTCGGACCCTCCATTATAAAAGACCATTCGAACATCGCGTTGAGTACACCATAAAAGTGCAAATAATAATTCTTTGCCAAAGCAGTGACCCGCTCATAAAATAATCCACAATTCACCGAGCGTCTCGCAGATGCGAGGCCATTAAAAACCCATTTACCTTCGCGTTGGTGTAATGAGGGACCAATGGGCAGTGCGTACCGATGGGCCGTACGCACTGACGGAAGGTGACAACCTCAAACGCTATTTCCCCAAATGAGGGAAACGTATTGCATTGGCCAATCAGAAGGAACCACCCTACAAGCTAGGACTGATCAGCCGAGCGAGAGACACGAGTTAGTCAGTCTTAAGTTGGACAAGTGTGCGAGAAGGTGAATCTTGGTCAAGAGGACAGTTTTTAACCAAGTATTGTATCGAGTCACCGCAGCTCTTGATATGTTTGTACGTGTGCCTTTATAATTGAATAACGACGGTTTTTACGTTAATTAAGTGTGTTCTTTACATTTCGCGAACAGTAAAGAGTGGTGACTGCTCTCTCAGGCACTGGCGATCCTATCGAGACCCAGGTTTTCAAAAAGTCGCGTAACAGATAGCCCGATCGCGCAAGAATAAGAAGTCCTATAGAAGAAAAGGGCATCCGAGACTCAGATATAAACCGCGGGTATCGTGCGCCGCAAACCGGTACATGGCGACCTCTCACGTCGCGATCAATAAACCCGCGTGTCAATTATTGACGAGCGATAATTGATCGGGCTCCGGTAAATCGATTGGGAGAGCGCTCCGATAGCCGCGACGCGGGTAGTAGGGAAGGGGGAGCAGTAGCGATACCGTGTGATAAAGCACGCTCACCGCGTACATCGAGATCAAGCCCCGCGATATACAGCGTCGTGAGCGAGAGCGCAGGGCGACGCAACGCACCCTGAGAGTCCAGCGTAG
Source organism: Ophion obscuratus (assembly GCA_964007375.1). Lineage (NCBI taxonomy): Eukaryota > Metazoa > Arthropoda > Insecta > Hymenoptera > Ichneumonidae > Ophion > Ophion obscuratus. Next base: position 53,763,119 of record OZ023313.1, read on the forward strand.
AGAGAGAGGGGGAAATCGCCGCGAAGCCGCGATTCACAACGCCGCGAGCGAGACCGCCGGACGACTCAACGCGCCTTTAGCGAAAGAACTAGAGAAGAGGCGGCAACCATTATCAATCAGCGACACGCGACCGCGCGCCATCACACTTACCACGCGAGCACACCAACATTTACTCACGGAGAGGAAACTTTGCGAAAAACACAAAAAATACAAATAACACGCGACACACATACACGGCGTCTTTTTTCTATTATATCGAGCCAATAAAAAGCTGAATAAATATTTTTTTTCGTTCAAAATACCAAAATACCTGAGCCTTAATTAATTTCTTCACTGTTCGAGTCCCGAACCAATAAATTTATTTGTAACGAATTTTGACGTATGTGTGTGTGTGTGTGTGTGTGTGTGTGTGTGTGTGTGTGTGTGTGTGTGTGTGTGTGTGTGTGTGTGTGTGTGCGCGCGCGCGTGCGTGCGTGCGTGCGTGCGTACGGGTGTGTGTGTGTGTGTGTGTGTGTATATAGAGACGTACAAGTCCGTCTCAGGCGCCATACCCCCAGCACAAATGCAAACAAACCGACCCATTATGAGAGTAGGGGGGGGGGGATAATAAATCATAACAAGTCAAGTGGACAGGCACGACCTTTAAGGCCACAAGTAAACACAAAAACTGAAGGTCACAAAGCAATAAGCGGAAGGAAAGACGAGTGAGAGAAGAAAAAACAGAAAAGAACATAACAATCGAAGGTATAAAAAGTGAGAGAAAAAGAAAAACAGAAAATAAATAAAAACAGGAGAAAAAGGTAACGATAGGTAATAAGTAAGGGAAAGGGAACAATAAACAATAAAATATGGGTATAAAAGAGGAAAGTCGGAGGAACTTCACTTCTTCTTTAATCCCTTGTGGATCAACAAGTACCGCTCAGCAGAGTACCTGAGCGGTACTTGTTGATCCATCTTCTCGGAGGGGAAAAGCTGAAAGAGGGAGACCTTAAGAAACTTAAAATGGAAAGAATTAGGACAAGGTTTTTTTAAGTCACTAAATACAAAAAAGAAAACGTGATAAGAATAAAAAAAGAGATCCCTAAAAAAACATTAAGTATAAAAGGAGAAGGAATAAATTACGAGAAGATAGATATATTGGGTTGGTACAAAAATCTTGCAACACTTTTTTTTCAATTAAAATATTTTTCCTAATAACGAAGTTCGAGAACAGTAGTGTAATGGGGCCGATTCTAAATCAAGATCCCTTTACCGACACTTACCGACCGAGAACGAACCAAAAATGGCTAATTTCTGAGTTATCGGCGGATGGTCAGGTAGGGTTTTGATTTAGAATTGGCCCCATGATCGACTGTCGATGTTTCTACTTACCGACCAATGGTAGGTCTCCACTGCTTACCTACCGATGGTAGGGGGTCACCTGCTTACCGACCGATGGTGGTAGTTCCCCCTTCGTCTCGAATGGAATTCGGGGGGGGGTAAACACGGGGGGTAAAGAGGGGGTGGTGGGAGGAAGAGTGGGGGGTCCGATTTCTCAGAAATTGTTTTAAACATTTGTGGGTGGTGAGTCATCGGGCGCTTGCCGTGGCTTGACAAAGCCCCCCCCCCCCCCCCCCTCTTGCTGAGATGCGATAGTTTTGTTTATCGACGTGTTGAAACCGGCGAATTGAGGTGTTGAATGATTTTTTTCCGAGAATTTATCATCGGCACCGGTGACATTTGATAGCGTCAATATGGCGGCGGGATTTCGTCAGATTTCTACGAATTTTATTTTTTAAACATTTTTCGGGGGGGGGGGGGGGCGAGTCATCGGACACGTGTCATTTTTCCGCGCTCGGACCATCGTGCCCTCAATTTAGCCCGATAACAGGAGGAAATAAACAGATGAAAAGACCGCTGTTTATACTCGAGCGATGCGATGTTGAATTTGCACGCGCGTGCCAACACACACACACACACACACACACACACACACATCGAAAGTGCGCATCGAACGATTGTTGCAAGACATTCAACAATTGAAAGGAGAAATAGACTCGTGGGCGCAGATTCATTCGCTGAGGATGATATTTGAAAAAATAAATTTGGAGCCACGGCGCGAAAAATCTCCTCACCGACAAACGTCATTGGTCGAGGATTCAGAGTAGAGGGGGAATGGTGGAGGGGGTAAGTATATAATCTCGTGAAGACAGCTTCGATCGATCAGACGACAAGTGAAACATGGACGCGATCAATAAGATTGGCAAATACGCAGATTTTCTTCCGGCGAAGAAATTGAACGAGTTAACCCCCGAGTCGGAGTATCCCATCACCAATATACGGGAAGTGAACACGAGATATGGCAAAAAGTTCGTGATTGACATTCGCAACGAGTTTACCGTATTTCTACCGGCGAGGATCAGCAAGGTACTTGAAACGAATCCGGCTACGTTCCAGACGATGTTGGCGTCAGCGTACAACGGAGATCTATGAATGGTCTACATCGGTGGAAAGTTCAATAGCATGGAATTCAAAAACCTGGCAGACGAACCTCGCGAATGCAGTGCGCGGTAAGGAGGAAGGCGACTAATGTCGATTGACTGCTCAAGTGAATTGCAAGTGAAAAAATGCTGTTTTTTTTTCTCCAGAAACCCCGAGTCGCTATGAGGTCTCGGAAAAAAAACACGTCACAAAGTCTCGATGTTGGCGGAGGTGCTCAGCCTGGAATCCTCAGGCTAACCTCGCGGCAGCGAATCAATGGCAAAATATTGTGTTTCGGATCACCAAGGCGCTCCAGGTTGACATCAGCGCTTAGATGAGATCTGGTGCGGAGGAATCCACGAACCTTGCCATCACAGTATTAAGAACGTTTTCTGTGTGTGTGTGTGTGTGTGTGTGTGTGTGTGTGTGTGTGTGTGTGTGTGTGTGTGTGTGTGTGTGTGTGTGTGTGTGTGTGTGTGTGTGTGTGTGTGTGTGTGTGTGTGTGTGCGTGTGCGTGAAGGGGAGAACATTTTGTAAAAAATTTTTTTTTTGTAAATAATAAGAAAAATTATGTAATCAACCAAAAAAAATTATTTCCTCGCACCCTCTTTCAACCATCTCTCCAGACATTTCATATTTTCATAGGCACATTTGAATTTTGGGTGGAGAGTCGCATGGTAGGGACATCCGTTGTTTCTCAGCTATTTTGTCGCAAGCTTCTCCAACGATAGGCAATCCAGAGTCTCCAGTTCGATGATCTCCGTTGCTAGGTCGGTGAATTTCTTCAACCACAGCGATTTCCCCAATCCCTTGATGTAGACGATTCGAGCGTGTTGTAAGATTGATCGAATGAACATGGGGATGGTGTCGTGTGGAAAGTCGCCATCGTCCCATCGCAAACCATGGTAATTGCGCTCCAACCACATATTCGTACTCTTGTACTTTACCGGCAAAGAATCCCAGGCGTACGGTGGTTCGAAGAGAAACGTCAAGGGCTTGCAGTCAACGCTCGCCACCTCGACAATTGATATTTCCTTCAGGACGAATTTGTTGATCGGTCGCTTGAAGCCTTGCACATCAACGATAAACTCCATGATGACTGAAGGGGGGCGCGTGATCTCAACTTTATATCAACTTTCTTACCCCGCCACCTATCGGATTGTACTCGACAATACGATCATGGAGAATGAGACAGTATGCGGAAGTATTGGCGGGAATATTGGTCTTTGATTCGAATTCGATGTGTACGTCAACGGGGCCGGACTTGAGAGAATCGTTCTGCTTCGAGCAATCAATGACAATGAGCGGAGCATACTTTATGAAATCCAATTTTTTCAAGCATGGTTCGGGCTCTCTATTGTAGTACGAATATTGAAAGTTTGCATACATTTGATAGAGAAGGGCATATTGGTTCTGAGCAATGTCCAGATTCAAATTCCCATAGGGATAGCTTTGCGAATTGAGGTAGAGTTTGACATCGGTGAGGTCACAATGATCGAAATTACACGCATTTGCGCTTTTCTTATTTTTACGATCGGTCTGGAAGGCTAGAATGACATATCGCGGCTTCTCAAGTTGCGTAGATGTCTTCACGGCCCACATGTGTTTTGAGGTTGCGGGGAGCATTGGGTACTCGTACAATGCCCATGAGCGGAAAGTCATGGGTATCGGTGTGTCTTTACCGATAAACTTGAGAAGTTGGATTTTACGCTTATCGGAGAGTGTCACGTATGGTACGAGCCATTCTACTTTTTTCAACGTGAATTTGATGTCATCCTCACCTGTGGCTTGCCATATCGCATTATCATGAGTCTTCGACCGCAATAGAATCAATTCGTGCTTCACGTTCACAATGATTTTTTGATAATCTTCGGCGAAACCGAGGATCATACCTAGCGGTATGCATACGTCAAAATTCCCATCGGCATCTGCGACAGCGTGCCCGCTGCGAACATCATACCAGCCAGCATTCTCGAGCTTATAGTTCTTGGATTGACTCACGGATGCGTATCCCTTCATCGAGCTCGTTATGCCCACATTTTTACATCGATCTATTTCCATGGCATTGAGCTCGTATCTCACCTCGTCGAACAAATAGCATGAGGTGAGTGGTCGGTGAGGTAGCTCTGCTTTACGTTTTTTGGCGCGATAAAAATACCCATTCCCTGTTTGTACGGCTTGAGATGTAAGTCTTTGCCCAATGCTATTGCTTCAATCGTTCGATTGTGACGCTTGCTCTCTTCGAGCTCACGTTTCGCTGCTTGAGCGGCCTTGACCGCTTTGACTATGTTGGCCGCGCCACCTGCTAGCGCCCCTGCAGCGCTGAGACCGGCAAAGATGGGTACGAGAAACGGTAGGAAGCCACCGATTTTACGAGGTACAGGCAACACTCGAGGCGTACGCACTTTGCGCGTGCCACTTGTGGCCCTCTTGACAGCTGCTCGGGCGCCCTTTAAGGCCGACGCAGCGACTGCACTTGAATCTTCACTCTTCACCATGGCTTCTCTCGCTGCATCGATGATTTTCTTCAAGCCGACACTTTTTGCCCCCCTCTTCTTCTTAATCCCCATGCCGAATGTTCTCTTCGCTTTCATGATTCCTGCTACGGCAAGTGCGTTTGTTTTCTCCCCGATAGTAGCGTCGCTAGCGCGAACTCGTTGCCAAGCTCTCTCCTGCAATATTTTATCCGCAGAATGTCTAGCTTCGAGGTTTTCACGATTTTTTGAATACGCGATATCGTGCTCCTTGCAAGCTGCATCCAACGGATTCATTCCAGGATCGCCGCGTGCAAGACGTTTAGCTAGCTTCGTGCCGGGTCCGCAATACTGATATCCAGGCAAGTGCAATTCGACGGGAAGTTTGTTGATGATACGATTGAGGAGACCTTTACCGGACTTCTTTCCTCGATTTTTTACCATAATGAAGGTTGACGCTCGACTGAAGCGGCAATAGATATAAAAGCTCGTTTTATACCAAAATTGTGTCAGTTGCGACGAAGATGAAGTCCAAGACGTATGGAAAGTTGCCAGTGATAAACTTTGATGAATTTACGAAAATTCGGGGAGAGGGTGGACAAAAGCGTCATGGTGATTTGCTGCCAAATACGATTCGCGCGATATTCTGCGGTCCGTCAAACTGCGGAAAAACCAACGCGTTGCTCACCCTCTTAATACACCCGAATGGTCTGAGATTCGAAAACGTTTATCTCTATTCAAAGTCGCTGAAACAGCCGAAATATCAGTTACTCGAACAATTTCTCCAGCCCGTGAAGGGTCTCGAATATCATCCATTTAACGAGCATAAACAAGTGGTGCCACCTAGCGACGCACGACCAAACTCCATATTCATCTTTGACGATATAGCGTGTGAGAAACAGGACAACGTGAGAGCCTTTTTCTCCATGGGAAGGCATGAGAATGTGGACTGTTTCCATCTTTCTCAAACATACGCTCGTATTCCTAAGCATTTCGTACGTGATAATACGAATTTCATAGTTCTCTTCAAGCAGGACGACTCGAACCTTAAGCATGTGTACGATGACCATGTCAATACCGATAGGTCATACACACAATTCAAAAATATATGTTGCGAATGTTGGAATTCCAGCAAGTATGGATTCCTTACTATTGACAAGGATAGTAGTATCAATGAGGGCAGGTATAGACGAGGGTTTGATTCTTTCCTCCGAGTCAATAAATAACGTGCTCTTTGTTGCAATGCATACAGTATTGCTTGTATTGTGAAACTGACAACAGCATGAAGCGTCGACAACTTTTGCAAGAAAAAGATGTCTTGCAGCAAATCGTCAAGGCTAGTGATGCAATTAGACGAAAACATCGAATGATAAAGATGGGTAGAGATAATGCTGATCAGGCGATGCAGGATGTCTTTAAGCCGATAGTCACACCATTGGAAAAGCTCGTTTCTCACAAGACGTCACCATTGAAGGAGGAGGAGGAGGAAATCAAGAATGAAACGGAAGAAAATGAGAGTGAAGTTAAGAATGAGTCAACGGAAGATTCAACTTTCACAGCGGCGTATGAGCACAAAGATGATGCGTCTGATGACGATGATGATGCCGATGATGATGATGATGATGATTCACCCAGTCGAGTCGATGAATTAATAAAAAAATATCTCGTATTGTTACGTATGGGTAAAAAGAAAAGTCTTGATACGACATACGGTGTGCGAATGCTCGCCAGTACCAAATTAATTATTGGCGATTCTCCGATATTTTTCGATTCTCCGCATATTCGTGTGGGGGAGAAAAGTTATGCGACAACTGTGGGATTGACGGAGCTCCTATTTAAAAAAGTGCCAAATGTCGGTTTTCTCGAACCGAACGATTTGAAAAATTATGAGAATATCATCAATGACACGAACGCGCATAAAAAATATTACAAACCGGACGGAGCTGTGCGACGTGAAAACACTCACAAATTCAAGATTTATATTTCGAAAATAATTCGAGCACGTACGGGTTGGGGAATGTATAAGAAGGCCAGCAAAAATATACATTTTGACTATGTTTACTGGGACAATCCGAATGAGCTTGTAGATCGTCTTCGATTACTCCACGCATCTCATGCGGCAGGCAACTCATCGCATTCCAATGAGATCTTATCGATTATCGAAGAATTGCGCGAGGCTGGAATTATTTATTAAACGATAGTTTTTTCCATTCGCATGTTGAACGTTGATGTGTGTGGATCTCCGCGCGCCCGCCATGAATGATGACAAAAAACTGACTCTCGTGCGAGAGCTGCATAAGCCTGCACGAAGAAATTATACTCGTCGACACGTTGACATTCGAGGTCTGGATGAAACGTGGCAAGCCGATATCGTAGATATGTCATCGTACGCGAGGCAAAACTCGCAACATAAGTTCCTCCTGACCGTCATCGATATATTCTCCAAATTCGCCTGGGCCATACCGTCGAGAAGCAAGAGCGGTTGAGATACGACAATTGCCATGAAATCTATATTCAATTAGGGTCGCATACCCAAGAACTTGCACGTCGATCGGGGCAAAGAATTTTATAATTCACAATTTAAAGCTCTTATGAAAAGACAATGTAAACATGTATTCAACGTATAGCAATTTGAAAGCATCAATCTGCGAGCGTTTCAATAGAACGTTGAAAAATAAAATGTGGATGCAATTCAGTCTTCGCGGAATGTACAAATGGACGGATATTCTGGATTCTCTCGTTACCGAATACAACAACACCGTGCATCGAACTATCCGGGAAAAACCGAAAAATATCAATCGCACAAATGAAAGAGAGATTCTCCATCGTATTTTCCGCCAGCGTCGATTATCGGCAAAAAAATCACAAAAGTTCAAAATTGGCGATAATGTGCGAATTAGCAAATTTAAGAATGTATTTGAGAAGGGTTATACGCCCAATTGGACAACGGAAATATTCACGATACACAGAGTGAAAAGAACGAATCCAACGACCTACAATCTCAAGGACCATCGGAACGAAACCATCGCCGGCTGCTTCTACGAAGAGGAGCTCCAGAAAGTTAAGTATCCCGACATTTACCTCGTTGAGAACGTGGTGAAGAAGCGTGGAAATCGAATGCTCGTCAAGTGGTTAGGTTTCGACGATACGCACAACAGTTGGATCGACAAAGGAGATTTGTGAAAAAAAGGTTTAATTAAAAAATTGTCTTTTTCGAAAAAAATCCATCATTTTCCCTTCGCATCTCACACAGCGTTATGTAACAGAGTCATGTTAAAAAGTTATCTCAAATTAAAGATATCTGAGGCTTCGGAGGCACGGCAGACGCGATTCATACCGTCCTCCTTCCACACGCGGAGGGTGTTGTCACGAAGTTCACGCTTTCGTGCTCTCACATTTTTGGCGGCTGCTATGAACTGATGCTGCCATTGAATCTCTAGGGACTCATTCTGGTCGGGTCCCACGGTCTAGAAACAAAGAGGATCAATTTTTTTTATACAATATTTTTACTTCAAATTTTTTTATGTAGTGCGTACTTACCAAAATCATATTTATTCCTTCGAATACGATGGAATTACCTCGAATATGAAAAAACATCTGGGGGGGGGGGAAGAAAAAAAATGTCAATTTCAAGCCGGAAGATTTTTTTTTTGTATAGACTTACGGTCGCTGCTGAATAACTCCACAGACAAAGTTTAAGAGAGGTGTTGTCCAGAATGGCTTGGGAAATTATTCCTCGTCGAGGTTCCAAAATTCTTCGGCTTGTTGCCTTCGCGCCAAATTAGCATAAGTACACGTTTCGTAGCCTGCAACAGGAAATGCGTATTTCCCAAAAAAAATGTATGCGTTCCCCCCCCCCCCCAAATTTTTGTCTTTTTACCTGAATCTTCACTATCTTCTTCAAAAAGATCTTCACTCGTATGTTCGCTGACTTCACTGCGCCGTGAGCTGTCGTCGTCGTCACTCTCGTCAGCTTGAGCGGGTTCGTCGGGCGGTCCGTGGTTGACGTCAATCTGCTCACGTTGAATGGGTGCGCGCTTTATTTGAATCCACCCGTTGACATCTACTGCAGAAGAACGTTGGTTAGAGTTCGGGGGGAAAAATTCTAGCCTCGGACCGTTGCCCTATGTCTTACCCAATATGAAGAAACAGCTCTCACGAGCAACTCATGCAACTCGACGCCCGTCGACGCATATATGCTATCCGACGCCCGTCGACGCACCCCCCCCCCCCCCACTTACTTGATAGTCGCTGTGGCGGTTCTCGTGATCGTATTGACGGAAGAGAAAGTGTTGATGATGATGATGATGATGATGATGATGATGATAGTCTACGGGCGTTTATTCCCGATGGTCCAGCTACAGCACCATCAGATTGCACAAATGCATCACTTGGTTTTGAGCAATGTGGCGACTCGATTTCCGACGAATCATCAGATTGCTCATCGATTAAACGCGGTCTCTTTGATGGTGGTGGTGATGAACAAGATGATGATGATGAGGATGGTGGTGATGGTGGCAATGACTCTTCGTCACTCGATTGAAGAAGACAAATTAGTGCTGAAAAATATCCGTGTGTATGTGTGTGTGTGTGTGTGTGTGTGTGTGTGTGTGCGTGTGTGCGTGCGTGCGTGCGTGCGTGCGTGCGTGCGTGCGTGCGTGCATGCGTGCGTGCGTGCGTGCGTGCGTGCGTGCGTGCGTGCGTGCGTGCGTGCGTGCGTGCGTGCGTGTCTGTGTGTATGTAAGCGCGCGTGCGTGAGTGAAAGAGAGAGAGAGAGAATTCTTACCGTGTTTATCAACGATGGGCGCAACAGAATCCGATTCCTCCCAATTGCGTCGTTTGATTACACGCACCACAGAATGTAGCAGACCGAAAGTGTTTATCAGGCCTTTGTCAAAAGCATCAGCAAAGTCTTCTTGCCGCGCTCCTTTCAAAACTTTTCGCAATTTCCGCCAAATCACCGAAGTCGGAAGATAATGCAAATCGTGTAATACTAAGTCTGGCCAGCGATTTTTTAGCTAAGGATAACGCTCGAATAAAAATGCGATAAACGTGTACACTCGGTAAATCTCGTCTCCTCGATGCATAGTTCTCGACTGATTCAAACGGCCAAACAAAATTTACTCTGAAAAGAAGACGTTGAAGAGCGAGCCAACGTTTGTTTACATCCAGAATAGGTCCGATATCGGTCGCTATTCCCGGGAGAGGGGATGGAAAAAAAAATACGTCTTTACACACACACACACACACAGCTTTCTTTTTATTCAGCTTCCATATCATCATAACCCCATGGAAGAGTGTCAGTGGAATCTGGGATTAGCACTCTTTTGTCATCTCTCCAGCTGAGAGCAATTTTCTGTTGCGTCGCCGTATGTACAATGTGTTTTTTACTCGTGATCAATTGTTGCGCCTTGACAAGATTTTCGTGCGCAAACAAGCAATTTTTAAAGTCGTCGAATGTGATGGATTTCAGGGTTGACCGCCGTACACCCTTAGCTCTCTTTTTCGCATCGTCACAGTCGAGAATTTTGAACGAGTACAATTTCGCTCTCAAACCTACAAACTCCGTCATAATGCGACCATTATTCTCATCTTTCATGAGACCTAGTACTTTCTTATTGCGCAAAGGCATATTGTACGGATTGTTGGGTGAATAATCAGACGTGTCAAATTTGTCAATATCACGCTTCATCTCTTCATACATGTCGGGCACGCTGATGTGATAGATGAAACTATCAGTGTCTGTATACAATAATTTTGCTCGATCGTCAAATCTTTCGCGCATGAAATTGTAATGAAAATTATAAATCCAGAGCTTGGAGATATCGAGTATGGAAAATCCGGTGTATATGGGCTTGTTGAATAGTACACATGCTTGATTGAGCTCGATTATAACGATGTTATTGTCAAATATAGTGCAGCTATGGAACGTTGGCTTGGCAATTTGCGCTTCGGCCCCCCACCGCCCCTTCCACTTTGTCACGAGTCGCACTTCCCGATGTTTCCTGACATTCTCCATTGTTTTGCCAAAGACTGCATTGTTCATGAGTTTGTAAAATTTTTTCTCAAAGTCATTGTTAGATTGCTTTTGCAATTCCGTATTACTATCGATGTATTTTTTCAGCCATGCGCGCTGTTTGAATTTGAGGACTCGGTGAATTTTTAGGAGGCGCAATCCCAATTTCAAGCATTGCTTCAAATTTCTATAATGAATGACGTATTTTTCTTTTCGAAGCAGTGTGGTCGTTAGTTTTCGTTGAGTGCTGCCAGGAGGGACGTAGTGTGCGGGGCACAAAGGCAGATCTTTGTGGGTGTCGTGTAACTCTCGAGGATACTCCAAATCGACTTCGAAAATGTAGCCCGTTTCGGCGTCGTCGGGAATACTCTCGATACGTTCCCCGAAATTTTCCTCCCAAGCGAACGAGCCGAATGGCAATGACTCACACATAGCTGCACCATACAGGTTATTGACATCGTAATACATCAAGTATGACTCGGGCTCGTTTGGATTGAAGTTATCACGCATGTAGCGATTATTCGCTTTCCCATACCTATTGCAGCACTGCGCTACACCACCGCGAATACCTTTCTCGATGAACATTAACATGTCAACGTCGAGCAAAAGTTCGAGTTCTACGCCGGTACATTTTAACATCGCATCAAACGATAGACCGGGTGCGGTAAAATAGTGCAATGGATCGAGGCCGTATGTGTTAATGCAATTTCGTCGAAAATTCTCAAAAATGTCTGTCAGTAGGAGTACGTCGGTTTTCAAATACAAGTCGGAATATTCACCCAACGTTTTGAGATTAAAGACAGTCCAAACTTTGCACGCGTGCGCGTAAGCGTCCGCCGAAATATCTTCACTACTCAATCGGGAGAAAAATGTAACTTTCGCCGGCAATTGCGCCTCATCGAGTCGCATCCAAGAGTCCACATAGTCATAGGGAAATACGCCTTTTCGCGTCAACAATTCAAATTGCGTGGCGTCAGCGCAATGCTTGCGTGTTACTATTTTTTGATCATTTTTCAGGTAAGACGCTAATTTTTCGATGCTACTCGGCATGAACCTCAAAGAGTCGATGAATCGATACTGCACGCGTGTACCTTTGACGCGCTTCGAAAAAGAAATATATTTCTCCTTGTTAATCGGCAAAAGACCCATGGATCCTTCGAAGGTTCGAGCCAATGCTACTATCAAAAAGTGTGCGTCGTATCCGGACAAGTTGTGAAAAACTATCGGCACTACGTGGGCAATTTTGTAATTCAAATTACAGTCTTGATGAGCGGCGCCGCGGAATTTTCCCGTAAAGTGACAATGATCTCGGACTCTTACGTTTGTCGGCGCAAATGGTTTTTCACAAATGTGACAAATTTCAGCCAACTTGAAACTTCGACTTTCGTCGCTACTCAGAGGTTTCATTGGTACTATGGTCTGGAAAATGTCGTGCAATGAGCCGGCCAGTCCTTCTAATTCACGCATGAACCACTCGATACAGTTCTTTCCACCAAACGCCTTGTACTCCGAGAGAGCGTCATTGAAACTGCAATGCTTATAGTAGGCAATGCTATGAGGGGTATGCTTCTGATAATTTACAGTGTTAGCCTGTGGTGCTGTGACCGGTTCGAGCAAACATTCCAAATCCGCGTAAATTACAAATGGAACTATCTCCTTGTGCTGGTAATTTTTGAATTTCAATTTTGTATTTGTACCTTCGGGAAAAGTAACATGATAATTATTACGGCAGTCCTCTTTATGTCATTGCAATATTTCTTCTCTGCTGAAGTAACACAAACACCGGTCGCAAATCCACATGTGATGTCCTTTCCTCGACACCTGCGCACTCAAGAGTCGCGACATGTTCTTAATCCACGCGTAATGATGATACACCTTAGGAACGGCATCCTCCTCCTCCTCGTCCTCATCATCCTCCTCTTCCTCATCGATGTCCGCTTTGATCATGAGTAGATGGATGGTTGGTTTATCCGACATTTGCTTACTCAGATATATCGGCACAATTTTACTAGTGCCGTCTTTTGTCGTACCATCAATCCCATACACATGGATCGATAAGCCATTCGATTGCTCAAATTTTGCAATCTTTGACAAACTCATCGGGAAATCCAGGCCTTCATAGTTGAGCATCTCGCTATAATGAGGATAAGAACTCGTACGTTCGGAATTCATCCTCGGTGGTGGAGAGAGTGCTGCTGTGACGGACCAGAGAAAACAATAGGGGTCATTGTTTTGAATATTCACGACGGCCCGTTTCATCTGTATGTCCCTCGGGAGACGCGTGTAGGTGGATAAGCTCCCTCGCAGCGGTTCGTACTTGTTAATGTTTACAAGTAGATGGGAGATCTCGCGTACCGTCCAACCCGACTCTTTTTCCTGAAAGTCCTCGATTTTGGCGGAGAGTTTTGCTTGGACGCACTCGATGAACCACTCGGCAATATCGCTCGATGGTAGAATGACCGCGTTTCTCGTTTGAAATGTCTTTTCCTCCTCAATGATTTCGTTCACCTTCATGAGGTGAAATTTGCACACCAAGGTCACATTCACCTTCACGTTACCCTCCTCGCGCACGATTTTGTTCAGTTTTGAAACCACCACGCGCATCGCATCTTCGAGAAAACTTTGCACATCTTTGTGCTCGAAATTCACAACCGAGCCTGTCTTTATTCGATTTTTGAATGCCGACTCGAGATCGACCCACTTTAGTTTTTCGCGAGCATTACTCACACCAGCACCGCTTACACCTGCGCTGCTTACACTTGCTCCACGCACGATTTTCTCCCTCAACGACAACAATTTTGCAATTGTCGATTGTATTTTCAGTTTTTGACCGACGTTGAGCCCCGGTTTTTTCAACGTTTGCCCCAAAAGTTTGACGTGCACCTCACAGAACTTTTGCCACTTATCCACGTGAGAGAAATTGTTCCTCGCACCGCTCAACTTGTCGATAATTTTATCGCAATCGTCCATGGTCCAGACTGTTTGATGAATCGAAATGAAGTACCGATGCTGAAGGGCTCACATGTATTTAAGAAGGAAATCTCTATACAACCTCGCACGCGCGTATGTGCAGAGTGTGTGTGTGTGTGTGTGTGCGTGTGCGTGTCTGCCGGCACGCGCTCGAACGTCGAGTTTGTATACACAAGATCGAGTTCCAAACAGCGAGACGTTGGGCGCTCTTACTCATGCTTTCCAATCTTGAACACGAGATGATTTGTTCTTGAAATACTTTACCGGTAGCCTTCGTTATGCATTATGCATCCATATCCTCAGAGTCCGCGTCCAACGTTTCAGTAACTAGATAATTCTTCATATTCAGTATATGAGCCAGCTGTTCTCGATTTTCGTGACCCTTAACGTATGCGATAAACTTTCCACCGATGTAGGCTATGCAGACATTTCTTTTGTACGCTGCTGCCAACATCAGCTGGAAAGTTGCAGAATTCGCGAATTTCAGGCTGTGACATTTTCCGCCGCGGTAGACCATGCATAGATCTCCTCTATGGGCTGCTGCCAACATGCTCTCGGATGTTGTCAAATCAGCCTCAAGCCCCTTGATGATCGTTGCAGGTAGAAGCACGCTGAATTCGTTGCGAATGTCAACGACGTGCTTTTTACCAAGTTTAGTGTTGACCGCCCGTATGTTGGTGATGATATAATCCAACCCGGGTGACAACTCGCTGAGCTTCTTCGTCGGCAGAAAATCGGCAATTTTACCAATTTTATCGATGAACTCCATTGTTTCACTCGTGTGCACGTAGTTCTTTCTCATGTGTGCGTCCGATCTTGAATCGCAAGATTATTTACCCCCCCCCCTCCCGCATTGAGGGCACGATGGTCCGAGCGCGGAAAAATGACACGCGTCCGATGACTCGCCCCCCTCCCCGCAAAATGTTAAAAAAATATAATTCGTAGAAATCTGACGAAATCCCGCCGCCATATTGACGCTATCAAATGTCACCGGTGCCGATGATAAATTCTCGGAAAAAAATCATTCAACACCTCAATTCGCCGGTTTCAACACGTCGATAAACAAAACTATCGCATCTCAGCAAGAGGGGGGGGGGGGCTTTGTCAAGCCACGGCAAGCGCCCGATGACTCACCACCCACAAATGTTTAAAACAATTTCTGAGACATCGGACCCCCCACTCTTCCTCCCACCACCCCCTCTTCCCGCGGGAGGGGAAGGGAACTCCCTTTTACTACAAAGCACTTCGACTCTTTGTCAGTCGTGCGGCCTCGCTAGGAGTCGGACGTGTGCCCCGTGTTTACCCCCCCCCCCTCCCCCGAATTCCATTCGAGGCGAAGGGGGACTTACCACCATCGGTCGGTAAGCAGGTGACCCCCTACCATTGGTCGGTAAGCAGGAGAGCCCTACCATCGGTCGGTAAGCAGTGGAGACCTACCATTGGTCGGTAAGTAGAAACATCGACAGTCGATCATGGGGCCAATTCTGAATCCAAACCCTACCTGACCATCCGCCGATAACTCAGAAATTAACCATTTTATGGTTCGTTCTCGGTCGGTAAGTGTCGGTAAGGGGATCTTGATTTAGAATCGGCCCCATCACACTACTGAGAACATTCGAGAATAGGAAATACAAGAATGGTCTAGAACCTTCCATGCCGCAGGATAAGCGAGTCAGTTGTTCCGTGGAGTCAGTATGAGCAAAGATGGATCAATGTGCACTTCGAGCAATCGCATATTACGAATTCTTGCAAGGACATTCTGCAAGAGCCGCAGCCCGTAATATGTGTAGTGCCTTCAAGGCTAATGTAGTTAATTATTCAACGGTCTCCCGTTGGTATCAGCGTTTTCATTCTGGCGATACATCTTTTGAAGACAAACCTAGGTCCGGCAGGGAATCGATTGTAGACGATGAAGAACTGCGAGCACTTATAAAGGCAAAGCCTAATATGTCGTCACGAGAATTAGCCAACAAACTCAACTTCAGTCATCCTACGACCCTTCGACATTTACAAGAGATGGGATATAGGAAAGTTGTTTCGTCTTGGATACCGCACAATCTCAGCGAATTAAACAAAGCAACACGCATGTCCATCTGTCTTTCACTCCTGCATCGTCTGCAAAGAAAGGATTTTCTTCGAGAAATAGTCACTGGGGATGAAAGCTGGGTGTTGTATGTTAATCACACGCGCAAGCGTCAGTGGCTACCAAAAGGGGAAAAAACAGAACCGACCCCTAAACGGCCCCGTGAAATGAAGAAAGTTTTACTCTGTTGGTGGGATTCTGAGAGCATGCTCTATTACGAATTTCTGCCAACCAATACCACAATCCCAGCAGAGATTTATTCTGCACAACTGCAAAAGGTGGCTAACATTATGAAACAGAAAAGGTGTAAAGGTCTTCAAGTTCAGCTTTTCCATGACAATGCTCGACCCCACGTCGCTAAGATGAGACAAGAAACTATTTCGCAGCTAGGATGGGAAGTTCTACCACACCCACCGTGTTCACCAGACTTAGCACCTACCAACTATCACGTGTTTCGAGCTTTGAAGAACTATTTACGGGATAAAAAATTTGATCATCTGTCGGATCACAAAAATACATTGGACGATTTTCTTAATTTACGGCCAAAATAATTCTGGTCTGCGGGCGTGCAAAGTCTACCAGAGCGTTGGGCAAGAATTGTAGATGCAGAGGGAGCCTACGTTACTGAATAATCGTTTATTGTTAAAATAAAATATTTTTATTTCTTACTCGTGTTGTGTGTTGCAAGATTTTTGTACCAACCCAATAAAATTAGTATTAGGAGAATATAAAGGGAGAGGAGGTAGGAAACTTGCGAACGACACACACACACAACTGTAACACACAATCATAGCGACAAGGATGTCAAAGGACGTGTATCAGGAGACCCTGATGGTCAAGAGCGGATATCAAATTCGAGCATTGACCATTGCAAGGTGCGTGGCGACCTCTGGCGTCGCGATCCATAGTTAGAATAGTCGATTATCAACGCGCAATAATCGATTACGCTCACGCAGAGTAATTAGGAGAAAACGCACCGTAGGGCGAAGATTGAGAGGGCGCTCGGCATCGCGCGCCACCACCAGCGGTAGCGTAAGAGGGGCAAGCGCGTCGCGAACTCTGAGCGCCGTCGGCGAGTACGCGCCGTAACTCACCACGCCGCGAGCGACAATACACAAAGGAGAGAGGAAAGAAAGTATAGACGGATGATATGGCGACCGCGTTCAGACATTCTTACCGTCCGAGTAAACTCGCGAGCCGAGTATTTTAGCGACGGAGTAGTGGTGTATAATTAGCACACGAAACACACACAGCGACACAAAAACACGTCTCACTTGTACACAGCGAGCTTTTCAGATTATATCGAGTCATAAAATTGAATAAATATCATTTTATCACAAAATACCACAAAACAAAAGAGTCTCAATTTCTTCACTGATCGAATCCCGAACCAATAAATTTAATTGTAACAAATTCCTATCCGTTACATTATATATATATATATATATATATATATATATATATATATATATATATATATATATATATATATATATATATATATATATATATATATATATATATATATATAAGCCCAAGCAACGGACTTCATCGCATTTCTTTCAGATTCGAGGACGGAGCGATCTATGACAACTTGTGCGTAGGCAGATCTGTAATAGCACTGACTCATGCTGAAGACATTGGCAAAGATGACTTGATATCTCGATTCTTAAAATGAGACTTGAAACATAACCATCTTCGTTTAAAATACGATAGCACATGGGATACGAAACAAGTACTACAATCTAAGAAAAACGTTCCGATGAGCAAGGCTTCTTTAAGGGAAATGTGAGAAAAAGTTGCAACACTACTGATTATGGCGACGGCGGAAAGACTTAAAATGCTCGCACTGATTCCAATTGTTGTGCCCCGGCTTCTGACTATGCGCGAAGAGCACGGAATTTCGCTCTCGAGTAAATGGACACCGTGGGTTGTCGGATGCTCGAGGGTAAGGGTATGCGGGGACTTTTCCCGTTCCGAGTAACTGTCCAGCTCGGGACATTGCAACTTGAACAACTTATATTTTATTTAAAATTAGGCAACAATACTACAATTCTTTTTTATGTCTTAAGACCGATCTCCTCGGCTTCTGGCTGAAGACTGCATTTCGATTGAATCTTTCGGCTAATTGTGAACTCGTGTTTTCGCAACCAATCGTTCGAGAACGTTGTAATCGTTCGACTGCGATTCAGCGTTTTTCCGGCTGAGTCGAGCGGAACATCAGGCTTGTGAAAGATCGGGCCCGCTACCATCGCATGGGATCTTTGAACTTCATGCGTTAGCAATATGAAAATTCCTGTCTTTTCAGGGCACAACATTCCTCCACCTCGAGAAGACGAAATTCCCAATTTTGGCGATATAATACATTTTTTTCTTCTCATAGCTTTGGCAAGTTTTGTCTCTCGGCTTGCAATAATACAATAGATTACGAAGTTACAAGTGTCTTTTTAATATTATAATATATACCTTTTTTGGATATTTCGATTTTCTTTGTTTTCATGCCCATTTACGTTGTGCGTGCGTGAGATTTATTTCGCGTGAATATGACTCGCGGATTTTGCGAGTCAGCTGTTGCCTTGCGTTTGGCAGCTCGTGGTTTGGCCGGAGCTACGTCAGCAAGGTCGTCGTTCGGCGATGTGACATTTAGACGTCGTCGTTGCAACACTTTAATTCCGAAATATGATATCATTGCGAAGGGAATCATTCCGCTGAGGGCATAATTCCCTATGATGTGACTCTGTGTCGTCACATGATCGTAATTTTTGTTTAATTTTGTTTTCAATATTTCGATTCGTTCGCCAATTTTGTTAACTTCGTATGGATCATTAATTATCGTACGAGGAATATTTTCCAATATTAAAGGTTGAGGTATTTCGTTTTCTGTAGACAGAAAAGATAGATTGAATGGCGATAAAAATTGTAGGAATTTTTCGTGTACAGTTTCCTTCAAATTTTCAATCTTAAAATCTATGGAGGTGACGGAACATTTCCCATCCAAAGCCAATAATCCTGTTCCAGTAATTGTCGCATGAGTTCTCGCAGAGTTTTTACAGTTTACCGTGAGAGCTACTGTCTCTGGGGCTACATATATACATTGCCCTTCTTGTTCCAGAGCAATGACCAAAGAATTTTCTAATTTAAGGGGTTACCCCCACTTGCGATTTTGAAAAAAAATCGATTTTTTTATTGCATTTTTTTGAAGTATAAGTATTTGAGAATATGTCCTGAAAATTTCAAGTCGATCCGAACAAAATTGACTGAGATATGAGCGTTGAAAGAGAAGAATCCGTTGTGTAAGCGACCGGCTAGTCTGCCGTCTGGCGCGCTCGACCATCCCTCCGACCTTCAATGCATTGTTCGATGAAAAGGGTCGTATACCTGGCATTCACAACGTTTATATAATAGACTGGAATTTATAAAAACGTATTTTCGTTGTCTGCTATGATCTAAACCCGTCAGTGTAGCTCGAAAGTTCGACTATATAAGACGTATATTCCGCCGTTCATAATATTATAAGCGCAGTTTTTATTCATTTTACATTCAAAAATGGATGGAAAAAAGGTTCGCGACAAACAAGAAGCAGTGATAATTTACGAAAATCTCGACCAAAAAAAAGGAAGGGTGTTTTTAACCCCAACCTGGCCGAAACGGAAACTGAAAGTTTCAGCACGTCTGCGAAGGAACTGAAAAATAATATTGATATGACTGTGAATCAAAGTCCTAATATTGAATATCGGATATTGAACTTTTGGGTTGTGTTTGCTGTTATTTCAAATTTAGTGAAGTGCAAAACGTGTAATGGAGATATTACATTTGAAACGGCAAGTGCAAGAGGACTAGGCTTCAAAATCGTTGTGAAATGTGACTCATGTGCAGATAATTTGATACCATCTCGTCCTTTTTTGGAACATTCGTATGAAATAAATCGTCGATTTATATTCACCATGCGAGTTCTCGGCATAGGATTGGCTGGAGCACAAAAATTTTGCGGACTTATGGACATGCCAAGGTTTCCTACCGAGACTATATAATCAATAATTTTGAAAAGTATTTATGAGTCTGTGAAAACATGTGCAGATGTAATATTTAAAAAAGCCGTACGAGAAGAAATTGAAGATGCACCTAATGCAGAAGGCGATGCAACTGCTCAATTAACAGTTTCCGGAGATGGATCCTGGAGGAAGCGAGGATATACGTCGTTGTTCGGAGTCACATCAGTCATAGGCTACTACAGTGGAAAAGTACTTGATCTTGTGGTAAAAAGTGCGTATTGTAAAATGTGTGAATCGTGGAAACACAAGCTAAATGATGCGGAATACGAAGAATGGTACGAAACACACAAAGATAACTGCAGTGCAAATCACGAAGGCTCCTCGGGAAAAATGGAGGTAGACTCCATTATCGAAATCTTCAAGCGTTCAATAGCAAAATATAATGTCCTGTACCGTTACTATATTGGAGACGGAGATTCGAAAACGTACACTGGGCTAGTAAATTCTCATCCTTATGACGACGTAGGAGTTATAAAAAAGAATGCATCGGTCACGTCCAAAAGCGTATGGGATCCCGCTTTCGTAATTTAGTAAAAAAAAAAAGCTTGGTGGTAAAGGACAGCTGATAGGAAAATTTATTGACAAGCTCACTGTGTACTATGGACTTGCTATTCGACGCCATTCTGCTTCTGTTCACGATATGCATGAGGCAATATGGGCGAC
Source organism: Ophion obscuratus (assembly GCA_964007375.1). NCBI lineage: Eukaryota > Metazoa > Arthropoda > Insecta > Hymenoptera > Ichneumonidae > Ophion > Ophion obscuratus. Next base: position 53,783,837 of record OZ023313.1, read on the forward strand.
CTTCGATCATTACAGTGCAACCGATGCAAATCCACACCATGAGCGATGTCCAACCGGTGAAGAGTCGTGGTGTTCGTATCAACGAGCTCAGGCGAGAAACGAGGCTTTCCAACACGATTACAAACCACTTCCATCGTTTGTGGTATTGGATGCCATCAGACCTATATACAACGATCTGAGTAAGGAAACTTTACTCGAAAGATGCGTCGGTGGCTTCAATCAAAATAACAACGAAAGCTTCAACCAAATTATTTGGAAAATCAGCCCAAAAATCGTCTCGAGTGGAGCAATCGTTGTAAATTTAGCAGCTTATATTGCCGTTGGAGTATTCAACAAAGGTTCAAAATCATTATTACTTTAAGGCCATGTGCCACACGCCAGAAAATTTCGACGCGGCCTCTCGTTACGTCGGTAGCGCAGATCTCGTAGTTTTTAGCTACGAGTCGCTACCGACGGACAGCGCAGCGATCGCGAATTCGGTCTCGATGCTTCGCACTGGGACGAAGAGTCGAAGTCAAATAGACGACGATCGCTGAGCGCGCGCGTGTGTGTGCGTGTGTGTGTGTGTTTGCTACGCCGCCCGCGTTGCAGAAAGAACGAATCCGTTCTCGCACGCCGTTCGGTCGTACACAAGCACCTTACATCTATGTGCGTGTCACACAATTCACACAACTATGCGTAGCGACCACGCTACGCTTGTTTGGAAACATGCGCTCGCTCGGCAGGAGAGCGGTGAAACTTTGTTGCATTTTACATTGTATATGCAGCCATTAAATCAATTTTTTTCGACGCCGGCGACAACCAAGAGACTCAGGCATTTCCCCATACTTTTTTAATTCATCGTTAACGATTTCGATCCCTGCCAAAATTTCGAGCGACCGAAATTGCTCAAAACACACTACAAAAGAGTGGTAAAATTTTGCAATGCTCATTATTTAAAAAAATGCGTTCAGCATTTTATCTCTGCCAGGGTTCATATTTGGCAGCATTTTTGCTGGTCAGGTTCTCGAACAATCAAGATCGCTAGCCTCGCTCTGCGAAAGAGCGGTGAAATTTTGCAATCGCGCATTGTTTAAAAAAATGCCCTCGAATCGATTTTTTTGTTGATGGCAGTCATCGGTGGAAATTTCTGTATGGTTGAACTTTCTAGCAAACAGGGTTTGCTAGAGACTCGTATGTTGGAAGGGTGCTAGCATTTCTCCACTCTTTTTTTAATAAATTTAAACACATACGCTCGAAGACTATTTGGCATCTCGATGTCGCTTATCATCGACGAATTCGATCTCTGCTAAAATCTCGAGTCACGACCGAGATAGCTCGAGACTCACTCTACAAAAGAGTTGTAAAATTTTACAATGTTCTTTGTTTAAACAATTGCGATCGGCATTTTTTTTCTCTGCCATGGCTTACTTCGGCAGGTTGTCCGCGGCCGACCAAATTCGCGAGCGAACGAGATCGGCCGGGTCTCACTCTGCAAAAGAGTGGTAAAATTTTATTATTACTAAATTATTACTAATTAGGCTAAAAAAAATACGTTTAGCATTTTTTCTCTCTGCCGGAATTCATCTTCGGCAGGTTTTTCCAAGGATCGAATTTTCTAACAATGACGATCGGAGAAGTCTCGCTCTACAGAAGAGCGGTAAAATTTTACTATCGCGAATTGTTTAGAGGTCATCGGTGTAAAATTTTCGAAAAATCGTTTTGTTGGAAGCACTTTAAAAAAATCCTTGGAAACTTAAAAAAATTTACAATGCTCTTTGTTTAAACAATTGCGATCGGCATTTTTTTTCTCTGCCATGGCTTACTTCGGCAGGTTGTCCGCGGCCGACCAAATTCGCGAGCGAACGAGATCGACCGGGTCTCACTCTGCAAAAGAGTGGTAAAATTTTATTATTACTAAATTATTACTAATTAGGCTAAAAAAAATACGTTCAGCATTTTTTCTCTCTGCCGGAATTCATCTTCGGCAGGTTTCTCCAAGGATCGAATTTTCTAACAATGACGATCGGTGAAGTCTCGCTCTACAGAAGAGCGGTAAAATTTTACTATCGCGAATTGTTTAGAGGTCATCGGTGTAAAATTTTCGAAAAATCGTTTTGTTGGAAGCACTTTTAAAAAATCCTTGGAAACTTTTAAAAATTTACAAAGCTTTTTGTTTAAACAATTGCGATCGGCATTTTTTCTCTGCCATGGCTTATTTCGGCAGGTTGTCCGCGGCCGACCAAATTCGCGAGCGAACGAGATCGACCGGGTCTCACTCTGCAAAAGAGTGGTAACATTTTATTATTACTAAATTATTACTAATTATGCTAAAAAAAATACGTTTAGCATTTTTTCTCTCTGCCGGAATTCATCTTCGGAAGGTTTCTCCAAGGATCGAATTTCCTAGCAATGACGATCGGAGAAGTCTCGCTCTACAGAAGAGCGGTGAAAATTTTACTATCGCAAATTGGTTAGAGGTCATCGGTGTAAAATTTTACAAAAATCGTTTTGTTTGAAACACTTTTAAGAAATCCTTAGGACCTTAAAAAATATGATGCATATTCTTTTGTAGCTGAAAAAAACCATTATAAAGTGGTTTTCGAGCTATTCTTTTAAGGAAGTCTCCGCCGCTGAAAACCGTCTTTGGCCTTGTCTCATGCCGGTAGGCGCAGTTCTCATTTCTGGTAAGCCTATTGGGGGGATAAAGTCACCGACTAAAAATATTTTTATTTTCGACCAATAGGTGGCATTAGATTACGGGGAAAAAAACTTGTTCAGTTGTAGCGTCATTGAAACCGTTGACTTCAAACATGTTTTTTTCAAAACCATGTTTTCGATATAGGGACGGAGCAAAACTCAAACAGTGTTCGACCAATCGACTTTAAATTTTAACTGTAGTTTCTTAGATTGCTTTAACAGTCAAGGACGAGCGCTTTTTTTTGATTGACTGAAAATTGTAAAAAATATATCACTTTTTATACCCAACCCCAGAAAATTAAAGAAACAGAAAATTTCTTCATTTTTTAAAGTGTTTTTGAAAAGCTGTATCAATGTTAAAAATAGTCATATCAAGATGAAAAAGAAAAACATTATTAAGCTTTAAGTTTCTAGTTTGAGATCTTTTGGCACAATAATTTTGTGAGGTATGGTTATCGCGCAATTATAAGAGATAGCGAGAAAATTATTTTTCCAATTTTACTTTTCAAGGGATTTTTCACGGTTAAATCAATGCATAGGTCCGTTAGCTTGTTTATTCAGTTCCAATTTGGTTTTTTTGTGGTCTCTCTATGTCAACTTTTCGCTGACATATCCGACTTATAATAAAACATGTTCCTTTCGTGTTTGATCAATGATATCACAGCAACCAATGATCGCACACGAAATTATTGGGCAGCTTTAAAAACTTGAATCAATTTCGTACAAGACCCTTTCGTTGATTTTTGCGAAAAAAATCATGTTTTCACCATTAACAGTAGTGTGAAAAATAGGACAAAAAATGACATTTTATGGTTTTTCAGTAAATTTACTACTCCGTTACAAATATTGGTAGAAAGACTAATCTCGCCACGTTTATTTTTCAGCTTAATGTACCCTCAATAGACGTATAAATTTTCAAATTGATCCATCGACCCGTTTTTCCGAACCGATCGATCCAAGTTTTACAAAAGAATTAAAGGAACAAGTGTTCCGAAACATCGTGGAATCATGATCAAAATGAAAACACCCATTTTCTTCGACTATTTTTATAAATTTGCAGTAGTTGCTTGTTAAATTTAAGAAAAAAATTGAGAAATTGAACATTTTTCAGGAAACAATGGTGACTCGTTGTTCTGCACAAATTATGGTGCACACGCTTCGGCTTTTGCGCACCATAATTTCACTCATCTTTAATTGCATTGATTAAAAGTTGATCCCCCCAAGCAGTATTGACTAGTCAATCTGAGAACTTGTAGGCCATTAACTGTAGATATTTTCTGCAAAGGTTATCAGGGATACAAAAAATATTTTTTTCAAAAATGATCTCTTGTTTGGAAGGAAAAACAAATGAACAATTTTTTTCAAAAACTAATCTTTTTTTGGTAAATTTTTTCTACGTTTTGGTAAAAAAAAACGAATCTATTGTTTTTGTAAGCTCTCATTTTTTTTCAATTTTTGATCATGCCTAGTTTTGAAAAAAAGATTGTATTCCATAACCCTAATCACCTTCGTAGAAAATATTGAGAATTAATTGCATAAATGTTCTCAGATCGAATATTAAATACCGCTTGAGAGTATCAACTTTAATTGATGCAATTAAAGATGAGTGAAATCAAAGTGCGCAAAGGCCGAATCGTGTAAAAAATGAGTCAGTTGTGTTTCCTGAAATATTTTACAAATAAAAAAAATGTTCTCTCTCGAATCTCTCGAAAAAATCTCTCGAATTTTTTTCTTATATTTAACAAGCAACTAGTGCCAAGTTGTGAAAAAGAAGAAGAAAATTAGTATTTATATTTTGATGATGATTACAAGATGCTTAGGAATAATACATTTGTTCCTTTAATTGTTTTGTCAAACTTCGATTAACTTTTGATAGAAAATGGTTCGATGAATCAATTTGCAGATTAACAAGGGTATTGGGAGTAAATCGAGCTGAAAAAAGACGCGGCAACATTAGTCTTTGCATCAATATTTGTAACGTAGTGGTAGATTTATTGAAAATACAGAAAAAGTAATTTTTTGTCCTTCACCAAATAACGGTTAAGGGTGAAGAAAAAAATCACAAAAGTCAACGGGAGGGGCTGGCAAAAGGATCTTTTTTCATTCGAAGTCGGATATCTCAGCAGAAAAATTGACGTAGAGAAACAAAAAGCAAATTAAAGCAGAATAAACAAGCTAACTAACCTATACATTGAGTTAACTTAAACAAAATTCCTTAGTCCGATGACCCCTGAAAAATAAAAACAAGTTTGGAATTTTTTTCTGTCGGTATTTCTTATGATTGCGCGATAGCCGTAAATCACAATTTTTTGCCAAAAGATCTCAAAACTATCATCTTGAAGCTTCAAAAGGCTTTTTTAATCTCGATGCGACAATTTTTCACATAGACACAGCGCTTAAAAAAACGCTAAAAAATGAAGAAATTTTGTTCTTGTAATTTTTGGAGTCGTATATAAACAGTATGGTTCAAAACACAACCTTTTTTTAACTCGTTTCTTTTCTTTAATTATTTTGAAGTTTCCCCTCATTTGACTGCTAAAACGAACGTAATAAACGAAAATATTCTACTCTTAGTTCCACGATTAAATTTACGATAGTTCTATTGCGTTCCACGAAGAGGGTATGAGGTTGAAGTTTGCAACGTTGGAACGCAATAAAAATAATAATTTGTGAAGTCCTTATTTATATTTCGGCAACCTTTGCTTACAATAATCCTCCAACAATCGTCAACGTGTACTCCGATCTAAGGGGTCACACTGTGAAATTAAAAAAAAATTCTTTTTATTTTACTTGACTTAAAAGATGCTTTAAACCATCTATAATAAGGGGAAAAAAGTTTGGTACCTGTAAAACAAGGTCCGCAGGCCAGTATGGGTCTGCGGGGTGGCAGTGGCTGGCCCGTGTGCGAGACATCGACCGTTTTTCTCAAAACGGCACGTAGCATAACTCCAACAATTTTCATCATTTGCACTCCCAATTTCGGGTACATGTTTAAAATAACATTCCGAAGAGAAATAAGTACGGGATTTTCTGTGAGTTAGTTATAACATTAGTTATTACCAAATGATTGTCCTTTTTTTCTGTCGAAAATTAAGTTTTTGGTTTAATGCTTGCTAAATAATTACACAAAAAATAACATTGTCACAATTCTCTACGTATTTCTCTAGCTATACTCGTGTACATTAATAGAAATTTTTTTATTTTATTCTAAAATCAAATTTGCGTCAGCTATATACTGCGTGCCGCAGAGCGTCTCAAATTGAGCATGCCCCGCCAGAATGGCTCCAGCGTCACCTTTTGGCATAATTTGTTAATATAAATTTCATTTTGTTCACTTAAAGATATGACTAATAACATCCTTGAATATTAATACTCTCTTATTTGTCCTTCTGCAAAAAAAAATCGCGAAATATCACTCAATTTTGGACGTTTACAGTGGTGTAAGCCCTTATGGTAAAACGAGCGTGCGCTCTTGATTTCTATCGATTTCGTTCAAATTTTAACCACACATTTTTCATATTATTATGCAAGTTTGAGTTAAATTTCAGAACAGTTGACCATTTAGATTGGGAGATAATGGATTTTTGAAAAGCAACTTTTAACCCTGCAGGGTCTGCATTGGCCGAAAGTCAGGTCACTTAATTCGGCGTACCATTCTATTGTGTTTATGAATTTTGAAAAAAAAATATGATTAGATAGTAAACTAGTTAGGGAACGCGTGAAAAAGTTTGAATTGTCTTTACTATTCAGTTTTGCTAAAGACGTTCAGTAACGACAGAATAACTCTCGGTTAAAAATATTTATCCTCTATAATAAGAAGACATTATGCAACACCGCAGAACAGTATTGTTCAATATTTGGAGAAAAAAGTTAATTATTGTGTTCCTCAAGTTAATCACTTTTAACGTGAAGAAAAAGATTTGCGTTCTAAACATTAATATTTTATATTGTTTATGTTATTACCTTGTGTCTTTTTATAGAGGACAAATATTTTTCACGGAAAATTACTCTGTCTAAAGGCCATAGCCGGGTAATTAGGGAAAAATTGGCCCCGCATTTTTTCCAGCGAAATTTGGAGTATATTCTGAGGTATAGAAAAAAAAAAATTCTGAAGATTTTATGCCCGTCAACGCAATGGTTTTAGAAAAATGAATTTTATTTTAAATATCAAAAAAAAATTCCGGAAACGGTACAGTGGATCGAATTGATTTTTTTTTGGTACTTGTTCCGATCAAACGTGTTAAGAAATAAAATTATAGAACATCTTGCGAAAGATTAAGGTTTGAAAGAAATAATGTTCCTTGTTTTATTATTTTTTACTATAATCCACTTGGGGTACAATAGCGAAATTTTTTTCATATAATCTTTGGGCACCTTATTAGATTACATAATTTTTTCAAAATGATCGGTTTGGTACGCCACAGTGAAAAAAAAGAAACACACTTTACTGATATATTTTAGATATATAGATATATAACTAAAATATATCAATAAAGTCTGTTTTTTTTTCACTGTGGAGTACCAAACCGATCATTTTGAAAAAATTATATAATCTAATAAGGTGCCCAAAGATTATATGAAAAAAATTTCGTTATTGTACCCCAAGTGTATTATAGTAAAAAAAAATAAAACAAGGAACGTTATTTTTTTTTAACTTTAATCTTTCGCAAGATGTTCTATAATTTTATTTCGTAACACGTTTGATCGTAACAAGTACCAAAAAAAATCGAATCGATCCGCTGAAGCGTTTCCGGAATTTTTGTTATTCTTTATATAAAAAAAATTCCGAAACCATTGCGTTGACGGGGATGAAATTTTCAGAATTTTTTTTTTTTTTTTATACCTCAGAATATACTCCTAATTTCGCTGGAGAAAATGCGGGGGCAATTTTTCCCTACTTACCCGGCTATGGCCTTTTCTGAAAATTGCATCCCCGTCAACGCAATGGTTTTGGAAAAATGAATTTTTTTTACTAAAAAAAAAAAAAAAAATCCGGAAACGCTACAGTGGATCGATTCGATTTTTTTGGTACTTGTTACCATCAAACGTGTTACCAAATAAAATTATAGAATATCTTGCGAAAGATTAAGGTTTAAAAAAAAATAATGTTCCTTGTTTTATTTTTTTACGATAATTCACTTGGGGTACAATAACGATTTTTTTTCTTCATATAATCTTTGGGCACCTTATTAGCTTATATAATTTTTTCAAAATGATCGGTTTGGTGTGCCACAGTGAAAAAAAAAGTAACAGACTTTATTGGTATATTTTAGTTATATATCTATATAACTAAAATATATCAATAAAGTGTGTTTCTTTTTTTTTCACTGTGGCGTACCAAACCGATCATTTTGAAAAAATTATATAATCTAATAAGGTGCCCAAAGATTATATGAAAAAATTTTCGCTATTGTACCGCAAGTGGATTATAGTAAAAAATAATAAAACAAGGAACATTATTTTTTTTCAAATCTTAATCTTGCGCAAGATGTTCTATAATTTTATTTCGTAGCACGTTTGATCGGAACAAGTACCAAACAAAAATCAAATCGATCCACTGTACCGTTTCCGGAAAAAAATATTTTTTTTTATATTTAAAAAAAAAATATTTTTTCTAAAACCATTGCGTTGACGGGCATGAAATTTTCAGAAAATTTGTTTTTTTTTATACCTCAGAATATACTCCAAATTTCGTTGGAAAAAAATGCGGGGGCAATGTTGCAATTTTTAAATCAATCATTTCCGAATGTAAATAGTCGACTGATCTAACATTTCACTGAAACATACATAATGATACGAACAATGTCTGGTTAAAATTTAAACAAAATCTATAAAAATCAAAAGCGCACGCTTGTTCTACCTTAACGCGTTCAACCGTTGACCATTCAATGCTGTTGGGCTGGAGGTTTGGACCCGTCGACTCTGAGTATGAGACGATGGTAGCCGTAACCATTGAGATGCAATGGTCCTCGCCCTTTGTTCTAAAACGTACATACGTAAGCGAAAGGCCTTGCACAGATTGGTGGTGCGATCCATGGTGAGATGCTCTCGGAGAGATTGGAGACAGCGGTGATATCCTCGCGGACACTGGGACTCTATACCGTGGCCGCGACGAGTGACACGGTTTCTCATCCTCGGCAGTGCGTTCTTGCTGTCCTTAATAAATCCGATGGTCCATCTAGATGGTAAATCCGACATTACATTAGTTCTGGTTTCTACATGCTAGCCCATGTACCGTACCTAGCATGTATATGTGTATGCTATCGGTACGAGTATTAGTATGGTGAGGATACGGAACCAGTATATTTTACTACTGCACGGTTTACCAGTACCATACTAGTAACACGTACATTTGCGTGTAGCGGTGTACTACCATACAAGTATACCGAGGGTCTTTTATCTTTATACGCCATACCAATAGTACTCTCGGTCATCAGGGTGAAGGTATCGAGGAATAGCCACAGGTCCACAAATCAACCGTGTTTGAGACGTGAAAGTTTTGCGTTCGTAGGCAAAGGGTGTTGAACTTTTGTGCATCATTTTGGTCGCACACTGAGCAGGAAATCGAGGATTTCGAGGGATAATGGAAATGGCTACGGATCATCGGAAAATATGAAAATGTGAAAATATGAAGGAATATCGAGGTATTTCTGCGAAGAGCCAATAAGCTTGAATTTTTTGCAGCCGTTGGCTGTTTGAGACATCGGCGAGTGAGAAAGCAATGCGAGGGAAGATCGTAGCAAATTACAAAGTACGTAAATTGAGGTTATAGCACGTACATACCTTGACTTCCGGTGTTTTCACAGCAAAAAAACACCAAAACGCGACGAAAATAAACTTTACTTGAATACACACTATTTACATTCTATGTTACACTCTATCACACACATCGTATGATGAAATATACTTCGAACGAATGTGCGAGGTTATAGGTCCGGCTTTCGACCTGTCAAAAAATAAATTGTTCCGAAAGGAGGCGAGCGCGGTCGGTACAAATAGAACGAAGCGAGCTGCGCGCCGCCAGTGAGAATACGGATGAACTGAGCGCTCGCTCCGGTAACTGATATTTTGAGCTTTGTTGGTACATTTTTGCTACATTTATGTAAAAATTTCAAAATGCTTTTTTTCCGCCATTTATTCATGAAAACAGGTGAAACAAAGCTTAAAATGTGTGCTTTTTCACGGTCCGGAGGATGACGCTCAGAAAATTACCGAAAATGCGATGCAATGGTTAATAATTCACCATTTTTCGCAGGGTAACCACAAACTGTAATTTTTTTTTGGAAATTTTGGATACCGGAGGGCGTCATCCCCTCGGAGCAAGTATCCTGCATGCACACAACAAATTTCATTCCAATCGGTTGTTCCGTTTGGGAGAATTCTTTTGTCAAAATTTCGAAGCGGTCGGAGGCATGTGGCACATCGCCTTAAACGCAATCGGAGTGAGCTGTGGACACAACGCGCACGAATGCGCTGATGAAATGGACGAAGCACGGATTGCACTGGCAGAGGACGTGCAGCCGAGAGCACTCGTGAAGGAAGAATGTTACGAAGGCAACACCAAATTTCCGTTTTGCAAGCGGCATCGTCGGCGATAGACCTTCTGTATGGGCCCGGAATAGATGACTCTATGTAAGTTTACAAAAAAAAATATATTTTCTTCGTGTAAACTGAAATTTAAACTATAAACGCGTTTTTCTCAAAATGGCATTTCTGAAGTCGGTGACCAAGATTACTCGAACACTAATGAACCGATCTTCTTGAAATTTTGCAGGCTTATGTAATACATAAAAATGTAGTCTTTAAGCGTTCGATTTTTTTTCGAAAAAAAAATGGCCGCTTTATAGTCAAAAAACGGCCGTTTTTTTCGTTCAAATCGAACCATTAACTTTGTCCGCCATTTTGTGAAAAATGAATATTTTTTAAAATCCTTCGATTAAATACTACTTTATACTTATATTTGACTAAATCCATCCGCATTTTTTTTCAGATGATCCACTTCGCCGCAATGTTGGTCACCGCAAACCGTGTATACAAAAACATTATATCATTGACGGCCATTTGCCACTAAACAATGTAATATTTTTCAATAAAAAAAGTTACTGAAAGTTCTTCAAGAGGTGTTCTGTAAGATAGTATATTGATCGATTAAAAAAGTTTTGTAGTTTTCTTTAAAAAAATTAATGAAAAAGGCCTTTTTTGCGCTACAAGTGGGGGTAACGCCTTAAGGGACAACACCACTATGACGGCTTCAAAAAATCGATTTTTTGAAAACCAGCTAGAAAAATCTAAAATACATTTAAGATTAAGATGCCGTTGGACCCAGGTCGAAAAAATAATTATCTTCGGAGATATTGAATATTTTGTGGAGCGGTGCAGCGCTCCGTGACGCTCGGAGTCCCGCACAGCTGCGCGCCTCAGGGTCGGCAGGTATACCGGGCCTTTCCCAGGTCCTGCGGGTCTTTCCCAGGTATTCTTTTGTTTCCCTTCACAAAAGTCGGCTATTGTTATAAATATAGTTTCGAAAAAAAGCCATAGGTGGCGATAATTGAAAAATTTTCAAGGCAGGTATAGGGATAGCGTTATAGCGTCAGTTTGCGAATAGAAGCGACGCTACTCGTGTCTAAACGCTCCGAATCGTTTCGTTTATAAATATCGAACGCTCAGAATTATTCTTTGCACATCGAAATGGATAATCCGAAAGTGTACGCGGGGAAAAAGGGAACAAAACGGAGTTGTGACGAGGAGTCGAACGAAAATTTCGAATCGAAAATCTCCGAACCGTTATAGCTCCGAAAATAGTTCTGCAGAGTATGTGAGCACGTCGGCGAAAAAGTTAAAATCGTCGGATGAATTAGAGGTCGGTGTTACTAACGATTTCGGTTATCGTATAGTACACCTCGTCAATGCATTGAACATTATATCGACGTTAGTGAAGTGCAAAGTGTGTGATCGCGATATAAAGTTTACTGAAAAAAGTTTGCGCGGACTCGGATTCAATATTGAGGTCGATTGCGGCCATTGTGAAAAAGTGAAAATCAATTCGTGTCCTATGATTGACAATGCATACGAAATAAATCGTCGGATCGTATTCAGTAAGCATCTTCTTGGCGTCGGTTTGAATGGCCTGATGAAGTTTTGTGCATCTATGGACCTACCGCGCCCCATATTTCAGTCTTTCTACGATCGAATCTTAAATTCGATTTCGATTGCCACTAAAGCTGTGAGCACAGTGAGCAAACAAAAGGCTGCACTTGAGGAGGAGACAATTTCGTTGGAAAATGGGGTGGAGGACGGAATTATCGTTTCAGGCGACGGATCGTGGCGTAAGCGCGGTTTCAGCTCGCTTTTCGGCATAACATCGCTAATCGGCTGGTACACTAAAAAAGTGATCGATGTTATGGTGAAATCGAAATATTACAAAGCTTGCGAGCATTGGGAAAAAAAGAAAGCACCGCGGAGTACTGGGAATGGAAAAGTACCCACGATGATGAGTGCCAGGCGAACCATAGCGGCTCCTCTGGAAAAATGGAAGTCGACTCAGCTGTCGAAATGTTTTAACGGTCTGAAGAGCTCTATGGCATAAATTATAAATATTATATTGGTGACGGCGATTCTAAAACGTTTCTGGGCATATCGAATAGCAATCCACACGACGGTTTCGAGATAAAAAAAAAAAGAGTGCATCGAATCATGTCCAAAAACGTACGGGGACGCGCCTCCGCGAAATCGTGAAAAAACAAAAAGGATTGTCTGGCAGAGGGAAGCTCACCGGAAAATTGATTGACGAGTTGAGCACATATTACAGCTTGGCTATTCGGAGGAACAGCGATGATGTTGAAAAAATGAGGAAGGCAATTTGGGTAACTATCAAACATAAAATATCCACAGATAGTGAGCCACAACATGACGATTGCCCAGAGGGAGCCGAGTCGTGGTGTTCGTGGCAGCGAGCGGTTGCAAGCGGTAATATTTCTGAATATCGCCATAAGCCGCCTCTTCCTGAGGAAGTATTGGAGGTAATTACGCCAGTCTTCGAAAATTTGAGCAGAGACGATTTGCTGCAGTGTTGTTTGGGCGGCTTCACGCAAAACAACAACGAAAGCTACAACAAATCAGTTTGGGTAATAGCCCCCAAGTGTCAGTCCGGGAGCAAAAAAATCGTCGATATTGCAGCTGATATCGCGGTATTATTATTCAATGATGGCCTGAGACGCCTCATGAAAGTTTTGGAGACGTTGGGGATAATTAGCGGCCCAAATTGTTTCAATTTTTGTGTTGAAACCGACGCAGCGCGGATCGAGCTGGCGGAGCGCTCGCTCACAGACGCTGCAAAAGAGGCAAGAAGAGCCTCTACAAGTTCGAGAAAAAATGCTACGGACAATGATTTGCTTCTTGAAGGCCAGCTATATGGTGCCGGCATCGCTGATTAAAGGTAACATTTTTTTTCCAATTTATCGCATAAATTAACTGATAAAACCCAATTAAACAGTTTATATATATATCAGGTTGTGAGGAGAGGATAGAGGTTTATTTTAAGAAAGTTACACACAAATTAATGATATTAAACTCTTTTAATTATATATGAATGATATTCGATACACGTGGTTGCAGTACGGATGTCGGAAACGAACTAAACCTAATGGCCGCGATTCTCGGCAACTTGCGCGCTCCCGAACACAGTCGGAGATGCCCGAGGCTGACGCGCGTTATATTCTCGCGTCGTATTCTCGCTGTACGGTGGCGCACTCTTTCGTTTGTACGCGATAAACTAACTGCCTCAATATTAACAAACTTAAAACTTTGAACGCGTTTTTCTCAAAACCACTTTTTTGAGTGCGGCACGCAGCAGAACTCGAGCAATTTTTATCCGATCGACTTCAAATTTGGACTGCATCAATGAAATTATATTATCTAAAGAAGTACATAGGATTTTTTCGATATCTCAATAATAAAAAAAGTTATAGCCTATTTTCGACGAGAAATTTTGCTCGAAAATCGTCCTTTAATTTCAAAAGCGTGCCTATTTAAAAAAAAGCAATATTTTTTCAAATTCCTGTGTACTTCTCTTCAAAATATCATATTAGTAACGAAAACACTTGGTATTTTTTTTCAGATCGACTTTGAAGAGAGTTCTGCTGCGTGCCGTGAACCACTGCAGAGGCAACAGTACTTGACGCGGGAGCTTCCCCAGCTTCACCATGGGGCGTGAAAAATTTGAAATTTTTTTTTTATGTATCTTCAATAAACAACGAACATAACAAAAAAAATGTCGTATATCTCTTTTTTTTCCCACAAAAAAAAATTCTTGAAAAATGGCAAAAAGCAGGGGGTCACAGTGGTGTTCTGCCTTAACTAAACGATGTGTACAATTCGCTTTTTCGGGGTCTTTTCCGAAAAATACCGATAGTTCGCACGGCGCTCCTGATCGTATTATTTGTGTTGCATTTTTCGGGTGACAGTAATATTGATAATTGTGTCGTTTACATTTGGATAATCCGTTTTCTGAGAATGAAAGATATTGTCGACGCTCTCGATCAATTATAACATTTTTTACGGTCGTTTCTATGAACCAAAACGTGTCTTTTTCTACTCTCACGGGTAGAGGATAGGCTTTATTGACATTGAACTCGTTGTTGTTGATAAATGGAATTTTTATCACAACGGTGAGGGTATTTGAATGCTATATGCGCCTAATTAGGAAATTTCCAGTAATTCGTTAATTTTTTCTGGACGTATTTTTGTCGGGAAAATTCAGTCCTTTTGGTAGATTTGGTAATGCTTCTATTACACTGTAAAAAAAATCTGTATTAAAATTAACATAAAAGTGCAGGAAGTCTTTTTATTTAATGTTGTCGTTTTAAAATTAATGCACTACCTTTCGAATGTCTAATAATCGTTCAGTAATCTCTGAACACTTAAGTACTGGAAAAATCATATACGTATCGCAAGGTATGTATTATAAGCGTATTAAAATTAATATGCACCAATTGTATTTTTAAATAATATAAAAAGTAAATTTGGCATGGAAAAGTGTTTTAATTTTACGGTATCAGGTTAGTGTAATTGCTATTATTTACTTTCTGCGTCTTTAATAAACTCTGTATGAATTTTAATATACAAATTCCGGAATCCTTTTTACTGATTCAGTCTGTGCAAGCTTATAATCGTTATTTTTAAATGAATACACTACGTTTTGAATGTCTAAGTAATGTGTAGTAATGCTGTAATACCAAAGTTCTGGAAAAGTCACATACGTATTCAAAAGTATCAGTTGTGGATATATCAAAATTAATGCGCATAGATTTTAGTTTATTTGGGTTTGTTTGGGTTTAATTAGACTTGGCTACTTGTTCGGTTAATTCACCACTTACTTATTTGTTTTTTCCTTAGGTACACGCTTTTCGCGTTTGTTACCTATTCTTCCCCTCATTGTAACCGTTTATTTCCTCTGCTGTTTGCACCTTTTTTCTCCCTGTTCTCCCCTCTTGCGGTCGCAACCGACTTCCCCCTCTGTATTATATTCATCATGACATTTCTGCCATGGGTATATGGAAACTGCGGAAAAACTATACCAATACAGCCGGTCATCGAGTTCGCCCCCCAGTCGTGGAACTAGTCTTATTTCGCCGCAAAATGCCGAAGAAAAACATTTCACGACGAATTGTGCGCAACTGTGGTTCGAACCCGGGACTCCCGGTCCGCTGATTTAGTGGCGAACACGCTGACCAGTACCTGAGTGGAAAACGTAACTCATCACCGCCTAGCCACCCTGCTGCAAATTCCCGTACGGGTTTTAGTGTGGGAATGTTTGGGAAAGCATGGGGCAGCGAAGGGAAGTGTGGGATCCCGTACGGTTCCCTGTACAGGATGAACATTCCTGTACAGGAATCTGCATGGGTACCTGTGTGGGGCAACGTGGCAAGCTGAATCCTGTACGGAATCCTGTACGGGAGAACGCAGGAAATAAATTCCTATACGGGAACCTGCATGGAAACCTGTGTGGGGCAACGTGGGAAGCTGAATCCTGTACGGCGTCCTGTACGGGAGAACGCAGGAAATAAATTCCTGTACGGGGACCTGCACGGAAACCTGTGTAGGGCAACGTGGGAAGCGGAATCCTGTACGGGATCCTGTACGGGAGAACGCAGAAAATAAATTCCTGAACAGGAACCTACATGGGAACCTGTGTGGGGCAATGTGGGTAGCTTAATTTTTGAGACAGCGATTAATAAGCTAATCACGATTGAATCAAAACAAATGTGAAACTTCAATTTTTTTTTCATTTGTATCTAAACTTTCGTGAGAAAATAAATCATTAATCACTATTGTCAACGTTTTTTTGAAAATGTTTTATATGAAGTCAAAAGTATTGTTTTTCAACGTGGGTCCCGGCCTCGCAAAATGGCGTGCTGGTCAAAGATCAGACCGGTACTAAACAATAGCAACAAACCAATGATAAACGTAAGAGTACTTTTTTCATTTATCGTTTTTTATTTTTTGTTTTATTATTTCTTTTATCACAATTAAGATAGATAAAACTGCAAAAACCAATTTTTCATTTTGCCCTTTCTCATTTTTGACATTAGTAACCCGTACGGGTTCCCTGTACGAAAACACCACGTGGGATCCCGTATAGGAACCCGTACGGGACACCACGTGGGATCCCATAGAGGGACCCGTACGGGTTACCACATGGGATCCCACACCCGTACGGGTCACCACAGGTCACGGGTAATGGGAATATAGTACGGGTTCCTGTATGGGAACCCGTTCGGGTTCCCTGTACGACAACACCACGCGGGATCCCGCATGGGATCCGATACAGGTTCCTGTGTGGGAATTTGCAGCGGGGCACTAGCTAGTAAAGTAATGTCGCCATTAGCTAGCCGTCTTAGCGATTGGCTACCCAGCCTTGTAACGCTTTGGCCCTCTAGTGACTGAATACAAAAAAAATAGATGGTGACTAGATAGAAAGAAATATCCCACGACTGTATTATATTTCTGACCTAGCCATGAACTAGTTTTTTCAGCTAGCGACTGGGAACAAGAAATTAGGTGGCGATTAGATAAAAATATTTGCGGCTATATATTTATATTTTCGTGATTTTTTTGCACATTATTTACATCATTGGACCCTTTTACGATATTCTTCGTTGTTCGTTATGATATTTGCGCTGTAAATATATTAATGGTTCAAGTTTAAATGATCTCAGACAAACGTTTGTTCCGTAACGTGGTTTCGATCCCGGGACCTCTGGGGAATGAGTTGTGACGTTGTCCACTGAGCCAATTCTACTTGTTTAATTTCTAAATTTTCTTATCGTCTACATATGTTACACTACACAATGGCAGATTATTGAAAAATGGGTGGATTAACAAATGTAAATAACATTATCGGATCAATGACTCAATTGCGTTCGCATTGAGAGCGATAATCGTATAGAATTACATAACCTTAAATTGTATTTGTCCTATCATTTATTCCGGCTAGTGCGGCCGCAGTTTAAAAATGTTGGCTAGGTCATCGCGATATACCGACGTGAGGATCTCATTCATTTTCAACGTCATCTGTAACTCAAATTGCTTAACCAACCATAAGCCAGTCGCTCGATGGAACTACACGTATTCACATAACCACACTTTGTCATTTGTGTCAACAACGACGAACGTGCATCGTTCGAGTTGTTAGCCGCCGACGTCTCTGTCCCAGGCCCTCGCGGTGGGAACGTAATCGGCATGGCCTAAAACTTATCTGCCGCTGGAGCCCCAAGTGTCGCATTTTACGAGGGCCCTATCTTTTCTGTATTTTCCCTTCGAGTTTATCGTTTCCGGCGCGCCTAGATGTCGGCATCGCGACCGAAAGGACCGAGGAAATGCGTCTAGCCCGATTCGACGCTTTCCCACGCCGAGCCGTCCAACTGCAAATACTCTATAGGGAAAAGGACTGTTCCCCAAAAACACCCACATTCTTGGAGGGGAATCAAAAAGATGCTGAGGGCCTGATCGGGAAAAACAGGGCAGTCAGTACTGAGCAAGGGCGAGAATAAGAAGAACGACTCCGCGCGACTCCTCTCTAATTCTCTAAGCAGTAAAACACGCGATCACCAACGTCACGCTGCGAATAGTAGAGTAGGAGCGTATCCAACCTATCGACCTCTATAAATACGGATTTGTATTTCATTTATTGTGTATCAATAATTCGGGCATTATTGATTAGAATCATTAATCACCTCGCGTCATTTATTCGACTATCTTAGTTAGTCTGGCGATCCAACCCGCAGAGCCCAACTGTTCCCATACGACAAATTGGCGATCTTGCCAGGATGTGGTTAAGCGACTGCTCTCCGCAGGAATCACACTGATAATATCGATCGTCTAAACTTGGAGCCTTCTGCACCGACTCAGTGTGAGTAAAAATTAAACAGCGACGCATGTTTACTGACGCCCTTCGGAAATATTAATTATTTGAATTTCGTCTTCCGCGTCGAGATATCCAAGAATGAACATACCCGAGAACATTTCAAGCGCGCGAGTGATTCCGTGCTATCGTAAATAGTGACGTCGCGCCGCCTAAAAAAATCCTACCATAAAATTCGTGAAAGCCTCAATCGAAGAGCGTAGAGCAGCAAGATATCAGAATCGTCGGACCCACCGCAATCGTCCAGTCAGAGAAGATTCCAGGATTCGACGTCGTCCGAGCGCTAAATTGAAGGAAGTTCGCGGAATGATCACCTACATCACCTCCCTACTTCTTCTGTTCCTCCAACTGTAAGTCAGTTATATCTCTGTATATTTTCTACTTGCCGAGGGTCTAGAACACAAGCGCAAGAAGAGAAAGGATAACCGAACGGAACCGGGAAATCCTATAAATAGAACGAATAAAATTGGTAAATTAGCCAATTACTTAACAACAAACAAGTATTAAATAAATAACCAAGATGAACCCCGAAAACATGAGGAAACATGTCGAACGATACGCTAAGTTGGGGATAGAGATTCGAAATTTAGACACGACATTGCTAAAGGAACATGCGCCCACCGAGAGGTGAATTCTCGAAGAGACAGTTAAGGGACTGTTAAGGGGACCCGGTGGTCTAGAGCACGAAAATTTCACCTATTTTCACTGTTTTTTTTTGCCATTAAAAATTAAAAAAACGATGTTTCAACTTTTCGGGCTTATTACTACGTTTATTGAGAATACAACAATTTTTTTTTTCATTTTAAAAACAATATTTATTATTATAAAAGTGCCGCTGAAGATGACCCTCTCGAAAAATCGGACCCGGACGGCGTAGGTGATTTCGAGACTTCTACTCATCTGAAACACAAAATTCAAGAAGAATCTTAATCAGAAAGAGTGCAGTTATGTTCGGAACTAGAACAAATCGAAAAAATTAAAAATTGACAAAATGGCGCGCTTTTGAAATAAAAGTTCGTAAAATCGGGTCTTTTTTCACTAGTTTTTTAGTGTAAACAATAGGAAATCATTTAAATAAAATTATGATTGTAGTTCCGACGATAGCCATACATGTTGTGAACAAAATGTCCAAATTTCAAGTCATTCGGTTGAATAGTTTTTTTGTTTTCACCACCGCCGTGACGAAAAAAGTCGTTTCGAAATAAATGAGTTTAAAGTTTGAGGTACAGACATTTTCAAAAATTGAGCAAATTTTGAATACTTACAGTTAATCCGCGATTCCGGCACCATATAGGGTCCCTTCGGAACGTTCGTATTCCTCGATTTCCTCACTCCTTTCATTTTTTCGAGCTGTACGAGCCTCTTTGGAGTTATCGGTGCTCCTACGGTTGGCGCTCGATACTCGCCGCCCGTCTCGGTCTCGCGCGAGTTGCTCCGCTTGTGGCCCAATTGTGATACCCATGGTCTCCATTATTTTTAATAACGATGCGAATCCTTCGTTGAATATGCAAGCGGAAATATAGGTGGCAATATCGATGATTTTTTTGCCGGCAAACAGACGTTTCGGCGCAAGGTGCCACCCACAAGCGTTGAAACTTTCGTTATTGTTCTGCGTATTACTGCCATACACCTTTCCAATAAATTCTCTACTGTCAATTCTACATAAATAGGTTTCAATATTTCTTGTGCTTCATCGTCCAGAGCAGGTGGATGCTCGTAGGTGTCTAAAGTACCTGCAGCCTCACTTTGACGCCACTTGCACCACGATTCGGAGCCTGGAGGACAGTACGAGTGCTGCGGATTTTCATCTGTTGAAACTTTGTGATAATATGCGGCCCATATTTCACTTCTCATCCCTTCAGTAGAATCTGAATTACGTCTAATTGCTAGACCGTAATAAGTCGACAGCTCTTGCAATAATTTATTCGTCAATTGTTGACGCTTCGGTGTTTTATCTCTCGATTCTTTAACTTTCTGCTGTGTCTTTTTCCCTCTTTTTTTTCTGTCAATTTCTTAGTTGCTTTTTTATTTGTGCATGTTTTTTTTCGCATCAAGAGCACGTTTGTACAAACGTTTTTTAACATGCAAAACACATTATTTTTTGCAAACTACAAAATCATCTCCGTTAGGCTTTGTGTCCAATAAGGCTTTGAACGTTTTCGTGTCGCCGTCTCCGATATAGTTGGCGTATTTCACGTTGTATAACGCTTCCGATCTCTCGAACATTTCTACGATGCCGTCTACCTCCATTTTGCCAGCACTTCCGGTATGATTTGCGTCACAGTGATCTTCATGCTCTCGATACCACGCTTCATATTCAATCGTATCCTCTTGGCCTTTCCAATTTGAGCAGCCTTGACATATACTGCATTTGATGACAACGTCTAAAATTTTGTTACTGTATTTCCCTAGTAACGAGACAATACCGAGAAGCGATGAGAATCCACCTTTCGCTCACAATCCATCACCAGACACAGAAAGTTCATCCGCGGGACGCCCTGCTTTTACATTCAACTCGACTTCTTCTTTCAATGCTTTTTTGAAAACGATTTTCGCGACGGCTTCAGCTGCAATTTTTATATTGTCCACGATGCTGTAATATGTACTATTACAAATTCCTTGTCCAAGATCCGTGAGACCGCAGAAATTTTGCATGCCTTCAAACCCTACTCCAAGCATTCTCAGGGCGAAAACAAGTCGACGGTTGATTTCAAACGCCTTATCGATTAACGGCGAAGACAAAATAAAAGTTTCTTTACACCCACAATTCACAGCGAGCTTAAATCCTAGACCACGTTGTCCGTTTTTGCTAAAAGTGACTGCACCGTTACAATCTTTACACTTCAACAACTGCTGCAACGTTAAAAATATCACGCTGAATTCGATGATGCAATAATTGAAAGTAGGATTAACGTTTACTTCCAATTCCTTATTGTCTTTTCATTTTTTCGCAGACGTGCTCGTAAAATCAGTCTTATTTTCGATATTGAATCGATTGCCCTTGAAAGATCTTTTACGCCCTATAAAAGATGGTCGTCTAGAAGAGTCGCCGCCTTGCTTTCTATCCATATTTTCTGATATTTTATTTCAAACTGCTCGATGTTGCTTCGTCAAGACGAAACGTTGTACTGATCAAGTCAGGGGAAAGCCAAATGACCGTTACCCTTACTAATGTTCAACAATAGGTATACATATTTCGGGGAGCGGAAGGGTATATATAGGTATATAGTATATACTATATACAGGTATATATTTTCGGAGGAGGGTCGGGACAACTGCCGCGCTCGGAGCGCTAGACCCATTAGGAGCGCGCGGACCGCTCTCTATCTGGTTAATGGGCTGTAGAAGCTATAATATTGGGAATTTCCGCATGAAAATTTCACAGTATATTCTTAAGATACTATACTTTCGAAATATCGAAAGAAAAAAAATCGATTTTTTGTAATTTCTAGACCACCGGGTCCTCTTAATAGAACGGTCCACGATTGGCACAATGTTAGAAGGATTGCCTAGCGCACGAGACATCCTTAACGAATTAGACGTTGATCCGGACGACATTAGCGATGACGTAGCTATCGATGTTCGTCAACAGAGAGTTCGTGAGCGAGAACAACAGCGGCAGGCAGACGAAGCCGCCCGAGCGCGTCAGCTCGAGCAAGATAGGACAATAGCCCAACGTCTAGCCGAAGAAGAAGAAAGAAATTTCGCGATTGCGAGGCAGCAAGCAAACCAGCAGCCTCCCCCGCAACAGCCCGTGTCGGAGGCCATGATTCTTGAGGAAGACCCTTTGCCGACCAGGTCACCGGCAACCAACACAGCCGTCCCGGGTGTCGCTAGTAGAACCCAGGTATCGAACCAACCCCCACCCTCGTACCTCCAGTCACACTTCGCGGCCTACGGCGGACTGACCCCCGAGGAAATAATTTCGAGAGTCGAATTGGGTAAGATCCAAGCAACGACGACATTCACGCATGCCCAGGAGCAACTCTCCATCTACCGGGAGATAGTGGCCAACGCTACTGCCGAAACTCGAGCCGGGGAGAGGCGACTTCAAGAACTCGAAGGGTAACGCGAACGTTGGCGACTGCTGCCGAAGCAGCGGCCCAAGAAAAGAAACGCCTCGCCACTCAGCTCCGTGCCCTCAAGGAGAAGGACGCCGAAGCAGAGGCACTCCGGCAAAAACTTCGGGAAGCTGAAGAAAAACAGCGGGGAATGCTAGAGGAAATACACCGCTCGAGAAACCACCGCGAGGCCCACCAAGGAGCTGGACCGTCCACGTCATTCCGAGCCCCGACCCCCGAAGAAATACGGAATTGGGAACTCGAGGTACCCCTACCTGACACACCCCAGACAGAGTATAAGCAAGCGATTAGACGGTCAATAAAGGAAGCTCAGAGGGAGGAAAGGCTCCGTAAGGAGATCCAACAACTCGATCTGATCTCGAGAGAATCAGCCCGGGAGATCGAGGAACAACGAATTTTGCTCGAGGAAGTTCAGCGAAACCAGCGGAATAAAACAGTTCTGAAATCCGTGAAGGAGATACTGAAGGAAGAAAAAATCTCCATCTCGAACCCGCTTGCAACCCGGCTCGAGGCCACCCACTGGAAATGGGAGCAAGCGAGGGACATGATAACGCGGTCTAGCCAGGAACCGAAACAACCCGATGTAATGGATCCGCGGTTAAATCAACTCCGGATCAACCGAGCTGATCAATGGACGGAGGGAAACCATCGATTGAAAATGAATATGAGAATCGCCAACGACGCTCGAAGCGGATGGAGATCAGGAGGCCCAGATGGACCAGAAGGTCCAGGTGGCCCAGGAGGTCCAGGAGGCCCTCCGGGTTTCGGACCTCCCGCGGAACATTCGAGGTGGCCCAGACAAGAGCCTTACGGGGCCAAAGGACCTGGCTACCCCTTCGGCGAGCCACCAAACCCGCCCGATGGCCCCTATTATCCACCATCGCGAGGAAATACACCCGAACAACCCAAACTGGAAAGGTCCACTCCGATACTAGACTGGATTAAGCATTTCAAATTCGCATACCGCTTCGTATGGGGCACCCAAAAAGCGGCATTCATCTCAATGGTTTTCGTTCAAAAAATATCGAAAGAAATCACAAGATTCGCGACTGGCATCATCGAGACCGAGGCTGGGCTCGTTGAATTTGTCACCACGCATCTTGGTTACCTACCCGGATTCCAGATATATATGGACAAACTCCGCAAGGTAAAACAAACAGGAACCATTCTGGACTATATAGCAAACTTCAACCTCGCGCTGCAGGCTTTCAAGGAGGCCGATCAGAGGGATCAAGCCAAGGGTTCTCTGGACCATATGCCCTTGGGGTACGATTAAGCAATTTCTATGTTCATCCACGGATGCCGACAGGATGTATTCGATAGCCTAAAGGTTTATATTAATACCTACTCGAGTCTAGCGGCCGCACAGTAAGCTGCCCAAGAAATCAACGAAGCCAACATCGCCTACCAACAAGCCAACGCAGAAAGAATGAAACTGCCAGGCTATCCAACCCAACAGCGACTAAGATAACATCAGCTTCCGCCAAAACAGTATTTGCACACTGCACCGAAAGGTACTCGGCAGTCGCCGATCACCGTAAATGCTGCCATAGCCAGCACAGAGTCGATATGTTACACACTGTGGTGGCAAGGGACACTTCGTACGAGATTGCCTAAAGCCTAGAGGGAACTTACAACCACGGCCAACCGGGGGACAACAAAGTTTCCAAAAGGGAAATTTTCGCCAAGCAGGCCACAACCCAAACCACCTCAGATTTACAACATAATCGATCAAGAAGCCCTAGGAAACTCAGTGACGGATGCCAACGAGGACAACGACGGAAATGAAGAGGAGGCATACCAAGAGTATCCAACGTCGGGGTTGGACGTCTGGATCGAGTCAGAATCCGCCCAGGAGGATTCAACCGAGACGTTGAACAACTAGTGGACACAGGTAGCTCGCTCAACCTGATAACAAAAGGTGTATACCCCAAGGTTTCCCGGTAGAAAAAGCGAAAAGAAGTTTCTTTATGGGAACCAGTCGGTTTGAAGCGAACGAGAACGTCAGGTTGAGATATCTGGGGGAAACCAGCATATTCTACGTGCTACCTGACGATTCTATTATACCTGAAGATGGCTTTATGGGCCTACCGTTTATGAAATAGAGAGATTACAATTTGTCAAACAAACATCTCGTGTTAAAACAGAGGACCCATGCGCTAATCGCCGACGGAATTACCGTACCGCCCCACACGGCCGTGATGATAACATTCGCCGTCGACGGCCCGGATCGCGATTGTTTAATGACCACGGGTGCCTACGACAAAACTACCGAAAATGGAGAGGTACACAAATTCGAAACAGCATACGTTAACAGAATCGAAAACGGTTACACGCAGGTAATGTTCGAGAACCCAACAGACAAGGCCATAAACTTCGACGAAGATCGGATCCGAGTTACCGACGTAAAGATGGACGAACACGGATAATACCTGCCTTACCCCGGAACAAAAACACACATTTTTGCTCAAAACCTCGAAACTCGATTACCTTGAACCAGAACAAAGGGAGATAATCACCGGTATTATCCTGGGGTACCAAGACATCTTTACATCTCCTGGCCAAGAGCTACCAGCTGCACCGCATGTGAAGTACAAGATTATACCAATCAATGACACACCAATCAATATCGGCAATTTCAAAACAGCCCACGCCCACCGCGGAGAAATGAAAACCCAGGTAGCTGATATGCTAAAAAAGGGTATCATCAGAGAATCCGAGTCACCATTGAACTCACCTGTCTGGGTCGTCCCCAAAAAACATGGACCCGACGGAGAAAAGAAGTGGCGCATCGTCATCGATTTCTGGAAATTAAACAAAAATACGGTACAGGACGCCTATCCCATGCCTCGCATCGAGAACATCTTCGACTCACTCGGGAATGCTAAATTCTTTAGCGCCTTCGTTTTAAAAGCCGGATTCCGTCAAATAATGATGGATGAGGACTCAAGGAAGTATACAGGATTTTCAACGTCGGAGGGGCACTTTGAATATGAACGAATGCCATTTGACCTGAAAAATGCTCCAGCCACGACTAGTGCCTAGTCGGACTGAATCACAAGATCTGCTGGATCTACATGGACGACATCGTTATCTTCAGGGAAACTATCGAAGAACACAGCCAGAACGTAATTACTGTCTTCGAGAGGTTACGAAAATGTAGACTGACTTTGGAACCGGAAAAATGTAAATATCTCCTACCGGAAGTCGAATATCTAGGGCACATCATCACAGAAGACGGTGTGCAACCGAAACCTGCAAAAATCGAAGCCGTCAGAGATTTCCCGGCACCAACCAACCCAAAAGAGATCAAGTCATTTTTGGGACTCGCAGGTTATTATCGGCGATTTATAAAAAAAACTTTTCGCACATCGCCCGACCCATGGTGGACCTCACGAAAAAGAACGCCCGATTCGACTAGAATGAAAAATGCCAGAAAGCATTCGACGAATTAAAATCGTGCCTAATCACATCGCCGTCGAGTCGAACTCGACGATCTTGATGACATCATGCAGAGGGTTAACAATTTAGCCTTGCATCAGGGAAGGCTTAACGAGCTGACCATCAGGCCAAACTATCCCAAGGGTAGATCCCGATGGATTATTTTTACCAAACAAGAGCCTGAACCACCAACGCGGGATAAAGGTGTGAACAAGGAAAGGAAACGAAGACACGGAACGCCTTTCCACCATCAGAAAGACACCTGGAAGCAAAGATTGTACCAGTTAATCCAAGGTCACATCCAACAGGGGAAGAAACACCTCAAAATCCTTGCCTCGCGTGAACAATTTTCAGTGGCGCAACTTGACGCCATCAAGAGAGAAGTCGGAGAACTTGCAGCTGAATTTACCGACACAGATTTCCAGCTTTGCCGATCAGGGGTCCCAGAGCCAGAGCCAGAGGAATACGATAAACGGATACGAGAAATACACAACAATCAGGTGGGACATCACGGAATGACAAAAACCCTCGAAAAATTACAACGCAGGAGCTATTGGACCAACATGGAAGAGTCGGTACGCGAATTTATAGCCAATTGTCCCATCTGCCAAAAATACAAGACCGACAGGAACCCACCAGTCCCTTAAGATGTCTTGACGGATACAGACAAGGAACCGAACGAGAAAACAGCCATCGACATTGTGGACCATTAACAACGACAAGGAGAGGAAATGAGTATATTCTCTCTATCCAGTGTACGTGACGAAGTTCGTAAGGCTCATCCCTATCCCAAACAAGAAGGCATCAACAGTTCTCACAGCCCTCTTTAACGAATGGATCTGCATCTTCTTGGTGCCAAAGCTTGTCCTTAGTGACAACGGAAAGGAGTTCAACAACAAGCTGATGATGTATGTCCACGAAGTCATGGGGATCAAGGGAATACAAACGACGGTTTATCACCCGCAAGGAAATGGATCTATTGAAAGGATGCACGGAGTCCTGAAGGATTTGATCCGAACGATGTGCACGAACAAAATTACGACTTGGGATACGAAGATGAACGCTATCGCCTTCACATACAACGACAGCTTCCACACCTCGATCCAAGATACCCCGCTCAACGTCATGATTATACACTCGTCCAACTATCCGAGCGCTATTGAGCAACTGGACACGTCAACGCTCCAACAAAGGTTTGACGAACTAAACCAGAAGCATTGGAACAAACTCTACTATAAGCCAGACACCATCTGATGGTAGCGCGCGAGAAAAATCAGAAATACATCGACAGTGCTATACGTAATCCGATGCCGCTGTACAAGGAAAAGGACTGGATCCTTGTCCGAAATAAGGCCCCTTCACACGGGTTATCCATCAAGTGGCTCGGACCCTACCAGGCGATAAGGGTGAATCACGAAAAAAAATCATGTCGTTTATCGTTTCCCCACCAAACTGGGACCACGAGTTCGCATGGCCCATACAGGGAACACAAAACCCTTCCGAAGGCACTTCCAGGACGACGAGCTAACCCCAGGAAGACCACGGCTACTAAAAAGAATTGACCTATCCGGGAAAGAACCCCGAGTCGTTCACGGATAGACCATATAAAAATCTGACTGAACACCATTCACGGCTATATTTCTAGATGGACTACAGACGGAAAAACGGACCTCCTACCACTGCATTCGAGCCTAATTCAGGAAGAGCTGGGCGAAGTACACCTCTACTCCGAGCTCTGGCGTCTTATATATGCCGTCGTCCTCACGCAGATGCACTCAGCGTTCGATGTCCTTTCCAGCCGCATTGCCCAAACCGACAGCTTGGTCACAGGGGCCCATACGGCTTCGGGAGCCCCCGAGGTTGAGTACTTGTCACCAGCAACCGACGCCCTTTATGCCGCTTCAAGGATATTACACCTTAAGGAGAGACATCGAAATTCTCGGCTCCCTATTCCACCACCCGCTCCCGTTACCACGGAAAGAGAGAGGGATCCTTAACGTAGTTGGAACGGTCCACAAATTCTTGTGGGGAACCCCCGACAACGCTGACCTCCAGACCATAAACGCCAACATAGCTAACATAGTCAACGCCACCAATGAAATTAATAAGATCGTCAGAGAACAAACGTATATAATGGAGAAAACGATCGCTTCCATCTCCGAGAACGAGCACGAACTCGAGCGACGACTCGGAAGAATCGAGTACCGGAATAGATGACTCTATGTAAGGTTACAAAAAAAAAAATTTTCTTCGTGTAAACTGAAATTGTAACTTTAAACGCGTTTTTGTCAAAATGGCATTTCTGAAGTCGGTGACCAAGATTACTCGAACACTAATGAACTAATCTTCTTGAAATTTTGCAGGCTTATTTAATACACAAAAATGTAGTCTTTAATCGTTCGATTTTTTTTTCGAAAAAAATGGCCGTTTTATAGCAAAAAAACGGCCGTTTTTTTCGTTAAAATCGAACCATTAACTTTGACTGTCCGCCATTTTGTGAAAAATGAATAATTTTTAAAATCCTTCAATTAAAGACTAGTTTATACTTATATTTGACTAAATCCATCCGCATTTTTTTCTTCAGATGATCCACTTCGGAGCAATGTTGGTCACCGCAAACCGTGTATTTAAAAACATTATTTCATCGACGGCCATTTGCCACTAAACAATGTAATATTTTTCAATAAAAAAATTACTGAAAGTTCGTCAAGATGTGTTCTTTAAGATGGTATATTGATCGATTAAAAAATTTTTGTAGTTTTCTTTAAAAAAATTCATGAAAAAGGCCTATTTTTGCGCTACAAGTGGGGGTAACGCCTTAAAGGTACTCGGAGTGATAAACACCAAGACCGCGCAGATCGTTATACCATCGAAACCAGGGAAGGACTTTCCGATCACAATCCATTGTGGCATGGAAACAGAGACTTACAGCGTTTCGAGACCATCTCTCTTACGAACAAACGACAGATGCGAAATATTGACAACCTATTCACGGTTCGTCCTGCTCACGTCCTTAGAAGAATCGATCCGCACGGAGATCACCTTCAACGTTTCTAGCCTCAACCTTACCTTCCCCGAGGGACTGTCTATCGCAACCTTTAGCCGACAGATCAAACTAGACTCGCTCGACAAGTACAGCACCAGTCTCAAGGAGTTGCGGGGGGCCCTCGACGGTCATCAGGTCAAGCTATTGGTCAACGACTCTTGGGCCAATATACAGGGAACAGTAGCCTGGGGTCAATTTGAACGTTTTTGAGAAAATCGGTTAGTGTTACTTCAGTTTATATCTTATCTGTTTGATAATGGGCTTAAATTATAGCTAGATTATCTGGCTATATGATGGCATTATTGATTTTTCTTCTACTATGCCCTGAACTTAGTTAGAAGCTATTTAAAAACTCTTGGAAACCGTTTCATTTGACCCTGTGTCGGGGTCAATCGAAACGGGGCCTGGGTTTAGTTGAAACATGTGTTTTCAGCTGATTAAACTGATGTGTCTACTAAACCCAGGTACTGATAATGATGTGTATGAGGTGATAAACGATGTTTGTTGTGAATAAAATACACTATTTAATTAAAATAATCGGTTTTATTGCTTTCCATTCCAGTTTTCGTATCACCGAAGGCATATTGAGGTGCTTCAATATTATTTTACTTATCTAGTTTTAAATTACTAAAGATAATCGGTAGATATACAAGGAGAGTTCTGGCTCAAATGTGGGTGAGGGGGGTGCGGGTAGAGGGGGGTGGGGCGGAGGGGGGATGTCGCCAAGCTTCTCGCATATTCTAGAAGGTTCTCGATGACCCTGGAATATATATATATATATATATATATATATATATATATATATATATATATATATATATATATATATATATAATGATAATAATTGGCGTAGGGAAGCTGGCGTGTCCATCGTAGCCACTATTGGCGTAGGGAAGCTGGCGTGCCCATCGCAATAGCCACCGACGTGCCAGGCCAACCACCTGGCACGCCGAAAACTAGGTTCGAAGACCATCTAGTCAGGCCCCCCACAACCGGTCCCTCTCGGATGGGGACCAAGGATCAGTTGGGAGGGGCACCCGGATGGGATCCACGGCAATGACCACGGCTCGAAATCCGCGCCTCCAGTAGACGGAGGAACTCAAGGAAGACCTCATCCGCTGCAGGAGGGATAGCGTATCGTCGCGGCGGGGCTACATGGCGAGGTTGCAGGCCCTGTGGAGCCAAGTGCACCCAGAGCTTGCACACCTCTCGCAACAACATCTGCGAGACCAGGCTGCCCGCTTGCGACGACAAGGCTACGATCTCTTTTTACTACCACCAGAGCTGTCCGGCAGGCGCTCTTCCACGCGTTCCGCGCGAAGGTCTGCCGGATGGCCTCAAGATCGACCCCCCCGGCAGTCGGAACCCCCCCGTTGGCGCGTCGATTTGACAGAGGACTAGGGAACAAGGAGGGAGAGCATCACTGGGAAATTTTCTCTTCAGCCTAGTTGCCTAGAGGCGGCAAATGAGTTCCTCGCGGCAGCAATCCTCGAGACCGCTGATCTCCTCAGCTTGAACTGGGCTGTGTATCGCGTGGCTGTTGAGTCGAAGCCTCAGACACGCAATGATAAGGCGGCGTTTGTGGCTAAGACTCGGCGGCGCGTTGCACAGCTCCAGAATAAGATCAATGAAGCGCGGAGGCAGGCATCCCATGTTCAGTGTATGTTAGACTTCATTACGGCGGGGAGGGCGTTTACCCCTAAATTCCGAAAAATCAGCTCGGAACTGAAATGCCGTCACCACACATTGAACAAAGCTATCCTTCTTATTGTGAAGGAACGCTATGTGGAGAAGGTGCGGAACCTGGGGGTTGCGAAGCAATCCCTAGAGAGGCGGCTGGGACGGGCTTTAGACAACGCCCTCTTCCGTTCTGACCCAGGCTGCTGGTTCCAACCACCTACACCTGCCCGCGACACAGCGCCAACACCTGTTCAGGTGGAGCGGTTTTGGGGAAAACTGTATAGCGAGGCGGGTCATTTCGATGAAAGCACTCCAGCTCTGGGACGGTTCGACACGTATTGCTGGCAACAGTCAGTTGCCGAGTCAGCGTGGCGACTGTTTTCCAGTCACGCGGGGTGAGGTGGAGAAGGCGGTGAGTAGCATGAGGAACCACGCCGCTCCCGGGTCGGATGGGATTAACATCTTCTGGTGGAAGAAATTCACGTGCACCCATACCCATCTGGCCCGCATCTTCTCGTCGTTCATCGATGGGACGGTGCCAATCCCTACGTGGCTGACAGAGGGAAGGACGGTGTTAATCCCCAAAAAAGGGGATCTGTCTTGTCCGGAGAACTACCGCCCGATAACGTGTCTGAATGCGGTCTGCAAGATCTTCACAAAGATTCTTTATAAGCGTGTTCTGGGCGAGATCGAGCCTGCATGGCGGGAGATACACGAACAAAGGGGATCAAAGAGGGGGCTGGGAGGTTGTAAGGAGAACCTGCTGGTGGATCGCTGCATCACGCAAGACGCAGTCCAGCACAAGCGTAACCTCTCAGTCGCTTGGATAGACTACCATAAGGCGTTCGACACTGTCAGTCACAAACTGATTATACACCTACTCGAACGCCTTTCGGTGAGTCCTTACATAGTGGGATGCATTAAGCAACTCATGCCGTTCTGGAAGACACGCTTCACAGTTAAGACTAGTGAAGGCAACGTGTCGACTGGAGTGCTGGGGTAAAGGAGGGGGATTATCCAGGGAGATGCTCTCAGCCCCCTCCTGTTTTGCATCTCACTATTACCCTTGTCAATCGCCTTGCGGGCTGCACGCGGGTACGAAGCGGGGCCCCCCGGGGAGCGTGGGCGAGGGATCACCCATTTATTTTATATGGATGACCTCAAGCTATACGCTCCTGGGGAGGGGGGGCTTAAGCTCCTCTTGAACATCGTAGCGACGTACACGCGGGCGGCGGGAATGGACTTCGGATTGGACAGGTGCGCTGTTCTTCATCTCAGGAGAGGGAGAGCAGAGGGTGTCGCGGCTGATGTTCGGCTGGTGGACGGGAGCGTCTTCAAACACCTGGACGCCGGAGGGTCTTATCGGTACCTTGTCAAGGAGGCCCTCCGCAGTGAGTATAGGCGGCGTCTCAGACGGATCTGGAAGTCAGATCTGTCTGGGAAAAATAAGATCACTACCACCAATATGCTCGCTGTCCCGGACCTGCTCTATACCTTTGGCGTCGTCAAATGGCGCAGAGACGAGCTTAAACAGCTGGACATCGGCACACGCAAAATAATGCACATCCAGCGGAGTCTGCACCCTCGATCTTCCACCCCGCGCCTCTATCTGCTGCGTCAGAGCGGCGGGCGTGGGCTCTTGGGATTGGAGTGTCTTCATGACCGCATGGTCCTCGGAATAGCAAGCGATGTAATAACAAGCTCGGACCCGCTCCTGGAGATTGTGCACCAGCATGAGCTCCATGGGATGGGTGCTTTTCTTTATAAGGCGGCAGATCGTGCGGCAGAGACCCTCGACTTGGAGTTCCGCCAGCGCCGACGTGGCGCCTTGCCAATAGACTCCGACGCTCGGTTGCTCAAGTCCCGACGTCGGCGGGCAATCAGGGCTGCCGAGCAGACTGTGCTGACTCGGCAGCACGTGGTGACGACACTGTGCTGACTCCCATGCACGGTGTGTTTTTTCACCACATCGAGGAACAGGGGCTGTCCACCCAGCTGACGTTTTCCTTCTTGCGGTCAGCTGGACTGATATCCGAGACCGAAGGCTTTATCTGCGCCTGCCAAGACGGAGTCATCAACACCCTGGTCTATCGCAGTCGCATTTTGGGTCAGCCTCTGCCGACCACTTTGTGTCGTGCATGCAAACATTCGCGAGAGACCCTAATGCATCTACTGTCGGCCTGCCCAGTATATGCAGTCTCCGGCTATGTCTATCGCCATAACGCGGCCCTAAGAGTGTTGTACTACCATCTACGGCACTCTTATGGGATAGACCGGGAGCCCGTGCCGCCTTATTTACCAGGAGATATTGAGTCCGTTGTCGTGGGTGAGAGGTGAAAGATTTATTGAAACTTCTCATTCGCGACCATCGGGCCGCTTCAAGCGACTAAGCCTGATGTTGTCCTCTTCGATTTCGACGACAAGACGATATACGTCATTGAGTTCTCGGCTCCGGCCGAAGTGAACGTGTCGCAAAAGGAAGAGGAGAAACGGCTCAAGTATCAGCCTCTCCTGGCCGAGCTACGTCGTTTGCACCGAGGATTCAGGGTAACTCTCGTTGTCCTCATCATCGGCGCGCTACGGGGGATAAAAGAGTTTTTTGTATCGGGCCTCGCTAGCATACCGGTTTGCAAACCCGGTGTCCGGTTGCTGGCGGGTCAGATGCAGAAGACGGTCATACTTGGGTCCCTCCGTTTACTCAGGCAACACGATTGTGGACTGCGGTAGCCGCTAACCCTCTGGCTTGAGGGAGCGGCTATCGCAGAGCGATATATCGGATTTTTCGCGCGACTTTTTGACTGGGCGGCAGCCGAGGTGATGTCGGAACCCTCGAGTGCCGCCCAGCGTTATTGTTCCGGTCTAGGTTAAGACCGAGCCTAACCCCCGGGGGTAGGTGAACGTTTCCCAGTGCAAACTGAGGAAGTGCGTTGCCTGGAGCAATAAAGTCTATTATAAATAATAATAATAATTATTATTATTATTATACTAAACTACGCAGTTGATTTAGTGATAATAATAATAATTCATCGATGCGATGTTGACCCCTCCGAAGGTCATCGCGAAGCTTTTCGAATGTTCTAGAACGTTCTCGATGTGTGAGGGGCAATTTTCAGGGCCAGATTGCCGGCAATTGTTCATCCATAATACACACACACACACACACACACACACACACACACACACACACACACACACACACACACACACACACACACACACACACACACACACACACACACACACACACACACACACACACACACACACACACACACACACACACACACACACACACACACACACACACACACACACACACACACACACACACACACACACACACACACACACACACACACACACACACACACACACACACACACACACACACACACACACACACACACACACACACACACACACACACACACACACACACACACACACACACACACACACACACACACACACACACACACACACACACACACACACACACACACACACACACACACACACACACACACACACACACACACACACACACACACACACACACACACACACACACACACACACACACACACACACACACACACACACACACACACACACACACACACACACACACACACACACACACACACACACACACACACACACACACACACACACACACACACACACACACACACACACACACACACACACACACACACACACACACACACACACACACACACACACACACACACACACACACACACACACACACACACACACACACACACACACACACACACACACACACACACACACACACACACACACACACACACACACACACACACACACACACACACACACACACACACACACACACACACACACACACACACACACACACACACACACACACACACACACACACACACACACACACACACACACACACACACACACACACACACACACACACACACACACACACACACACACACACACACACACACACACACACACACACACACACACACACACACACACACACACACACACACACACACACACACACACACACACACACACACACACACACACACACACACACACACACACACACACACACACACACACACACACACACACACACACACACACACACACACACACACACACACACACACACACACACACACACACACACACACACACACACACACACACACACACACACACACACACACACACACACACACACACACACACACACACACACACACACACACACACACACATATATATATATATATAAACTCAAATATATAAAGTTTTAAAAAATATATATATAATAAACGACGCAGTTGATTTAGTGATGACAATTCATCGATGCGATGGCTCAGTAGGGTACATTTTCAAGGACAGATTTCCGGGAATTGTATATCCCGTTAAACATATAAGCTACGCAGTTGAATTAATAATTGCGGAGGTAATATGAGTGTGTTCTCGAACGTTCTAGAAGTCACCGTATTATGGACAATGAATTATTTTTACCGACAGTCGATAATAAAGCTGTTATTAGAATCTTATTAGCTTCGCGCTACATTTATGTGTGACAGAGAGAGAGAGACATACGTTAATCGTATTGCCATGTTTTTTTCTATAGAGTTCCGAGAAAGCGCGTTCGAATGCAATAATAAAAATAAACTACGCAGTTGGTGTCATCCCTGTGAAATAACGAGCGTGAGTATCTCTAGAACATTTGTCAGAATGTGGGGGGGGGGGGGGGGGTGGTCAATTGTATAAAAGGGACTTTTTCCATCGCGTTTACGTCATTCCATCTTCGAGCATCGTGACAGATATTTACAAAATATATTCCATCTATGGAAATAATTCTGGATGTGCAAGGCTTCAAGAAGCCCATCAATGAGTTTGTCATAAAAGAGCTGGCAGCCATTAAATGTGATGATCATCCAGAGGTTGTCTGTGTTACATTCAAACCACCTTGCGAATGGGCCAGTTTGCTTGCAGAATTTAAGAGCCTAAACTTGTGGTGTCAACGCAACCATCACGGTATTCCATGGAGTGCTGGTGATATACCCTACGACGAGCTCCAAGATATATTGGACTTCATCTTGAAGGATGTGACACTTGTTTATGTGAAAGGATTGGAAAAAAAGAAATGGATCGATGCTATCATCGGAAACTGTACACCAGTTGTTAATTTGGAGGACTTGGGATGTCCAGTATTAAACGAATCAAACGTAGTAAAGTGCTGGTACCTTAGATTGCATTACACAGCATCACGTTATAAATGCACCTTTGAGAACGTACAACGTTTGAGAAACTGGTATTTGAAAAATTGCGTTTGAATCGCAAGATTTGTCAACAAGTGTTCGCACTACAAAATGTACCTTTTGGCAAATAAATGTCTAAAGAAGAATCTTTTGAAAAAAATACAATCTTATTATGTTATAAGAACGCTATGTTCTAACCCGCGTATCTGGTGTTGGTGTTAAATAATAATAAACGCGTGGGAGTTCGTGTGGTAATGTCTTTATTTGTAAAATTCGGTGAATTGGTAAAAGTGTAAAGATCCCGACAGAAAAAGATGGCGCCGACCACGTGCCCGATGCCGGTTCTCCGTGAGGGCGTAAATCTCACGAGGAACGCGGCGTGAAGAAATTGTATTCCCGAAAGTATGTTCCCGTAGAGATAACGAGCCCGGACCCAAATGATTCCGATAGATTTATAAAGACCCGATGAAAAGAGCCGGAGGGAAATTTGGAATGAAGTGATTGTAGCCCGTGACACGTGTGGTCGCACCAAGACCCGGAAGAGAAGAGAGCGGTCAAGGCGAGGCAATCGACCGAGAGCGACGTAGATCGTCCGAGCGCGCATGCGTCGCGGGCCGCACCGAGCGATCCCCGTCACGTGGCGCCGCCGCTCGTCGACCGTGTCTCCTCGATCGTTGCCGCGCCTTTTGAAAGCCCGAGATCCCGTCCCGAGGGAATGCTGATTCCCGAACATCCCGCCCGCCATCGTACAGCCGCGCTGTCGATAGAAGGTCCCGTGGTCCCGATGGGAAGAATGACCAGTTTGGCCACTGGTCGCGTGAAGCTGGAAGACGCCGTCCTGATGGTAACGACCCGAACCAGCCCGTCAGTTCCCGGATGAAGCTCGGTGACCCGAGCGAGCGGCCATTTTGCAGGAGGCAGGTTCCCGTCGGTCACCAGCACCATGGACCCGACCCGAATCTCGTTGCGAGGGTGATGCCACTTCGAAATGGCCTGCTGTCGCTGCAAGTAGCTCGACGACCAGTGATCCCAGAAATGGTGTAGTCGCTCCTGGATGAACTGCCAGCGTGACAATCTGCTCGTGTTGATATCCCGATATGACGGCTCCGGAATTGCCGTCAGCGCGTCCCCGATGAGAAAGTGCCCGGGTGTAAGTGCGGTGAGGTCCTCTGGATCCTCAGACATAGGCTCCAGCGGACGTGAATTGAGCACGGCCTCGACCTGAACCAGAAGAGTCGTAAATTCTTCGAAGGTCAGGCTCGTCTCCCCGATGGTCCGCCGAAGGTGGAATTTGACAGATTTGACTGCCGCCTCCCATTTCCCGCCCATGTGTGGCGCTCCCGGTGGATTAAAGGACCAATTTGTCCCGTCGTTGGCCAAGAGTTGAGCTAGTTGCTCGGATTCCCGAGTCCCGGCCGTGAACAACTTCGTCAGCTCAGCACTGGCGCCTCGAAAATTTGTCCCGCAGTCGCTGTATAGAGTGTGACACACTCCCCGTCTCCCGATGAATCGTCGGTACGCCGCTAGGAACGTATCTGTTGATAAGTCTGTAACAATCTCCAAATGTAAGGCAGAAGTTGCAAGACAGACGAAGATGCACAGCCAACCCTTTTGTACCCGACTCCCGCGCCCGCGCCAGCTCTTGAGAGACACTGGCCCCGCGTAATCAACTCCCGTGAATAGGAATGCCCGTGAGGGTGTAACCCGAGGAACTGGCAATTGTCCCATGAGTTGCTGTGCTTTTACCGCCCGAAACCGAGCACAGCGAACGCACTTTAAGACCCGAGAACGCACTGGAGCCCGCCCGCCGATGATCCAGTAGCGTTTTCTTATGTGCGCTAACGTCACCTGTGTCCCTCCGTGGAACGTGCGGAGGTGAGCGTCAGAGATGATTAATTGCGTGAGAGGGGAATCCCGAGGTAAAATGGCCGCATGAATGCATTCGGGTTGTAAGTCCGAGTGTTTCAGGCGTCCCCCCACTCTCAGCGTCCCGATGTTGTCGATATAGCCCGTTAGCCGTGTGAGTGGATGCGTGCGTGGAAGCACGTGTGGTCCCGAGAGTATCTTCAGCTCTGCTTCGAAATACTCTGCTTGTGTGGCTTTCACCCAATATACCCGTGCATGGTCCAGGTCTCCCGGTGAAATAGATGCTCCCGTTGACCCGTGTGATGCTCCTCTCAACTTGGCGATGGCCTTGAAGAGGAGAGCCGTTATTCTCAGCAACCGTGTAAGCGACGAATACCGATGAATGAGTTCGTAGACCCGCGAATGTTTGGTTGAAGTTGTGAGAATGAGACCTGGTCGCTCTTCGAGCGCCGCTGTATCCGCCGTCCCGGTGTAATGTAAGGGCCAATGGATTGAGGATTTGGCTAACCAGTGTGGTCC
This sequence comes from Ophion obscuratus, assembly GCA_964007375.1. Taxonomy (NCBI): domain Eukaryota; kingdom Metazoa; phylum Arthropoda; class Insecta; order Hymenoptera; family Ichneumonidae; genus Ophion; species Ophion obscuratus. Next base: position 53,821,868 of record OZ023313.1, read on the forward strand.
GTTCCGCCATGATTCAAATTGCTCGAGCTGTGTGATTGTTAGCCCCCGTGATGCACAATCCGCTGGATTGTCCCGTCCCGGTGTGTATCTCCATTGTCCCGTTGGTAAAAGCTCTTGAATGGCCGTGACCCGATTGCGTACGAATTCCTTCCACCGCGATGGGTGGCTCGTAACCCATGTCAGCGCGACCGATGAATCTGTCCACAGATACACTGGTGCGCTCCCGAGGTTCAGCACCTGCTGAACGTACCGCGTCAGTTTGGCAAGAACTAGTGCGGCCGCAAGTTCCAATCGCGCGATGACAAGGCGCTTTAGCGGAGCAACCTTTGTCTTGGCGCATACCATCGTGGCTCTGGTATCGCCACCCGGACCCGTGACCCGTACGAAGACGACCGCTGCTAGTGCTACTAGAGAAGCGTCTGAAAACCCGTGTACTTGTACCGAAGTGCCCGTAGATATCCCGATCCAGCGTGGCACCGTGATCGTCCCGAGGTGGGTCAGCTTCCGACGAAATTCGACCCACTGGTCTGCAACCTTCGATGAGACCGCGTCGTCCCATGACAGCTTGTCCAACCAGAGTTGTTGGAGCAAGACCTTCGCCCGAATTGTGACTGGTGCAAGGAAGCCCAGTGGGTCGTACAGCTGCGCAATTTCCGACAAAATAACCCGTTTGGTGATTTCGGCACCCTCTGTGTAAGGGAGAGTGGTGAATTTGAACGTGTCGGCGCCCGGCAGCCACGAGATCCCGAGAATTTTCGTTCCGGCCTCTTCTATCACCCGAGAAGAGTCAGAACTCGACGCTACACCGATCTTGTCGCAGAAACCCGGTTTGTTGCATTGCCACTTGGCTAAGGGCATGCCGCCCGCCGAGCAAAGCCCGATTAAATGTCTCGCTTGTGTCGCTAGGTCCCCGAGATTGTCAGCGCCCCCGAAAATATCATCGACATAGCGCCCCTTTGTAAGAGGGGCGACAGCCTTTGGATACTTTTCCCCGTCGTCTGCTACCAATTGTAACAAAACCCGAACTGCGAGAAACGGCGCTGGCCTCGTCCCGTATGTAACCGTAGTCAGCTGATAAGGAACGACATTCCCGAGCCCGTCGTCCCACAGGATGCGTTGAAGGTCCCAGTCGTCCCGATGTACCCGGATCTGCCGGAACATCTTAGTAATGTCCGTCGCAAACACGTACCGATGTCGGCGAACCCAAAGCAGCACGTCTGTTAGGTCTACTTGTAGTTTTGCCCCCGTATGCAATATGTCGTTAAGCGAAAAACCCGAAGCCGTTTTCGCGGACCCGTTAAAGACGACCCGTAACCTTGTTGTTGTGCTGCTTTCCTTCAACACCCCGTGATGTGGAAGATAATAAGCCGTGTCCCGAGGCTGTGAATCAGCTGGCGCCCGAACCATATGTTGCATCGACTCATATTCCCCGAGAAAATCTTCGTAAAGTTTTCTATAGCCCGAATCCCGTGATAATTTCCGACGCATTCGCTGCAAGCTTGCCGCCGCTGCCCGATACGAGTTTCCCAGCTCAGGTGCACCCGACTTGATAGGTAATCGAACAATGTACCGACCTGATTCGTCCCGCGAATGCGTGGAAAGAAAGTGTGTCTCACACTCTTGCTCCTCTGGCGTGAGGGATGAGCCCGCGTCTTCAGGAACCTCCTCCTGAACCCAAAATTTCGAGAGTAGATCCTGCAACTCCTGGAAGCCGTTGTCCACCGCCGCGTGGTGAACCAAGGTAGAGAGAGAGTGAGAGCCCGAAACCGGCCCGAGAATAACCCAGCCGAATATTGTATTTTGAGCGACTGGAGTGTCAGGAGGCCCTCGTCTGACCTCTGGTAGGACGAGTTTCCCGTATGCGTCGGCCCCCAAGATCAGATCGACCTCTCGTGGTACGAAGAACTCCGGATCAGCTAACGTCAGACCCTGAAAATGACTCCAATGGCGATGAGGAAGAGAGAAAGATGGAAGAACAGGCATTAACTTGGGCAAAATATGTGTGTTTATTGATAATTGGTGGCGGGAGTGGAGTGACCGTAAGTCACAGCCGACCATCCCGCGTGTGTGTCCCGATGGCGTGCCCCCGACCCCGGTGATGTTGATGGTTGACGACTCCCGTTGCAATCTGAGGTGGCGTACGAGCTGGTCGGAAATGAACGACAGTTCTGACCCGGTGTCGATAAGCATTCGTACGCTGTTTAAAGACCCGTTGCTCAGCGCCAGATGCGCCAACCCCGTCGCCAACAGCACCGCCGCCCGGGATGATCCCGCTGCTGCCCCCGTTAATGCGGCCTCTGGTCATTGTTAAGTCTCCGAGGAGGATGATGGCCCCTGTTTGCCCGTGGTCGAAGTTCCCGATGGTCCCGCTGCGTTTGACCCGTTCCCGTATTTGCTCCACCCGACGTGGATCATAGTGTGGTGCTTCCGATCGCACTCCTTGCACCTTGCTGCCGTCTGGCAAGACCCGACGTTGTGTTTCCCGAAGCAATTGAAACAAAGCCGCAGCTTTGATACTACATCCCGACGAGCCTCGTTCGTCATCTGACGAAACTGAGGGCACGAAACGATGAAGTGTCCCCCTTGACACTGTCCGCACGCGGTGCCCGAAGTTGTGGTGGCGTACGACCGCGCGCCCGTAGCTCGTGATGACGGCTTTGCCCGGTTACGCGATGAAGAATTGCCCGATGGTCTGAGTCGTCCCGCTTCTGCTTCCTCCAAGGCCCGAGCCCGACTCGCCAGGAACGCGCGCAATCTCGCGTAGGATGGTGGTTCCTGGGATTGCCCGTGGTGTAGCTCCCACGCCTCGCGCGACGCCGTGTCTAGTCGTCGCGACACCGCAAAGACCAGCACCCAGTCCCAATGCTCTATGGGCGCGCCGAGTGCTTTGAGGGAGTTGCACGCCTCGGTGATTGAGTGCACGAGTTCGTGCAGTTCCGGAGCGGACCGTGACCCGATGGTTTTGGTGTCCAGCAAGCTGCCCAGGTGCGCCGACACCAAAATGCGCTTGTTCTCATAACGCTCCAGCAGCGTTTCCCATGCCGGCCCGAATGAGTCGGCCTCGATGGGCAGGCTCGCTATTAATTTCGCCGCCTCGCCCGCTGTTGAGGTACGCAGATAGTGCATCCGCTCGACGTCGCTAATGGCCGTGTTTTCCCGCACGAGAGCGGTGAACATGTCCCGGAATGAACACCACTCTGAGTTTGCGCCCGAAAATGTAGGGAGCGAGATCTTGGGCAAATGAGTTCTGCCCCCTCCCATTGAGCCCGTATTCTCGACAGATGCGTTGGCTGTAGGTGGAGCGGCTTGCTGCATTTGTTCCCGTAATATCCCGAGCCGTTCGTTCACCTTGGTGAACGTGTTGAAGGCCTTGGAGTACCAATCTCCAGTTACGTAGTCTGAAGTCAAAAACTCGAGGTCACATGACTCACCTATAGCCTCGCGGACTGACTCGAACTTTTCCCAGACTCCCAACCCGGAGTCCCGCATGCTCTCCACCTGAGCCATGGTAGCTTCGGCCGCGTCCGTGCCCATGGCCCTTTCCAACAGGTGCCCGAGGAGCGCGATGCGAGTCCGTTGCGTCTCGATTTTCAGCACGAAGGCACCCGATGCGTTCGGCCGCGGTGAGGTTGCCCGTTTTCCCGCTGGTGATGGTGTGCGCTGTTTGCGCGCCTTGGTTGCGCTGTCCTCCGGCAGTTGTAAGGCCGCCGCCGTGGTCGAGGTCGAAGCGTCCGAGACGGACGGTAAGGCGCTCGCACCCGCGTCGACCGGCTCAGGAGCGTCCTCCCGGAGCTCGGTCTTTTGATCGGCCATCGCGAACACTCGACTCGATTTGGCCCGATAATAATCCCGAAAATTGTCACAGGGGCCCGCGCCTAACTACTTCCCTGCACAGAGTACGCACCCGCGTGGCCCGAGGGCTACCACCGCTCGCTACGTTACTGTCCCGATCCCGAAGCCGAGCGCGCGCGAGGGCCGCGAGACCCGAGAGCCGGCACTGCTTCGCGCACCGCGTGGCTCGATGAAGAATCCCGAACGCTTGCGACGTCTCACCGACAATGTTCCCGATACACTTTTCCCGACCGACTGTTCCGACCACGTGAAGCCTAAAGCCCACGTGTTAAATGCCGAAGCACAAACTTTCACGCGCCACCAGATCCGGCTCGAAGGACCAATGTTATAAGAACGCTATGTTCTAACCCGCGTATCTGGTGTTGGTGTTAAATAATAATAAACGCGTGGGAGTTCGTGTGGTAATGTCTTTATTTGTAAAATTCGGTGAATTGGTAAAAGTGTAAAGATCCCGACAGAAAAAGATGGCGCCGACCACGTGCCCGATGCCGGTTCTCCGTGAGGGCGTAAATCTCACGAGGAACGCGGCGTGAAGAAATTGTATTCCCGAAAGTATGTTCCCGTAGAGATAACGAGCCCGGACCCAAATGATTCCGATAGATTTATAAAGACCCGATGAAAAGAGCCCGAGGGAAATTTGGAATGAAGTGATTGTAGCCCGTGACACGTGTGGTCGCACCAAGACCCGGAAGAGAAGAGAGCGGTCAAGGCGAGGCAATCGACCGAGAGCGACGTAGATCGTCCGAGCGCGCATGCGTCGCGGGCCGCACCGAGCGATCCCCGTCACGTGGCGCCGCCGCTCGTCGACCGTGTCTCCTCGATCGTTGCCGCGCCTTTTGAAAGCCCGAGATCCCGTCCCGAGGGAATGCTGATTCCCGAACATATTATTTTTCCTCAATTCTCAGTGGAACATTAGTCGTTCGAACATTAGTCGTTCGAAGTCTTCAGAGACTTCATTATATGTAGCTATTGGAGGGTAAAGCATAGTTATTGGCAGACAACAGTTACGCCCCTAAGTACTGCTATAGAGAAGAATATGATGCCGCAAGTAAATCGAAAACTCCTGGTGAAGAGAGAAAAACAATTCTTCACAGATCGCTGCAACAATTAGAACCGAACAACGCATTTCCTTTCTGTAATGACATTCGTCTTTCTCTCTGATATATATTTTAAAATATATGCGTTTGGTTAAATAATTGAAGCAACTCATTGGAAAAATAGTTTGGGGCTCGGGCTCGAAATCCCAGGGTTACAGAAGAAGTGATATATTTCACATATAAGTGTATAAGGGGTTATGTATTTGAATGCCGAAAGTCGGATATGACATCGAATATATTTTTTCTTTGCTGATAATTAAAAATGTTCGTGATAAACTTTAATGAGAAATAATACATTAGAATATTTTTCTTATTATAAAATTATGCATACATAATTATTTTGTAAAAAAAAACAATTCTTATTTCATTTATGATTTAATTTTATTATGATTAAAAACATTTGAAACCAAACATAATATTTAAAAAGGTTTTTAAAAGTTTGAAGAGCTTTAACACTCTCAATCAATCGAGATATCGCCGTACTTGACTAAAGTTAATTACGTTGACCTTAGAATCAGTAGGAGGATTCTGTAATGTTCTGGGTACATCATCCGTACAGTGAATGAAAACTGAAACAAAATACATTCGACATAAATATGTAGCAGAAAATGATATCCGTACAAATTATCTATAATTTTCGACGATTTACCATCGTTAGGATAAATCGGTTTCCTAGTTGTCGAGGGCTCATGGGTTAATTATGAGGAACCAATACTCTCCATACTGGCACATGTACAACATTGCCTCAAGTCCTACGATGGAGCCTGCAATGACACCGCCAGTTTCTGCACGGATAACAACAGTAGTCCTCTTTCATGCATGCTCTGCACTACAACGGTGACACGTATGCTACAATCGTGCGTGGATATGGGGAGCTCGGATTTCCTTAATTGTTGTAAAAAAATCGGTTGTCTGTAAAGTCGGTTTACTGACGATAGTTGAACGTGACAACGTCATAAGAAAATACTGATGGAATGGTTTCATTTTTCAAAAGAAAATTTTAATTTTATTTGTTTGATAGATATTTTGTATGGATATAGAGAAGGAGGTAAATGGAAATCACAATTGAATTGATCAAGTTACATTTATTTGTACGCATAAATACAATTATGTCAATTTTTATTTATTTTTTTTTACAATGTACATAGTTTTTACAAGTATGAATCTGCTTTGAGCAATTGTTTTACAACTTTTATTTTTTCATAAAATTCTCCGTTCAGAAAATCATTTTAAATTTACAAAATACTTGAATAAAATTTATTGTTTAAATTTCTACTCGACTGTTAAAATTTAATTTTTGATTTTATTATTTTATAATAATAAATTTTGTATTGACATTATTTCTTTCAGCAAGTAAACTGAATAAAAGTTGTTGTTCAATTAGTTACTTAATTAATTTTGCAAATTTAATTGTAATTTGTTGTAAAAAAGTAATAATTTTGAATAATTTATTATAAGAATAAACTGTGATTAAATTATTTTTCATAAATCTTAAATTTAAAATTAAAAATTTGGAAACATCATTAAAATTTGTGCAACTCTAGCTTTTAAAAAGCCCGCCTCAATGTGTTTTAGATAGGAGAAAATTGTTCCCTTTGGGGCCGTCCATAAATTACGTCATTTTAAAATAGGGGGGGGGGGTCTGGTCGTTAGATGACGGTAACGTTAATTTGATCACAACGATATGACGGATAGGATGATTTCAGGGGGGGGGGTCAAAAATCAGCAAAAGTAGATGACGTAATTTATGGACGGCCCCTTTGACGGCTGGCTGGTCCAACCTGTCATTTCAGACACGTTGTTATGATATGTGGAAGATTTAACATTTATGTTTTAATTTTTTGAAATCATAGCTACGCTCGATAATTATTTCGATCGAATAGTAAAGCAATTGATTTTTTACTCATCGTGAAATAGTTCTGTTAACTTATTGTTATAGTTTTGTCAATTATAGCATAACCTACAATCGCTGTACTAGCGGACCGATGCTATTTATTTTAATGATGAAAGCACGAATATTCGACAATATATCACTGAACATATATTTAATATCGAAAGAATCATTACCTTTATCGCCGCAATTATCGTTGCTATAAACAATTGACACCACATTCACTTTTCACTGCACTTCATACTTGACGAAAACATGTAAATGTATTATTGTATAGCAGCTGTCCACGCGGACGCATCGCTCATGGCCTCTGCACACTGCGCGCGATGAGCGATATCCAATGAGAGCTCGAGTATGACGGAAATGCTCTATGAGAGTGACGTTGCCATTGGATATCGCTCATCGCTCGTCGCTCGTCGCTCGCAGTGTGCAGAGGCCATCACTCAAGTAGGAGAGAGACAGATGTCGAACGCTGCCGAACGCGGAGGCCGATTGTGCCTCTTTGTCGCTCGTTCCGCGCTCTCGCTTGCACTTCAAGCCTTAAATGGAAAAGCCTCAGAGCGAGGTAACGCCGCATGAGTCATGTTTTTTCGTGCGTGCAGCCGGCTCCATCGAATTATAAGACGTTGTCACGTCAAAAATTAAAAAAAAAATTCAAAATCAGATTACTGTTTACCAACTTGTTTTGAGTAAACCATGCTATCGAATAAACTTTAAAATAAAATTCATAATATTTTGATTGATTTATAAAAATTTTCAATTTTCAACCGTAAAGTTGAATGAACTTTAAAAAATAAAATTCAAAATATATTTACTTCATTAAATTTTAAAACATGCCGTCTAATAAACTTCAAAATATATTTATTTCATTAAATTTTAAAACATGCTGTCTAATAAACTTCAAGATAACATATTTTTGAATAAATTTTGAAAGAAAATATTTTTAAGAACCTGCTGTCAAATAAAATAAAATTTCAAAATATTTTGGATGATTTAGACAATGGTTTTATGAAATTTATGAATGATTTATAAAATCTTTTTATATTCATTGGAACGCAGGATCGAGGTGTGCCTTGCAACACAAAGGTTGAGTATTAGATGATAAGACGCTCAACAAGTAATGCTGCGGCGATCTATATGCATACGCATTTTTCTCTTTTCGCTATGGCCGGAAGTATTGGGTGACTTGCGACGTTCATCTATGGAGTTCCCGATAAAGAGCGATGACGTTCGAATTATTGGGGAGTGCAACAAAAGATTGCGTGGTGAGAGACACTTGGTAATGACACAACCTTGACAAATATTCGACCTATATTTCTTTTTTTCTTCGCCGTATTCGGTTACTTTCGATAAGAGATTCATGGCGAACCTCGATGTGCTACAGCTGTTTGTCACCCACAAGCCGGTGTCACTGGACGCAGATAAAGAAATCCTTCGTACTATTCGTATATCGTTTTACAACGTACCCTTCCTTTAATAATTTTTTGCACTTTTGATAAACCATTTTTATAAATCATTCGAAATATTTTGAATTTATTTTAAAGTTTATTTGATAGCATGATTGAAAATAAAAATAAAACCATTTTCTAAATCATTCAAATTATTTCGAACTTTATTTGACAGCATGGTTTGTAATTGAAAAATAAAAAGTTAAAAAAAAATTAATCATGAAATCAGCAGGGGGATGACATGTATAGAAAAATTAATAACTGAGTTAAAAAACTTGTATTGCTTGAAGATTATGTTTTAAAAACTTATACATTTTTTGGTAGCATATATTTTTTCTTCGATTGTTAACAAAAAATTTCTTACACGTAAGAAAATTCACATTGGTTAAATTTTCCACCGATATAACGTATGAAAAGATGATTCTCTGCAGATGCTTGGCACATCTGTTGGAATTGTTGCTGATCGTTCTGCAACAATTTGACGATCCTCCCCGGCAGAAATACGGAAAATTTATCATTGAGAACTGCGGTGATTTTCGGACCGTACATGGTGGTGACAGTCTTCATTTCGGTGACTTGATATGTTTTTCCCGGCTCCAAGTCCATTAATTTTTTTCGTCGATACGAAGGCATCTAGCCGTCCAATTTTGTTGATTTTTGACATATCCATGATTTTTGCTCAATTGCAGGCGGTACAGGGTTTTTGAAAGAGGATCAATTTCACTCTTCGATTGAATCAGATTTTTTACTATTTGAATTCTTTTAAGCAATAATTCGATGCGTGCTTTTAATTCTCGTCGCTTGTGTTGATTATACATCGATCGCTGAAATTCGACTGATGGAGCGTTCCCGAAATACCGATTCTTTTATACGATAGATCCCCATCCCAGTAAATGAGATTCGTTCTCGAAAGTTCTTAAGGATCAATTTAACTTTTGAAGAACGCATATCGGCTATTGACTTTTTTTCTCGGAAATATTTCGGTCGCTCTCTCTGATATCATATTACAATAATTTGCAACGCTAAAACAGTGCTCAGCAATATTTATTTACGATATCATATTACAATAATTTTCTAAGGGTTCCTTTTATAAATGACTGAGAATTGCAATGAAGGTCCGTCAAACAAGACTTCCCTTTCATACCCGGCAGAAAACATGAGAAAGGTCCAGAACAAATGTTATTAATAATCAACCATACTGTCAAATAAACTTTAAAATAAAACTGAATCATATGCTGATTGATTTATAAAAAGTTTTAATATAAATGCATGCCATTCTCCTAAATTTTTATTTTTTGCCTTCCATTAGCTAAATTTATTACTGCAAATTTTGCCATTTAGGGATTTCAGATAAATTATTTTTCTTCAGTCGTTTAATTGCAAATTTTGACTGCCTCAATGGTCTAACGGAATAAAAAAGTCACAGCCGTTTCGCGGTACCGCCGTATCATCATGGATGCGGTAAATGCTACAACGTGTGCGCATTTGTAATATTTTTGTTCTCATTTTCTCTGTTATCTATCTCATTCTTTCTCTGTGCTCCAAAATACAAACAATGCAGAGTAAAAGAATATTACGTTAGTCAAATGACGCAGTCGCTAACGCGACGTTTCGCATTCTTTTAATATCAGTAACACAATCCGGTAGATGCTATAGACATACATGAAACAAGTGCGCATTTGAGATATTCTCTCTCTCTCTCTCACTCTCTCTGTGCACAAAATATAAGCAAATGGCGCCTTATAAGAGCCCGCTCCAGCAAAACTCACTCAAAATCTGTCACAGACAACGTACCGAATACATCGCCCCAAAATTCAAGAGGTATGTATCGGAAAAATTAATTTGTCAGCTTTTAAAATTTGTCAACAATTAATTCCCGAGTTCCACCATATGCCCTTGAGGGTTTTTACGTATAACCCCGTACAATTGAACCCTTTCCTATCACTCCATATCCGCACGTCGCTAATCCAACCTAACTTCCACAGCATCCGCAGTCCTCTTAAGCTACACTATACCGCATTTGTTGAAAATACAGGGGGAACTGTGTAAAACGTATACCTATGTAGACGGTTCTATATTCTTCGGATTCTCTGGTGCACAGATTTTAACTCAAGTTTCTACACCAAAGTATCAGAAGTATTGACCTCTCGCTCGCTGGTTCACGCGCCAGATGGTGCACGGCTAAGCGGTCACCAATTCGAGTATTGGTTGCACAATGCTACTTAACTCAAAGTATCAAATCCAAAATTGGCTGACGTTTTTTAACTCTATAAATATTATTTGAAAATTTATAAGCATCTATGTAAAGTTTAAAATTTGTTTTTCAGGTTGTCAAAATGAGCGCGGAAACGCCAATCACGCTGATAAAAGCACACGTGCCATCTACTGGTTGACCGTATGCGAAGAAGCCATCGTAAAAGGCGCAATCGTATGTGCGGTGGTGAAGTTCATTGAAACGGCTGATGATCGGGATGTTACACTAACAATCGGTGGGCTGGAGGCTCAAGTTTTTGTCTGCCCGGATGGTGACTGGTGGTTCATGCCAGTATGCCTTTTGGAGGACAACTAATGAGGTAAATTTGAAAAATATTTAAAAACTAAGTGATTCACAATTACCAATTTTTTGTATTTCCTCTGTTTCAGTTTCATCGTCTGTACGTCCACATATAATGATTATAACCTTTGAAATTTTGTATTTACATTAAGATAAAGAAAAATAAAATAATTATATCCGCATATGATGATTATATATAATGATTATAACATTTGGAATTTGTATTTTCATGTATAAAAATAAAAAATAATCATTTTTCAATTCGATTCTTCTTGTATCATCAGCGCAAAGAGGTATTCCCCAGCTGCATTTTATTCATTGTTTTCAATGGTGGTAAAATGCGGCTTTCTTATCATCGTCGTTGTTTATATCGTGTGGTATTTTAATTAATTTCGAAATATTTAATTTTGAACATCGATAATTCGAATTTGATTCTCCTTGTGCCATCAACGCAAAGATGTATTCTCCGGATGGATTTGTTCGCTGTCTTCAACGTTGGTAAAATGTGGCTTTCTTATCATCGTCCTTGTTTATATCATGTGGTATTTTAATTAATTTCGAAATATTGAATTTTGAACATCGCTAATTCGAATTTGATTCTCCTTGCACCATCAACGCAGAGATGTATTCTCCGGATGGATTTGTTCGCTGTCTTCAACGTTGGTAAAATGTGGCTTTCTTGTCATCGTCCTTGTTTATATCGTGTGGTATTTTAATTAATTTCGAAATATTGAATTTTGAACATCGCTAATTCGAATTTGATTCTCCTTGCACCATCAACGCAGAGATGTATTCTTCGGATGGATTTGTTCGCTGTCTTCAACGTTGGTAAAATGTGGCTTCCTTATCATCATCGTTGTCACCATAATCATCGGAGTATAAATCGTATGGGCATTTTTATTAATTTCGCATCCTTGTACCATCAATGCAAAGATGTATTCTCCGGATGGATTTGTTCGCTGTTTTCAACGTTGGTAAAATGTGGCTTCCTTATCATCGTCGTTGTCACCATAATCATCGGAGTATAAATCGTATGGGCATTTTTATTAATTTGAAATATTTCATTTTTGCACATCGATTTTTCTTTTGAGATTGTTTTATTTGGAACGAATTAGAATTTTTTCAACGTTGGTAAAATGTAGAAAGATCCAGAACAAAGGTTATTAATAATCAACCATACTGTCAAATAAACTTAAAAATTAATCTCAATCATATTCTGAATGATTTATAAAAAAATTTAATATAAATACGTGTTATTCTTCTAAACTTTTATTTGTGCATTCAATAACCTAAATTTATTACTGCAAGTTTTGCTATTTAGGGATCTCAGATAAACTATTTTTCTTCTGTCGTTTAATTGTAAAAAAATTAACTATCATGCAACATAACAATAAAATTATGTCTATGGCGAAGGAGAAAGAACAACATGTGAATGTTGAAGATGCATCCAGTGAAGCATGCTGTTCTCTTTAAGATTACTCGGTTTCAGTGTTTTTGTTAAATATTTATTCTAAATATCAGGAAGTCGTTTTTGCTGGACAATTATTGATATATCGTTGTTTAACTAACGTGCTCATCATCTCACATTGAGAAGTAAATACGGTCATTGGTATATACTCGGATGCCCACACGTTTACTCGCATCGAACTCCTTACTGTGTATACGGTATATACGATATAAACGATTGTGTGTGTGTGTGTGTGTGTGTGTGTGTGTGCACGCGCGTGTGCGTGTGCGTGTGCGTGCGTGCGTGCGTGTGTGTGTGTGTGTGTGTGCGTGTGCGTGCGTGTGTGTGTGTGTGTTTACTATAGATATACCGTAGTATCGCGCGTATATACGTATATTACAACCTAAACAATTTATCTTAAATATTATTTTCAAAATATTATGTTTCATGCCAAATATAAACAACGATAATGATGATGAGAAATCTACATTTTACCAAAGTTGAAAAAATTGTAATTCGTTCCAAATAAAACAATTTCAAAAGAAAAATCGATGTGCAAAAATGAAATATTTCAAATTAATAAAAATGCCCATACGATTTATACTCCGATGATTATGGTGACAACGACGATGATAAGGAAGCCACATGTTACCAACGTTGAAAACGGCGAACAAACCCATCCGGAGAATACATCTTTGCATTGATGGTACAAGGATGCGAAATTAATAAAAATGCCCATACGATTTATACTCCGATGATTATGGTGACAACGACGATGATAAGGAAGCCACATTTTACCAACGTTGAAGACAGCGAACAAATCCATCCGGAGAATACATCTTTGCGTTGATGATGCAAGGAGAATCAAATTCGAATTAGCGATGTTCAAAATCAAATATTTCGAAATTAATTAAAATACCACACGATATAAACAACGTCGATGATAAGAAAGCCACATTTTACCAACGTTGAAGACAGCGAACAAATCCATCCGGAGAATACATCTTTGCGTTGATAGTACAAGGGGAATCAAATTCGAATTATCGATGTTCAAAATTAAATATTTCGAAATTAATTAAAATACCACACGATATAAACAACGACGATGATAAGAAAGCTGCATTTTACCACCATTGAAAACAATGAATAAAATGCAGGTGGGGAATACCTCTTTGCGCTGATGATACAAGGAGAATCGAATTGAAAAATGATTATTTTTTATTTTTATACATGAAAATACAAATTCCAAAAGTTATAATCATTATATATAATCATCATATTCGGATATTATTATTTTATTTTTCTTTATCTTAATGTAAATACAACATTTTAAAGGTTATAATCATTATATGTAGATATTATATGTGGACGTACAGACGATGAAACTGAAACAGAGGAAATACAAAAAATTAGTAATTGTTAATCACGTCGTTTTTAAATATTTTTTAAATTTACCTCATTAGGTGTCCTCCAAAAGGCATACTGGCATGAACCACCAGTTACCATCCGGGCAGACAAAAACTTGAGCCTCCAGCCCACCGATTGTTAGTGTAACATCCCGATCGTCAGCCGTTTCAATGAACTTCACCACCGCACATAGGATTGCGCCTTTTACGATGGCTTCTTCGCATACGGTCAACCAGTAGATGACACGTGTGCTTTTATCAGCGTGATTGGCGTTTCCGCGCTCATTTTGACAACCTGAAAAACAAATTTTTAAACTTTACATAGATGCTTATAAATTTTCAAATAATATTTATAGAGTTAAAAAACGTCAGCCAATTTTGGATTTAGTACTTTGAGTTAAGTAGCATTGTGCAACCAACACTCGAATTGGTGACCGCTGAGCCGTGCACCATCTGGCGCGTGAACCAGCGAGCGAGAGGTCAATACTTCTGATACTTTGGTGTAGAAACTTGAGTTAAAATCTGTGCACCAGAGAATCCGAAGAATATAGAACCGTCTACATAGGTATGCGTTTTCCACAGTTCCCCCTGTATCTTCAACAAATGCGGTATAGTGTAGCTTAAGAGAACTGCGGATGCTGTGGAAGTTAGGTTGGATTAGCGACGCGCGGATATGGAGTGATAGGAAAGGGTTCAATTGGACGGGGTTATACGTAAAAACCCTCAAGGGCATATGGTGGAACTCGGGAATTAATTGTTGACAAATTTTAAAAGCTGACCAATTAATTTTTCCGATTCATACGTCTTGAATTTTGGGGCGATGTATTCGGTACGTTGTCTGTGACAGATTTTGAGTGAGTTTCCCTGGAGCGGGCTCTTATAAGGCGCCATTTGCTTATATTTTGTGCACAGAGAGAGAGAGAGAGAATATCTCAAATGCGCACTTGTTTCATGTATTAGGTGTACAAATAAGTTTTAGGACAGTTTTAAAAAAATTCAAGATTTATTAAAAAAGAAGTAAAACACAGTTATTCATCGAAGTAATCTCCATCGCACTGAATGACCTTCAGCCATCTCTCAGGTAACTCGCGGATGCCTTTCGCAAAGAAACTTTCGTCTTGCGAGGTGAGAAATTTAGCGACCCATTTTTCCACTTCTTCAAATGTTTTGAATCGCACGTCAGACAAATCGTTCTGCATTTTCCGGAATAAATGATAATCGGATGGCGCTAAGTCTGGCGAATACGCCGGGTGTGGTACAGCTTCCCATCCAAGCGCTAGTAACGTATCCTCGACCGGTTTACCCACATGAGGCCGCGCGTTGTCATGGAGCAGTTTTACTGGACGTTTTCCTTTACCAGAAAATGGACGTTTCTTCTCAATTTCTTGATTCACTTGCATCAATTGATGACAATAGCGATCGGTAGTAACTGTTTAACCAGGTTTGAGAAGTTCATAATACAGTACGCTTTTCATATCCCACCATATGCACAGCATGACTTTGTTACAATGAACATTGCGCTTTGGCGTGGATGTTGTCGGCTCGCCGGGGTCAACCCAATGATATTTGTGTTTCGGATTATCAAAATAAATCCACTTTTCATCGCCGGTCACAATTTTCCACAAGAAAGACTTTCTATGTTGCTTGTTGTAAAGACTCACACAAATGTTAAGACGGCTGTTTTTATTTTCTTGAGTCAGAAAGTGTGGTACCCACTTTGTTCCTTTTTCGAATCTTACCCATTGCTTTTAAACGATAAGAAACAGTTTGTTGAGTTACTCCAAGCTGTTCCGAAAGTTGTTTCTCTGTCTGACAAGAGTTTTCATCCAGCAACGCTTGCAGTTCCTGATCGTCCACCTTTACAGGAGGCCCCGTGCGTTCACGGTCACTAACGTCGGAATCACCTTCTTTGAATCGCTTATACCAATACTCACATGTACTTTTAGATACAATGTTGTCTCCAAGAACAGAACATATCGATTCACACGCTTTCCTAACACTTTTTCCTTGATGGAATTCATAGCGAATGCAGTGTCTAATATATAGCTTATCGGTCTGCTTGTTTAATTTACAGAATTTATAGGGTATGTTTATGACTCCTTTACATTTCGATACTACATATCAAGCGCCATCTATGATAAGTGAGCGGGACCTTTGAATTCATTTAGAATAGCTGTTATGATACAAAATCGAAGTGTCCTAAAACTTATTTGTACACCTTATACGTCCATAGCATCTACCGGATTGTGTTACTGATATTAAAAGAATGCGAAACGTCGCGTTAGCGACTGCGTCATTTGACTAACGTAATATTCTTTTACTCTGGATTGTTTATATTTTCAAGCACAGAGAAAGAATGAGATAGATGACAGAGAAAACGAGAACAAAAATATTACAAATGCGCACACGTTGTAGCATTTACCGCATCCATTATGATAAGGCGGTACCGCGAAACGGCTGTGTCTTCTTTATTCCGTTAGACCGTTGAGGCAGTCAAAATTTGCAATTAAACGACTGAAAAAAAATAATTTATCTGAGATCCATAAATGGCAAAATTTGCAGTAATAAATTTAGCTAATGGAAGGCAAAAAATAAAAATTTAGGAGAACGGTATGCTTTTATATAAAAACGTCTTATAAATCAATCAACATATCATTGAGTTTTATTTTCAAGTTTATTTTACAGTATGGTTGATTATTAAAAACATTTGTTCTGGACCTTTCTCATGTTCTCTGCCGGGTATGAAAGGGAAGTCTTGTTTGACGGACCTTCATTGCAATTCTCAGTCATTTATAAAAGGAACCCTTAGAAAATTATTGTAATATGATATCGTAAATAAATACTGCTGAGCACTGTTTTAGCGTTGCAAGTTATTGTAATATGATATCAGAGAGAGCGACAGAAATATTTCCGAGAAAAAAAGACAATAGCCGATATGCGTTCGTCAAAAGTTAACTTGATCCTTAAGAACTCTCGAGAACGAATCTCATTTACTGCGATGGGGATCTATCGTATAAAAGAATCGGTATTTCGGGAACGCTCCATCAGTCGAATTTCAGCGATCGATGTATAATCAATACAAGCGACGAGAATTAAAAGCAGGCATCGAATTATTGCTTAAAAGAATTCAAGAAGTAAAAAATCTGATTCAATCGAAGAGTGAAATTGATTCTCTTCGAAAAACCCTGTACCACCTGCAATTGAGCAAAAATCATGGATATGTCAAAAATCAACAAAATTGGACAGCTAGATGCCTTCGTATCGACGAAAAAATTCATGGACTTGGAGCCGGGAAAAACATATCAAATCACCGAAATGAAGACTGTCACCACCATGTACGGTCCGCAAATCACCGCAGTTCTCAATGATGAATTTTCCGTATTTCTGCCGGGGAGGATCGTCAAATTGTCGCAAAACGATCAGCAACAATTCCAACAGATGTGCCAAGCATCTGCAGAGAATCATCTTTTCATACGTTATATCGGTGGAAAATTTAACCAATGTGAATTTTCTTATGTGTAAGAAAATTTTTGTCAACAATCGAAAAAAAATATATTCTACCAAAAAATGTATAAGTTTTTGAAACATAATCTTCAAGTAATAAAAGATTTTTAACTCAGTTATTAATTTTTCTTTGCATGTCATTCCCCTGCTGATTTCATGATTAATTTTTTTTAACTTTTTATTTTTCAATTTCAAACCATGCTGTCAAATAAAGTTCGAAATAATTTGAATAATTTATAAAATGGGTTTATTTTTATTTTCAATCATGCTGTCAAATAAACTTTAAATAATTTCAAAATATTTCGAATGATTTATAAAAATGCTTTTTAAAAAGTGCAAAAAGTATGCCGAGTAATGAAAAATCTCCTCCATCATCCTTT
>OZ023313.1:53844446-54039628 GCA_964007375.1 Ophion obscuratus
GCGAGCATATTGGTGGCAGTGATCTTATTTTTCCCAGACAGATCTGATTTCCAGATCCGTCTGAGGCGCCGCCTATACTCGCTGCGGAGGGCCTCCTTGACATCCTCAGCGTCTTGTACAGAACGCTGATCGATGCCAAGGTACCGATAAGACCCTCCGGCGTCAAGGTGTTTGAAGACGCTCCCGTCCACCAGCCGAACATCAGCCGCGACACCCTCTGCTCTCCCTCTCCTGAGATGAAGAACAGCGCACTTGTCCAATCCGAAGTCCATTCCCGCCGCCCGCGTGTACGTCGCTACGATGTTCAAGAGGAGCTTAAGCCCCCCCTCCCCAGGAGCGTATAGCTTGAGGTCATCCATATAAAATAAATGGGTGATCCCTCGCCCACGCTCCCCGGGGGGCCCCGCTTCGTACCCGCGTGCAGCCCGCAAGGCGATTGACAAGGGTAATAGTGAGATGCAAAACAGGAGGGGGCTGAGAGAATCTCCCTGGATAATCCCCCTCCTATACCCCACCACTCCGGTCGACACGTTGCCTTCACTAGTCTTAACTGTGAAGCGTGTCTTCCAGAGCGGCATGAGTTGCTTAATGCATCCCACTATGTAAGGACTCACCGAAAGGCGTTCGAGTAGGTGTATAATCAGTTTGTGACTGACAGTGTCGAACGCCTTACGGTAGTTTATCCAAGCGACTGAGAGGTTACGCTTGTGCTGGACCGCGTCTTGCGTGATGCAGCGGTCCACCAGCAGGTTCTCCTTACAACCTCACAGCCCCCTGTTGGATCCCCTTTGTTCGTGTATCTCCCGCCATGCAGGCTCGCTCTCGCCCAGAACACGCTCATAAAGAATCTTTGTGAAGATCTTGCAGAGCGCATTCAGACACGTTATCGGGCGGTAGTTCTCCGGACAAGACAGATCCCCTTTTTTGGGGATTAACACCGTCCTTCCCTCTGTCAGCCACCTAGGGATTGGCACCGTCCCATCGATAAACGACGAGAAGATGCGGGCCAGATGGGTATGGGTGCACGTGAATTTCTTTCACCAGAAGATGTTAATCCCATCCGGCCCGGGAGCGGCGTCGTTCCTCATGCTACTCACCGCCTTCTCCACCTCACCGCGCGTGGCTGGAAAACAGTCGCCACGCTGACTCGGCTGTTGCCGGCAATACGTGTCGAACCGTCCCAGAGCTGGAGTGCTTTCAACAAAATGACCCGCCTCGCTATACAGTTTTCCCCAAAACCGCTCCACCTGAACAGCGCTCCCCCGACCGCTCCCCCGACACAGCGCTGTTGGCGCTGTGTCGGGGGCAGGCGTAGGTGGTTGGAACCAGCGGCCTGGGTCAGAACGGAAGAGTGCATTGTCTAACGCCCGACCCAGCCGCCTCTCTAGGGATTGCTTCGCAACCCCCAGGTTCCGCACCTTCTCCACGTAGCGTTCCTTCACAATAAGAAGGATAGCTTTGTTCAATGTGTGGTGATGGCATTTCAGTTCCGAGCTGATTTTTCGGATTTTAGGGGTAAACGCCCTCCCCGCCGTAATGAAGTCTAACACACACTGAACACGGGATGCCTGCCTCCGCGCTTCATTGATCTTATTCTGGAGCTGTGCAACGCGCCGCCGAGTCTTAGCCACAAACGCCGCCTTATCATTGCGTGTCTGAGGCTTCGACTCAACAGCCGCGCTATACACAGCCCAGTTCAAGCTGAGGAGATCAGCGGTCTCGGGGATTGCTGCCCCGAGGGACATATTTGCCGCCTCTAGGCAACCAGGCTGAAGAGAAAAATTCCCAGTGATTCTCTCCCTCCTTGTTCCCCAGTCCTCTGTCAAATCGACGCGCCAACGGGGGGGTTCCGACTGCCGGGGGGTTCGATATTGAGGCCGTCCGGCAGAGCTCCGCGCGGAACGCGCGGAAGAGCGCCTGCCGGACAGCTCTGGTGGTAGTAACAAGAGATCGTAGCTTTGTCGTCGCAGGCGGGCAGCCTGGTCTCGCAGATGTTGTTGCGAGAAGTGTGCAAGCTCTGGGTGCACTTGGCTCCACAAGGCCTGCAACCTCGCCACGTAGCCCCGCCGCGACTGTACGCTATCCCAGTGCAGCCAGATCGCGCGCAAAAGTTACCCCCTCTCTAGTCTCTTGCGCGCCTATCACACAATCATAGTAGCGCGTGTCCGTGAGCGAGCGACGCTCGGACGTATTCGGGAAGAGCCGAGCGCCACCGAAGTTTCCCGACCGCGCCTTCGGCAGCTACACCAATGCATGGACGCTGAGCACGTTCATGTGCGGCCAAGCCGAAACGAAGGATTCGAGGGAAAAAGCAATCTGAGCACGACTCGCGCGTGACGTCACCCGCCGGCACGAGCGAGGCTTTTAGATGATTTCAATGCTTATTTAGCTCTTGATTCTCTGCGTTATTAATGTATGCAAAAAATGTATCGCACACTCCCGCCGCTTATTTTTTTTAGTTTATATGTTAATTTAAATATAATAATAAATCTAAATTACAACTTATTTATCTTCTAAAATATTGTTTACGCTTTACTCGCACCCGTCCTTATGCCAAATAAATTATAATTTATAAAAGTAAGCGGAAATATATTTATATTCGTATTATTATATTAATTTTCATAGCTCTCATAAGAAAACTCTCATATCAAAAACTCTCATATGAAAAAAACTTCAAAACCTTAGATTTCAACGAACCAAGAACATACATCTTCACATTTTCAATCATGACGAATTTTTAAGAACAATATCATCACAAACACATCTGAACCAAAACAATATAACTTCACGTAAATTGTCAAAACATAAATCAAACAACACAAAATCACAACATGCTATACTCAACCCTTACTAATCGACATCAGGACATAAATAATAATCTTTCCACTGATCCTCTGAATAATATAAATTCGACAATCACATAAAATAAAACGAAAGAATGGCTTATAAATCTCTCCAACATTGATACTCCGCTACACATTTCCACATTCTTGTCTCTAGGTGAAAAGTTTTGTTTTCTTTACCTCAAACTCTCAAACATAAAAACTCATATCCATAAATCAATCTCCGAACTTGAGTCCAAATTGGATTTTTTACTCCACAAACCTAGACAAATCGAAATTAGAACCAGATTCATTAAAATCTTAAACAAAATAAATATTCAACGTCATTTTCCAACACTAATCAAATTATAAAACACACGTCCTCATTCTTTAAAAACAACCCTCAACTTTTAGTTAGACGAGCTGACAAAGGAAATTCAACAGTCATTCTTAACAAATCAGATTACATTACAAAAACTCATAATTTACTCGCAGATTCCTCAACTTACAAATTAACAAATAGAAATCCCATCAAAACTCTACAAAAAGGCATTAACAATAAATAGTCCAACACATAAACTAGCTGAATTTATACAATCTAAACTTTCTAAATTAATCAATACGACTAATTCACACCTCAAAGATAGTTTCCACCTAAAACATTCACTTTCTAACATCTCAATTCCACTCAACTACAAATTGGTCTCGTTTGATGTTGTTTCTCTCTATACCAACATCCCATTACAACTTGTTATTCAAAGCCTTAAAAAAAGATCAAATCTATTTTCAAAAACATTTCCTTTAAACGAAATAATTAAAGCCATAGAATACATCATGTTCTCAACTTTCTTTACATTTCAAAATAAAATTTACCAACAAATCTCAGGGTTACCAATGGGCTCATCTCTGGCTCCAATACTATCTAACATCGTCATGATTGATCTTGAAATAAATTGTCTGGAAAAATTAAAATATTCGTTACCACTATATAAAAGATATGTTGATGATATTATTATTGCTCTACCAACAGACAAAACTGAATCCACCAAAAAGATTTTTAACTCATATAACTCAAAATTACAATTTACATCAGAAAATGAAGTAGATAAAAAAATCCCGTTTCTTGATATACTTTTAATCCATAAACAAAATTCAATTATCACAAATTCGTATAGGAAACCAACCCGGTCAGGCAGATTCATAAATTTCTTTTCACACCACCCACTTTCCCAAAAAAGCCATAATTTACATGCTAGTTGACAGAGCAATAAAATTATCTCGTCCTTCATTTCACAAAGAAAACCTCAAACTTATTAGTAACACGATGACACAAAATTGCTATCCGATCTCTTTCACAGAAGAAATAATAAAACATCGGCATTCGGCAAACATCGGCAACATTCCACACTCAACAATCAAAAAAAGAATAACAACAATTTTGATTCTTCCAGACTAATAAATGTTCCTTACACAAAAAAAACATCCATCATCAACTAATTCGTGTTTTCCAACAATACAACATAACATTATTCACAAACAATAAACACAACATTTCATCGATTACTGGCTCCACCAAAGACAAAATAAATAAGAACGAAAAATCCAACATAGTTTACAAAATCGATTGTAAGGATTGCAATGCCACATATATCGGCCAAACCAAAAGATACCTCGAAACCAGAATAAAAGAACATAAAAATAGCCTTAAACATACTACCACAATGCACACAGCCTTAGCACACCATGCAATAGAACAAAAACATGACTTTCAATTCGACAATGTAAAAATTTTAAACAATGAAAATTGGCTCCAAAAAGACTAATCCTAGAAATGATCCAAATTAAGGCATACTCCAACGCCTTAAATTTTAGAACTGACATACAATAACTAAGCTCGATCTATAACTCTATTATATAACTATTAAAATATTTTACAGTACTTTACTTGACATAACAATTTTTACTCTTAACATGACGCACCAATTTTATTTCTCTTGACACGCCACTGCCTAAAGGATCTTTCTCCCCCGATTCGCAAAATAAAGACTCTAATAAGCTTGACGAAATTAAGACACCACTCAGTTTCTCTCAAACTCTCCGTGATCACACAACTCAATATGTAACTGAGAAATGTAAATTTCGAGTTTTTGTTTATTTTGGAAGAAAATTTTTAAAATCTTAAACTCAATAGGTAATCATCACAGTCATTTAATACTTGATTAAAATTTCTTTTAAATCAATCACGTACATTAAATTTTCACAAATAAAACACAAAACTTTCTTATAGTTATTAATCCCTTACAGATGATAAAAATCGCAAAAAAACTATAAATTCTTCCATCTATTGAGTATACTCCAGCAAAACAGTATTTACTTCCACAAATACTGTCTTCTGAAATAACCTTCCAAATATAAGCAAAAGCTAGATACATCAACAACATCGACGTTAGTAGTTTCTCATATTTCATTTCTCTATAACTCCATAGTATAATAAACCACACTCTCACGCATCACCCATTTCAAACACCGATGAATAAGAAGAATTAACGCAATACAGGAACTTATGCATATCAAATCAATATAGTTATAACGAAAACAGAATTAACATAACAGTTATACAAAACGACACAACAATTTTATAACACAATCATAACATAAAACATTCGTGTATTTAATTCCTTCAAACTTGATTTGTAAAATTTGTGTATCAAAATTTATAGAAAAAAATATAATTTCTAAAGAGGACCCGAACCAAAGGGTCGAAACGTAAGAAAGCATCATTTATTTCCATCGCTGACCTTGGAAAACCTCTATTGGCCGGACTGAAGCCGAATCTTCAACTAGCAACTTGTCACCAACACGACCGCACACATCTTTGACTCATTAATTCTCATACTTTCATCAAGTGATAAAGCATTATCCCCAAAAACAAGCCAATCATCCATCCGGCCACGAATCGTCAGTACCAGAAAGTGCACATATTCTACAAGTTATGAGATGGTCTCGTTGGTCGCGTTCCTGGCTTCGGTCCGCAGGGGCGCGGGACGCGGACGTTCCCCGCGCTCAGTGCTTTTTTAAATTATTATTACTATTAATTCTTATTTGATTATTTTTGTTAGTTATCATTATTATTTTATTTAGTTATCGTTTAGTGTCGAAAAATTTATCGAGCACTCCGATCGCTTATTTTATTAGTTTGTACGATAATTTAAATGTGATAATAAATCTAAATTTCAACTTATTTAACTTCTAAAAAATTGTTTGCGCTTTACTCACACCCGTCCCTATGCCAAATAAATTGTAATTCACAAAAGTAAGCGGAAATATATTTATATTCGTATTATCATATTCATTCTCATACTTTCATCAAGCAATAACGCATCATCCCCAAAAACAAGTCAATCATCTATCCGGCCGTGAATCGTAAGTGCCAGAAAGTGCATTTTTAACACAAGCGATAAGATGCTCCCGTTAGTAGCGTTCCTAGCTTAGGGGCGCCGGATCGTTTCCCGCGCTCAGAGCTTTTCTGTTTGTTTTTTAATTATTATTTTCTTTTTGTATGGGGCGAATTGTTTATACGTGAAACACGCTCATTGAAAGAATATTATTCTGAAAATAGAAAAACTGCTCATGATAGTTTACGATTAAATTTGTTTTGTTCTGTCATTGGTGAGTGTTCACAAATAAACAATTCACCCCATTACAATGAAAATTACCTGTAAATGTAAAAACATACAAAAATGCCACTTTCTGGCACTTACGATTCGCGGCCGGATAGATGATTGACTTGTTTTTGGGGATAAAGCTTTATCGGTTAATGAAAGTTTGAGAATGAATATAATAATACGAATATAAATACATTTCCGCTTACTTTTATGAATTACAATTTATTTGGCATAGGTACGGGTGTGAGTAAAGCATACACAATTTTTTAGAAGATAAATAAGTTGTAATTTAGATTTATTATTACATTTAAATTAACGTACAATCTAATAAAATAAGCGGTCGGAGTGTGCGATAAATTTTTCGACACTAAAAGATAACTAGTTAAAATAATAATGATAACTAATAAAAATAACTAATCAAATAAGAATTAATAGTAATAATAAATAAATAAATACTGAGCGCGGGGAACGATCCCGCGCCCCTGCGGACCGAAGCCAGGAACGCTACCAACGAGACCATCTCATCGCTTGTAGAATATGTGCACTTTCTGGTACTGACGATTCGCGGCCGGGTGGATAATTGGCTTGTTTTTGAGGATAATGGTTTATCGCTTGATGAAAGTATCTTGATATGAGTATGGGCCCATTAATTATTTCGTTTAAAGGAAATGTTTTTGAAAATAGATTTGATCTTTTTTGAAGGCTTCGAATGACAAGTTGTAATGGGATGTTGGTATAGAGAGAAACAACATCAAACGAGACCAATTTGTAGTTGAGTGGAATTGAGATGTTAGAAAGTGAATGTTTTAGGTGGAAACTATCTTTGACGTGTGAATTAGTCGCATTGATTAATTTAGAAATTTTAGATTGCATAAATTAAGATAGTTTATGCGTTGGACTATTTATTGATGATACTATTGGACGAAGTGGATAATTATTTTTATGAATTTTTGGCAACCAATAGAGACGAGATAGATTGCAATTTTCAGCTTTTAAGTATTTGTATTTTGTTTCATCAATGATTTTTAGGATTTTCCATCTGGAGAGAATATTGTTAATGCCTTTTTGTAGAGTTTTGATGGGATTTCTATTTGTTAATTTGTAAGTTGAGGAACCTGCGAGTAAATTATGAGTTTTTGTAATGTAATCTGATTTGTTAAGAATGACTGTTGAATTTCCTTTGTCAGCTCGTGTAACTAAAAGTTGAGGGTTGTTTTTTAAGAATGAGGACGTGTGTTTTATAATTTGATTAGTGTTGGAAAATGAGGTTGAATATTTATTTTGTTTAAGATTTTAGTAAATCTGGTTCTAATTTCGATATGTCTAGGTTTGTGGAGTAAAAAATCTAATTTGGACTCAAGTTCAGAGATTGATTTATGGATATGAGTTTTTATGTTCGAGAGTTTGAGGTAAAGAAAACGAAACTTTTCACCTAGAGACAAGAATGTGGAAATGTGTAGCGGAGTATCAATGTTGGAGAGATTTATAAGCCATTCTTTCGTTTTATTTTATGTAATTGTCGAATTTATATTATTTAGAGGATCAGTGGAAAGATTATTATTTATGTCCTGATGTCTATTAGTAAGGGTTGAGTACCAGGTGTGTAAGTATGAAACCGGAATTTGCCCATAGGTGGCGCTAGATGTCGATGCAGTTACCGACACATCACGTCAACTGTGTCTTGTTATTGTATTGATATCCGACAAAGATTTCCAACTCACAATATCACGAGTTTTATTCAGTAGCATTAGTTTATTAGAGATAAACATGTCGAGTTTTGTGCCAACAAATTACGATTTGCCGACAGCACTACTTTTCTGTTTTCATCTGAAGAAAACCGCAGCCGAATCGCATCGAATGCTTGTGGAGGCGTTTGGTGAGCATGCTCTCGGTAAAACACAGTGTTTCGAGTGGTTCAAACGGTTCAAAAGTGGCGATTTTGACGTGAGGAACGAAGAACGTGGAAGACCACCGAAAAAGTTTGGAGACGCTGACCTGCAAGCCTTGTTGGACGAAGACGACGCTCAAACACAACAACAACTGGCGGATGTACCTACGGTAATGATATGATACTTTGTATCATATCATTACAATAAACGTGTTTTTTCTGTACAAAAATTCCGGTTTCATACTTACACACCTGGTATAACATGTTGTGATTTTGTGTTGTTTGATTTATGTTTTGATAATTTACGTGATGTATATTGTTTTGGTTCAGATGTGTTTGTGATGATATTGTTCTTAAAAATTCGTCATGATTGAAAATGTGAAGATGTATGTTCTTGGTTCGTTGAAATCTAAGGTTTTGAAGTTTTTTTCATATGAGAGTTTTTTATATGAGAGTTTTCTTATGAGAGCTATGAAAATTAATATAATAATACGAATATAAATATATTTCCGCTTACTTTTATGAATTATAATTTATTTGGCATAAGGACGGGTGCGAGTAAAGCGTAAACAATATTTTAGAAGATAAATAAGTTGTAATTTAGATTTATTATTATATTTAAATTAACATATAAACTGAAAAAAATAAGCGGCGGGAGTGTGCGATACATTTGTTGCATACATTAATAACGCAGAGAATCAAGAGCTAAATAAGCATTGAAATCATTTAAAAGCCTCGCTCGTGCCGGCGGGTGACGTCACGCGCGAGTCGTGCTCAGATTGCTTTTTCCCTCGAATCCTTCGTTTCGGCTTGGCCGCACATGAACGTGCTCAGCGTCCATGCATTGGTGTAGCTGCCGAAGGCGCGGTCGGGAAACTTCGGTGGCGCTCGGCTCTTCCCGAATACGTCCGAGCGTCGCTCGCTCACGGACACGCGCTACTATGATTGTGTGATGGGCGCGCAAGAGACTAGAAAGGGGGTAACTTTTGCGCGCGATCTGGCTGCACTGCGCTATCCCTCCAGCAGCGGATGAGGTCTTCCTTGAGTTCTTCCGTCCACTCGAGCGTTTTAATTTTCATATTTTGGTCGCGATCACCCTGTGATACGATGCGAATAGTAAAGTAGGAGCGTATCCAACCTATCGACCTCTATAAATACGGATTTGTATTTCATTTATTGTGTATCAATAAATCGGGCATTATTGATTAGAATCATTAATCACCTCGCATCAGTTATTCGACTAACTATCTTAGTTAGTCTGGCGATCCAACCCGTAGAGCCCAACTGTTCTCATAGGACATTTGTGACCAAGATCGGGCTTGTGACGGGCAGTGACTAGCCAGGGGGTGCACAACCGCTTAGCCAGCTGGGTCATGGCAAGAAACCTACTTGCAAGTAGGTATCTCGCCATGAGAATGCTTGCATTCGCAATGCCATCTGTGACTCAAGTTGCTTCGCCAGCCATGAGCCAATTGCTCGATAGAACTACACGTAGTCATATAACCAAACTTTATCAATCGTGATCAATCTCGGCTGGGCAGTGACTAGCCAAGGGGCGCATAGCCACAGTTAGGTAGTGTTGGCGAGGTTATAGCGTCATGCCCACTTGAGAATTTGTTTCTTTTGTAAAGCCATCTAAAACTCATGTTAGATACTCCGCCATGAGCCATTCGCTCGATGAAACTATACGTAGTCACATAACCTCACTTTGTCGTTTGTGACCAAGATCAGATGGGCAGTGACTAGACAAGGGCTGGATAACAAAACATTCACAATATTACTAACTCATAGCGAGCCAACCATTGGTCAGTTCGTATGGGCTCAATTGGGCGAGCCAGTTACTAGGTCGTAACTCAGACAGGCTAGAACAATTTATACTCGGGTAGACCATCGCACCGGGTGTTCACCACGTACTTTATATTTTGTGTTCCTCGGTACGTTTTTTATAATTTGATTAAGCATGCTGACCAAAGCACGAATTTCAAGTTTTCTGCACTGAATTATATATTAAATCAGACTATCAGAATAAACATATACTAAATCAGAAAATGTACATGTCCTATTCATTTCTTAATTTTCTCCAGTCTATCATAATATTCAGTGCACGAAAAATGGTATACTCCTGAACCAAGTATGGTCAAAATTAAGAATCAGTTTGTAATTTTCTTACTTTGTCTACATTTCATATATTCAAAACGCTTGTTGTATTTTTCAACTAAGAATATTTATTTTTCTATTAGACGCTTTGAAAAATTGTAGATAGTGTATTAATATTCAATTCGTACGTATTCCGAAATGTAAAGCCGTATGAAATGTAGGTTCGGTATTGAATTTTACAACACCGAAGCCTAAATATTCATATTGTAGAAGTATTTAAAATTTCATATTTCTTTAAAGAGCGTTTTGTAATATTTAATGTAAAAGGTATTGTACTTTTCAACAGAATGAAGTGAACAATAATGGTCATATTGCGATTTTAATACTACTAATCAAATAAATATTTGTATTATTAAGATGCGCGTTGAAAAACGCATACGCAGCGTACTAATATTCAATGTCCCATGTATTACAATGTAGACGAATCTATGAAAATTCATTTACATTACTGAAGATTCCAGTACTGAAGTGCGAATTTGCGTTTTATATTCCGAGTTTAGAAATTTTCAGTTATAAAATTATAGTAAAGTTAATAACTTTTTACAGTGTAAATACGCGTAGAGTTGTCTAGGCGGCAATATTATAGGATTAACGAATCCTTTTGGCAAGCCTACTAAAAAGTCAGATAATTGACGTATATCGTTTAATAAGGATTCAATTATTACGCTAATAGTTGGTAATTTTTCATCGAATTGTTAACGTGTTAAAATATCTATTACGAGATTTTTCATTCCATGGTGTAAATTGTTTACTAAACGGCCTATTGTTTCTTCGTTTGCCGCGAGGCGATTCGTTGTGCGATTGAACATTTCCAGTGTAATTTGCTGGATTTGCAAATTTTCTTTTAACGCATCTTCTGTTGTTTGTTGTTTTTTCCTTAATGCTGTGATTTGCCGTTCGATGTTCGCAGCGTCGTTTGCATCTAAGTGACCTGTTATCGATTTTACAATGGATCAAAATCCGTCTAATAATCCTCTTTTATTTGTTCTACCCTTTGTGCCAGTTATACTTTGCATCTTTTTTTTTCTTGCGAGTTCGAATACTCGTTTTTTTTATATTGCGATTTATTCTCTCTCTATTCTCTTTCTTTCTTTCTTTTAAACTTGATATGTAACCATATACGAAAAGTTTGGTTTATATTTATTTTTCCTTTCATTTTCCTCTCTTTATTTGATAATCATGCGTATTATTATAAAATTATAATTTCGGAAAAAATGCATATCTATAAATTTTCTTTTTTTCTTTTGATTGTAGATTCTTCATTTCATTATTATTTTTCTTTTCATTCGTCATTTTTGTTGTTGTTGTATTTACTCGAAAAATATATATACATATTATTCATTTTCATTTTAGACTCGCTATCTTTAGTTTTTTACCTTTTTATATTCTTTCATTTATCATTCGTTTTGTTTCTTTAGAAATCTAAAGCTCGTTTTATCTTTCTTCTTGTAAATTTTATTTACTTTGTTTATTCTCTTTTTTCGACTATTCCATTCGCTTATTTTTGTTATAAATTCTTTCATTCATTTGAACGTTATTTTATTTTGTTTTATTTACTTTATCTTTCCATTTCATTTCATATTAGTTTATTTATTTAGTTATTCCTTCATTTTTATCACTGTATTTCATTTTCCTTTATTTCATGATTTCGTTTTTTTTTGTTGAACGGGTGGCAGTTCGCCACCCGTACGCGAATCCATCGCGTGACGTTGGCCACTCGGCCATTGCATCGCAACGGCGTGAGATGGGGGGCATGGAGGCTAGAGTGGGAGGAGGCCGATCTGTGCATTTCAAAGTGGCTACAAAAATGTGGTCAAACAGGGGTGGCGCCACTATCTCTAAGACCTCGAGAAGTAAGTTGAGTATCGATGTCGTGTAAGAGAAATGGAAGAGGATCGAATACGCATCCCAGCAAGCAGTGCAGCGAGATCGCGCGTAAGTTACCCCCTCTCTAGTCTCTTACGCGCCCATCACACAATCATAGTAGCGCGTGTCCGTGAACGAGCGACGCTTGGACATCTTCGGAAAGAGCCGACCGCGCCTTCGGCAGTTACACCAACACATGGATGCTGAGCACGTTCATGTGCGGCCAAGCCGAAACGAAGGCTTCGAGGGAAATAGCAATCTGAGCACGACTGAGCCGTCGGGTGACGTCACGCGCGGGGCTTTTAGATGATTTCAATGCTTATTTAGCTCTTGATTCTCTGCGTTATTAATGCATACAAAAAATGTATCGCACACTCTGATCGGTTATTTTTTTAGTTTATACGTTAATTTAAATATAATAAAAAATCTAAATTACAACTTATTTATCTCAATTCATGTAATTCATAAAAGTAAGCGGAAATATATTTATATTCGTATTATTATATTAATTCTCATACTTTCATCAAGCGATAAAACATTATCCCCAAAAACAAACCAATCATCCATCCGGCCGCAAATAGTCAGTACAGAAAAGTATACATATTCTACAAGCGATGAGGTGGTCCCGTTGGTAGCATGCCTGGCTTCGGTCTGCAGGGGCACGGGATCGTTCCCCGCGCTCAGTGATTTTTTTTTTATTATTACTATTAATTCTTATTTGATTAGTTATTTTTAGGGGTTTGCGGGTACCCGATGTTCGGGTCGGGCCGGGTACCCGACGGGTTACGTTTTTGCATTACCCGCCACTATCGGGTACCCGAATTTGGTAAACGGGTACTCTCAAATGTGTGGTACTCGTAAACGTCGAGTACTCTTAAACGTCGAATATTCGTAAACGACTCGGAGATTCGTAACTATTATTTATATTTATTTATATTTTTTATTTAGGTGTATCGACCAAATAATGGGAGAATACGAAAACTCGAAGAAGGCGATAAAACCAATAAATGATAGTACTGTAAAAAATCTTTTTTCGCCTCACTTTTCTATCCTGTGTGTGTGTGTGTGTGTGTGTGTGTGTGTGTGTGTGTGTGTGTGTGTGTGTGTGTGTGTGTGTGTGTGTGTCTGTTGGGTGGAGTGAAAAACGGTAACTTTTGGCGGATCGTATCGTAATAGTGCGGGAAAGTTGCGTTTTGGCATCACTAAAAAAATGTCCGAAAGGAGAAAATGTACAATAAATATCTTCTGTTCCGGTGAACGCCTTAAAGTTTTGAATTTTTTAACGTGGGTTTTAAATGAAAAAAAAACCCAAGAAGACCAAGATTCAACGCCTTGCGTTTATTCGAAGCGAGAAGAATGTAGCTTCCATTTGACATTTCAAAATTGAAAATATCTTGATTAGTTTTAGAGATATAAGCGTTTGAAGAACAAGTTTTACCTGCAAACAAAATTTTTTAAATGACAAAAAATTAAATTAAGAAAAATGAATCGTCGAAATTATCATTTAGCACTAGACAGAACAAATGAAAATTCGACAAAGAATCTTGCTTTTCTTCAGTTTTCCGACATTCAAATATCTCGATATTTCCTGAAATGCGAATGTTTTAAAAGAAGTTTCCCGGAAAAAATTGTAAATATATATAAATAACAAAAATACTAAAATTATTAAATCAATTATTTGTATTTCATATGAACTCCAACCTATCGGCGAAGGGTAAAGAACATAAAACTGGAGCCTTTTTCGTGCGTTTTGATACGTTTCCGTGGCGCTATTTATGCTATGAAACGAAATTTTGTTCCGGCAACACGACTTATCGACTACCCGATGTGAGACGAGTACCCGAAAAAATTCGGGTACCCGATCGGGTCATAGTCTAATTGACCCGATCCGACCCGACCAATTCTGCTACCCCCACACCCCTAGTTATTTTTATTAGTTAACATTGTTATTTTAATTAGTTATCTTTTGGTGTCGAAAAATTTATCGCGCACTCCCACCGCTTATTTTATTAGTTTGTACGTTAATTTAAATATAATAATAAATCTAAATTACAACTTATTTATCTTCTAAAAAATTGTTTGCGCTTCACTCACACCCGTCCATATGCCACATAAATTGTAATTCATAAAAGTAAGCGGAAATATATTTATAGTCGCATTATTATATTCATTCTCGTAAGTTACGATTCACGGCCGGATGGATGATTGGCTTGTTTATGGGGATAATGCTTTATCGCTTGATGGAAGTATATGAGAATGAATATAATAATACGAATATAAATATATTTCCGCTTACTTTTATGAATTACAATTTATTTGGCATAGAGACGGGTGTGAGTAAAGCGCAAACAATTTTTCAGAAGATAAATAAGTTGTAATTAAGATTTATTATTATATTTAAATTAACGTACAAACTAATAAAATAAGCGGTCAGAGTGCGCGATAAACTTGTCGACACTAAAAGATAACTAATAAAAATAACAAATATAACTAACAGAAATAACTAATCAAATAAGAATTAATAGTAACAATAATTTTTAAAAAAGCACTGAGTGCGGGGAACGATCCCGCGCCCCTGCGGACCGAAGCCAGGAACGCTACCAACGGAACCATCTCATCGCTTGTAGAATATGTGCACTTTCTGGTACTTACGATTCGCGGCCGGATGGATGATTGGCTTGTTCTTGGGGATAATGCTTTATCGCTTCATGAAAGTATGAGACTTAATATAATAATATGAATATAAATATATTTCCACTTACGTTTATGAATTATAATTTATTTGGCATAAGAACGGGTGTGAGTAAAGCGTAAACAATTTTTTAGAAGATAAATAAGTTGTAATTTAGGTTTATTATTATATTTAAATTAACGTATAAAGTAGAAAAAAACCGATCAGAGTGCGCGATGAATTTTTTTGTATACATTAATAATGTAGAGAATCAAGAGCTAAATAGGCATTAAAATCTCTAAAAGCCTCGCGCGTGCCGTCGGGTGACGTCACGCGCAAGCCGTGCTCAGATTGCTTTTTCCCTCGAAGTCTCCGTTTTGGCTTGGCCGCACATGAACGTGCTCAGCGTCCATAGATTGGTGTAGCTGCCGAAGGCGCGGTCGGGAGACTTCGGCGCGCTCGGCTTTTTCCGAAGATGACCGAGCGTCGCTCGCTCACGGACACGCGCTACTATGATTGTATGATGGGCGCATAAGAGGCTAGAGAGGGGGTAAGTTTTGCGCGCGATCTGGCTATATATCATTTTGCCATCTCTCTTGCACGCAGCCTACTTCTCAAGTATCATACTGCCTCATGCACAGCTCACTTCTCATTATTTACTTGTTCCGTCTCTGCTACACGCAGCTCACTTCTCGAGGTCTTCGCAATAGGGGCGCCATCCCTGTTTGACCACATTTTTGTAGTCACTTTTTCCAAGTCTCTCCATAAGAGATCGGACTCCTCCCACTCTAACCTCCCTGCGGGGAGGCGTCGATCCACGCGTCGTGGGCCTCCGCGGGCCAGGCGAGTAGTCCCTCCTACTCTACCGGTCAGTACATAACGTAGGGTTTAATCCGGTCTACATGTACCCGAACTGCCTTACGCCCACGGCCGATAGTGTAGTTCACTTCGGAGTCTTTGCTCTGTACTTTGTAAGACCCTGTCCACTTGGGGGAAAGCTCCGCTGATCGGCCTCGGCGTATAGTAGTGTCGTGGAGGAGGACTCGGTCGCCGGGGCGGTACTCCACCGTACCAGCGGTGATATCATGCCCCGTCTTTACCCTTTCTTTTCCTTTTTCCAATCGTTTTTTCGCCACGTGCCATGTGACTCGAAGCCATTCGCGTAACTCGGAGACATAATCGTCATATGAGTACGTCTTTCATGGTGCTTCTTTAAGCGCCGTTGGTAAATCAGCTACTTTTCCAAACACCAACTCGTACGGAGTGAAACCTTTGATCCTCTTTAATGAAATATTTCAGGTATTCTGCGAGAGTTCTGTGTGAACGCTCCAATGCTCCGTTTGATTGGGGATGATTTGTCGTCGTTTGAATCTTCTTTATTCGAAATAATTGGCACATCTCCTTGAAAGTTTCGCTCAGAAAATTCGTTCCTTGGTTTGACAATAATTCTTTTGGAGTGCCGTACTTGCAAACAAATTGAATTGCAAATCCTTTGGCTACTTCCTTGGCTTCTTGCGTTTTTAGCGGTATAGCTGCGCAATACTTGGACAATGGGCCGTATTCACAGTCAAGTCTCAAGATCGATCTCAGGATCGCCTAGTGCAAGGTCGTCCTATGTCGTTGAGACGGTCCTGAGATCTTGTGTATTCACAGTCGTAAAGTAAGATCATCTTGGGCAAGAATTTGGTCCCAAGCTGTAGCTTACTTTATTTAGGACCGCCTCAGCTAAGGCAATACTTGGGACGAGCTTACACGAGATTCAGGTATTTCCGGAATAATTCCGTTAGAGCAGCCAATCGGAAAGCACGTTTAGCTGTCACGGAATCTCGTGTCGTTTCCGTTCTACTGAAGATGTATAACCCATGCTCTAGTAATCTGTTGTTTATTATTTAACATTTTATCCGGTGAGTGCAGTGACAATAATAATTGTAAAGCTGGAATTGTGAAGCAGGGTGCAGTGGTTTCTGAGAATGGCCACGAAGGGCAAAACCCGCAATTACATCGTAAAAGAGAAACAACTGTTCATGAAGATTGCTCAAAAATACTCGCATGTAGTAGAAAATAAAAAAAATTTGGCAGCCAGTCTGCAAGACAAAGACGCAGCGTGGGAGAGGATCGTCGACGAGTATAACGCCTCTACGATAATTGAAGAGGAGGTAAGGAACAATTGATGCATATTTGTTCATTTTTAATTGTTTTTTCGAAAATGAATCTAATTCAAATTTTTCAATGTTTCAGAGATGCGAGAACCAACTACGAAAGTTATGGACTAATTTAAAACAGTCTCAACGAGACGCATTGACTAAAGAGAGAAAGAGCCGTTTCTTAACCGGCGGGGGTCCACCAGCGGCTCCGGCGACCATCGACCCAGAAATCAGTGCCATAGTTCCGAATCTCATGACGACGGCACCAGCGCTGTTCACATCGACTCTCGACGAAGAGACGCTGATTGGTAAGAACTTATACTTAAATATATATTTAGAATAAATCTTCTCTTGCTACATATTTCATAAAAATAATTTATAAAATATATAATGTTTGATTACAGAGCAAGAAAATCTTGCAATTTGTGATGACGCGCAAAAAATACTCAGTGAGACTGTGGATGACGACGAGCTCTGTGAGGTCACAGAAGTTTCCCTGAGGGAGATTAACAATCTGCTGATTGGACAAGGTTCATCGGAAATGAGTCAGCTAGAATCTCAAGGTACTGATCGATCCGAGATGATTGCAAAGAGAAGACGATCGACGTCGTCAACACCTGCCGGTAATAACAATCGTTTTTTAAATTGAAATTGCATTTATTTGAATTTGCCTTTTAATTATAGGTCAGAAATCAAGGAGAACAAACCAAAAAGGTGATTTGGACGACGAAAAAAAAAGATTGGAAACTTCGACGATTACAGTCCATTATCGAGCAGGAAACAGTATGTTATAAGACGGTCCCGGGGGAAGCAGCGTGTACGCGCATGTGTGTGACGGAATGCGTGTTGGTGGGTGATTGGTGGAATGAATAAGTGTGCGCATGCGTAAGTGGGATGGTGTGATAGCGAGCGAGGATAGATAAGACAGTATGTGCGTGAACGCGGTATGAAAGACAAGTCACAGAGGCGTATCGCGTAACGAGATCGAAGAACGAATTCCCCTTAGGGAACCACGTGGCCAGCAGAGAGTACCCAAAAGGGGCGCATTTGTAACACACGCAATAAAGTCTAAGGAGTTTCCTTGTTATACATTATCCCGGGGTCGAACTTTGTTCCCAACGCCTCACCCGCCTCCCCTCGACGAGTTTATAAAAACTCAGAAGTGGGATACGAACTGTGTAACGGGAGTTTCGGGAATGGCAAGTGCGCAGGATTTTGAGGACTTTTTTCGGCGATCGTTACGAATAGTGGTGGAAAATGCAAACGGGGACGAGCGAGAAAATGAAAACCTCGTTGAGCGGGAAATCGCGCGTATGCGAACGGAAATGGCGGCCGCCGCGTTGAGTACAGGTGCCGGCCGGTTGCGCGAGTCGTTGGAACGCGCCGGCGATAAAGATGGCGACCACCTCGTATTACCACGTGGATCGAGCGAACCGAACGAGCCCGAAACATCCAGCCACGCGGACGGCGAAAGGATGAAGCAACCGAGTGATGGCGAAGATGGCCGAAGTGAGCACGACGCGGCAGGCGTGCGCACAGCCGTACCGCCACGTGATCTCGACGAAACGTTTCGCGAGGCGCTAAACGACGCGCACGCGACGGAGGACACGCTACGCCGTATCATGACGCGCATGGCCATTAACGCACAACCACGGGTCGACGTCCCGCTGATCCAGATGGTTCCCGATCTAAGTAAAAACATCGAGGAATTTCGGGGCGATGGACGAGGACCGGCGGCTAAGGAATGGATCGAGAATATTTCGTCAATGCAAAACATCCACCAATGGCCGGACAACTATGCGCTAGAAAGCGCACGCATGCATTTGACAGGTGGGGCTAAGGAGTGGTATAAGTCGCGCGCCTCGGAACTACAGTCCTGGTCATTATTTCGCGCCGCATTTCGGCGGACATTTTGCGTACCTATGAGCACCGGGGAAAAATTCAAAAAAATGGTGAATTGTGTACAAGCGAAAGGAGAGGCTCTAAATGAGTATTTCCATACGAAAGTGCGGTTGTGTCATGAGTTAGGACTCGATTTAAGAGATACGAAGGAACAGATTCTGGACGGACTGTGGTCTCACGAAGTGTGCATGTCACTGATGGCGAAACCGCACGACTCACTAGACGAGTTGTTGCACGACGTGATGCTGAACGAGCGACTCCTGGAACAACGGGCAGCAAGAACGCGTGCGAATCGAGATACCACGCGACCGAGCGTAAAACGTGATGGCATAAGCGAGCGAGATAGCAATCGGGAGCGTAGAAGTGCGAGTGAAACAGAACCACGTACTGCCTATCGCCCCCCCGTGCGAAACAGTGAAGGTGAGCTGAAATGCTACAATTGTAGCCGTTACGGGCATATCGCGCGGGATTGCCCAGAACCGCGTAGGGAACTAAAATGCAAGAAGTGCGGCAAGTCCGGGCACACCGCATTGCATTGTGACCGCGAGGGGGTACCGCGTGAGGCGAACGTGCGCCTCCTGAACGACCACGACGACGGTAGCGCGGTAGCGAAATATATTAAAAAAATAAAAGTTAAAGGGATCGATATAGAAGCGCAAATTGACCCCGGCAGTTCCGATTGCACTATAAGGTCGACGTGTGTGCTCCTTAACGGTTTTGCCGTGATCCCAGCCGTGAACTGGTTCAAGCCCTTCGGGCCACCAGAGTATCGTGTCGCGTCGCCGGGGGTGATCAAAGCCGACGTGAGTGTGGACGGCGTGTTAGTCACCGATGTGATAATACGTGTCGTTCCGGACGATACACAGGCCTGCGACGTATTAATCGGTCGTACATATACGGAAAGGCCATGGGTCAAATATATCAAGTACGAAGATAGACTCGAGTTTGAAACGCGCGAGGTCGCTCAGCAAATGAAAATTGAGTTAATTGACGATGCGGTAAATACGGAAGTGCAAGTGAGCGAGAACGATACGATACCAGTCGCGGAAGTGAGACTGTTGGACATAACCAACGGCGGGGCGAATCACGGGTTAGCGGTCATGAATATCGGTCGGAAAAGTCGTGAGGTGAAAAAGGGGCAATGCCTCGTGCGAGGGAAAATATGCGAGTTACCGGCGCAGGAGCTGCCTAAAACTCGCCGCGATATCGTCCTGAGCGATCTCATCATCGGTGACGAGCAACCGATGGAAGTTGGGACCGAACTAGTTAGCCTGCTGAACGAATTTCGCGATTGTGTGGCGTTGGACGTGAGCGAAATTGGGAAAGCGACATCGCTGGAAATGGACATTGTGGAGAAACCCGGAAGCCGACCGGTAAGCGCTAAGCCATATCGAGCAAGTGCGGGAGAACGCGAGGAGATACGAAGAATAATGCGAGAATGGCGCGAGGCGGGGATAATACAGAATACGGAGTCGCCATACGCGAGCCCGGTCTTACTGGTACGAAAGAAGGATGGCAGCTCGCGCATGGTTGTTGATTTCCGCCGGCTGAACAAACAAACGGAGAGGGTTCATTTCCCTCTCCCGTGCCTGGACGACCACCTAGCATTGATTCGAGACAGCCGAGTATTTATCACATTGGATTTAGCCCATGGCTACCTGCAAATACCATTGAAGGAAAGTGCGCGCGCGAAAACCGCCATCATTACGCCCGACGAGACCGCGGAGTTCACCCGCATGATATTTGGTCTCATGAATGGACCAGCGTATTTTTCCAAGGTCATGCACCAAGCGCTGGGTCCATTGCGTGATAACGTCGTATTATACTACTTGGACGACATATTTATGCCGGGAAGGGACTGGCCGGATTTACGCGAAAAATTAGTCCAAACCCTGCGGGCCTTACGAAGTGCGGGATTAACAATAAAACTAAGCAAGTGCCGATTCCTACAAACACGAGTTAGCTACTTGGGATTCGAAATCGGTCAAAATGGAATTGAGCCCGGCGAGTCCAAAGTCCGAGCGATCTCTGAGTTCCCGGCACCACGAAACACCACAGAAGTCCGCCGTTTTTTAGGGATGGCAAGTTTCTTTCGGAGATTCGTGCCGCGTTTCGCCCAGCTCGCGTCGCCGCTACACACCTTATTAAAGCAACAGGCAACCTTCAAGTGGATGGAACGCGAACAAAATGCGTTCGACGCCATTAAAGCCGTTCTAGTGAAGCAGCCGGTGTTACAACCCTTCGACCCCAACCGGAAACCTCAGCTACACACCGACGCAAGTGCGGAGGGTTTGGGAGCATTGCTCCTGCAGAAGAGTGATCAAGGGCCGTGGCAGCTCACCTACGCGATCAGTCGACGAACCAGTGAACCGGAGCGAAACTACCATTCCAGTAAGTTGGAGTTACTTGCCATGGTATGGGCAGTAACTCGATTGAGACCGTTGTTACTAAATATTCCGTTCACGATCGTTACGGATTGCCAGGCCCTGATACACATTAGTACGATGCGCACGACTAACCCCCAGATGGTGCGATGGATTGATGCCCTATCGGAATTTGAATTTGACGTCGAGCATAAACCGGGCGCCAAACTCTCCCACGCAGATGCGCTGAGTCGAGCGCCGGTGACCACGACTGCGGATACGAGAATGGAAATACTGTCGGTAACCAACGACTCTGAGGAAATAGCGCTCTACCAGTACGCGGACGAGGAAGTGCGCGAGAAACGCGAAATATTGCGAAAAGCGGACAATACACGAACTGTAAGTGAGCGAGAAAGAATTAAAGACTACAAACTTATAGGCGACTTAGTATTTAAGAGCGGCGAAAATAGAGATTTGTTCTTGGTGCCACGTGCCATGCGCAAAAGCATCGTTGTGCGGTACCATGATTGTAAGAGTCACCCGGGGATTGAGAAGACATGCGCAATGGTGGCGAAGGATTTCTATTTCCCCGGGTTAAAGCGATATGTGCGCGGCCACATTCAGGGGTGCGTGCCATGCGTGCTGGCGAAAAACAGATGTGGTCGCCCGAGGGGCGAACTGCACCCGATATCCCCAGGTGAGCGACCGTTCGCTCTAATTCACGCGGACCACACGGGACCGTTCGTTACGTCGAAATCGGGCAATAAGTATATCTTAGTTATCATAGATAATTTAACTAAATATGTGATACTATACGCAGCCAAGGATACAAAAACGAGAGGGGTGATAACAGCGCTGCAAAAATTCGTAATCACCTTTGGAGCACCAAGCAGGATTGTTAGTGATCGGGGTACGTATTTCACGGCAAGGAAATTCGAAGATTTTTGCGCGTTACACGGTATCCGGCACACATGCAATTCCCCGAGGCACCCGCGAGCCAACGGACTAGTCGAGCGCATGAACAGCACCCTTACAACAGCACTTCAAACCAGCCTCCGTGATAGCGAGGGACGCGACTGGGATTTGCGCCTCACCAAGATTCAATGCGATCTCAACGACACGCCAAACGCGGCGACCGGGAAAAGCCCCTTTGAATTGGTATACGGATATCCAGCCAGACGAGGAGAAGGCGTCCTTCGGGACTTGATCGACGCAGAAGGAACGTACGTGCCACCGCCAGAACTTCAGCAACAGGCGCGAGAACGAATCCTCGACGGCCAGAAGGCGATGAAGGAGAGATATGAGTCCACGAGACTGAGGGACGTAGACTTCGCACCCGGTGACGTGGTGTATATGCGTGCGGCGAAAACTAACACGGGCGAGAGCACGAAGCTCCAGAGCAGATACCGCGGTCCCTTGTCAATCGTCGCAAGGCTACCAGGAGACACCTACCGGGTGGCCGACCTACGAGAGCATGAGGGACGCCGGTACGCGTGTACGGCTCACGCGAGTCAACTTAAGCCCTGGCGACCGCATGATGACGACTCCAACGATGATGAGAACGACGACGGCGAGACCGTGCCACGGGTCACGGCCGATCAAGAAGAACAGCGGCGACCCTGTCGTGAGAAAAGGCGGCCGAAGTACCTGGAAGACTATGTAGAAACGGGCCTGTTCGAGGACGAACAATAAAGTGGATGGCCGAGTGTTATAAGACGGTCCCGGGGGAAGCAGCGTGTACGCGCATGTGTGTGACGGAATGCGTGTTGGTGGGTGATTGGTGGAATGAATAAGTGTGCGCATGCGTGAGTGGGATGGTGTGATAGCGAGCGAGGATAGATAAGACAGTATGTGCGTGAACGCGGTATGAAAGACAAGTCACAGAGGCGTATCGCGTAACGAGATCGAAGAACGAATACCCCTTAGGGAACCACGTGGCCAGCAGAGCGTACCCAAAAGGGGCGCATTTGTAACACACGCAATAAAGTCTAAGGAGTTTCCTTGTTATACATTATCCCGGGGTCGAACTTTGTTCCCAACGCCTCACCCGCCTCCCCACGACGAGTTTATAAAAAGTATTATTCAAACAAAAGAAGCGTCACGAAGAGGAGTTGCACGAGGTCAACAAAGCCAAAAGTGCATTTGATTTGAGAGAGGCAAAAGCGAGAGCGGAGTTAGCAGAAATGACGTTGGCGAAAGAAAAAAATACAAGAATGTAAAAGCAAGTCTATGTTTATTTTATAATGCAAAAAATAGTGAAGATCCAATTGTAACTATATTTAACTTTATTTTTTTCAGACATAGTTCAGCACAACAAGTCGCGGCGTACGTTTCGATGGACGCGAGGATTTCCACTGGAAAGCCGGAAGGCAGAGCGCCAAACTCGTTGCCTGATCTAGGTAAAAATCCTGTTGGTTAAAAAAAAAGTTATCGAATACATGCTGATTTTTACACAGAAAGACGGATGGACACCACCTCAGGTCGTGGATTATACGAGAAGGAACCGAGAGAACATTCATTTGGGTTTTTACACGCGTACAATCGTAAATATATTTCGTTTTACATTACAATTAATTTTTTTTCATGGAAAAAATTGAAATATCATATTAGCCACTCAGCGAAACATCCGTTCGATAAGGGCATCTCTGGCTACGAACCCGTCCGCAGGCTGATAGTCAGGTGCGATTGCAGGAATTGCTTCGACCGCATCGACCTCGTCTTCTTCAGCTAATATGTCGTTGAACCGCAGAGCAAGGTTGTGTAACACGGCACAAGCCACGACGATTGCCGTCGAGCAAAGGAGTTTTGTTGTCAGGCCTCTCGACAAACACGGAAATCGACGTTTGCACACGCCATACGTTCTCTCGACGATTTGCCTCGTTCGTACCTGTATAATGTTGTATTTGAAACAGAAAAATTATAAATCAGTGTAAACATTATTTCGCTGCCAGTAAAACTAGATATTTTTTCAGACATTTATAACATTATAGTCGATATACTCAGATAATTATTATTTTGATTCAAAAATATATTTAAATAAAAGAGACTCGTTTTTAAATTATTTTTAGGCTTTTTTTTTACATTTTATATAAATGAAAAGCTTACATCTGCTGCTCAGGCGTTTGCGGATTTTGTATCGGCGTCATCAAGAACGGCAAGCATGGGTACCCGGCGTCGCCAACAAGCAGCCCGTCGAGAGAGCCTCGAAAATACCGGGCATAGATGCGCGAGTTCTGAAATATCCGGCTGTCGAGGGCACTGCCGGGCCATTCTGGCACAATGTCCAAGAACTTCATTCTTGGCCCAACGACAGTCTGTGGAAAACAAAAGTTCAATTGTTTATTTTCTCATGCGAATTTGTAGTTATTTCAATGTTAATAAAGTAAATAATAAAATCTTGCCTGCACATTCAAGGAGAAATATCTCTTTCTGTTTCGGAATACCTTGTCGATGTTGTGGAGCCTCGTATGGACTAGCCGAATGTGCGTGCAATCGATGGCACCGTCGACGCCAAGGATTCCAATTGCTCCATTCCCGTAGCCGAGCCTTTGAAACAGTTGTTGATTTTCGAATCGTACTTCGGCACTACTTGGCATTTTTATTTTCGTTCGCACTAAAGGTCGTCGCACTAAAGGCCGTAGCATCACCGGTTCGGCTTGCTCGCAAGAGTTGACAAGTGAGCGCATGAGTATGGAAAGCCCATCGAAGAAATGACAACCGCTCGAGGCGAGGCGGTGCTGATCGGGTGCCGGGTTGATAAGTGAGCGACGACCTTAAACGTGCTTATCCGAAACACGATTCTCGACACTGTCAGCTGAGAGATTGGAGCAGTATCTCCAAGAAGAAGCTATTCATCGAAAATATGTATTAATTATAATTTTAGCGATAACCATACAATGGTAATAACGAGATATTGATTGAAACAATTTCACTCACCTGGAAGCTTACGGTGGCATAAAATCGGAGTGCCACGAGTAGCTGGAAGATGGGAGGAATCGGTAAGCCTCGGTTATTTGGCTTCGCTCAGCCGACCTCAATCAGGGGCAGAATTCCAAATCTTACGACGTCTTTCCCAAATCGGAATCGCCTCTTGAATTCGTCTTCGTTATAATTTTCGAAAGGGTTAAGACCATCACGCACGTATTGTCTGGGAATGCGTGCGTTATTCTCGATGACGAAGTCCTCTTCATTTTCAATGACTATAAAGTCAATGTCGTTAGGAAAATCCATTGTGGCCACTCAACCACAATAGTTTTTTCGATTTCACTTAACCACACTTTTTCGCTCCAATCTATACAGATCAACCACAACAATAATTTTTCGCAGAGTATTTTGAAAGATTTTTAAATTTTATTTTCACCACCTGGTTTT
Source organism: Ophion obscuratus (assembly GCA_964007375.1). Lineage (NCBI taxonomy): Eukaryota > Metazoa > Arthropoda > Insecta > Hymenoptera > Ichneumonidae > Ophion > Ophion obscuratus. Next base: position 53,870,296 of record OZ023313.1, read on the forward strand.
TTATTCAAACACTTCTTTGATCACAATTTTAGTGTTTAAATCACAAACGATCACGAACAATTAATTTTGAAGCACGCTACACTGGTTTTTGAGATCTGAGATCGTCCCAACTCGTGTAAATCGTCGACTTGACAAATGCCGTCTGTTTTACTCAAATAGCGAGGTCATGTTGGCATTTGAGATATTTCAGAATCGACTGTGAATCTTGTACAGAAAGATCGCCTCAGGATGACCTCAAGATTCGTCTGTGAATCAGTCCTATCTTGGGTAAGGTAGAGTTCTGAGTTCTGCCTCAAGGCAAACCTCGAGACGCTACTGTGAATCGAAACGCCATCTTGATATCGCCTCAGGGCGAGCTTACATTGTGAGACGCGACTGTGAATACGGCCCAATGCGTCTTGAAAAGTCAGGATGTATTTGTTCCCGGCTTCGGTCTCGGGTAAGGGACCTACTATATCGACTGCAAATTTGACGAAGGGTGTCTTGGGTGTGTCGGTAATGGTCATGGGAGCATGCTTGCGTCGCGTGATTTTATTTTTATGGCATTTGTCGCATGATTTTACGTAGTTTTCAATTTCTTTAGTCATTCCCGGCCAGCTATACTTTACCTTGATTCGTTGTTTCATCCTTTGTTCCCCTGGGTGGGCTCCAAGAGGGGCGTCGTGGTACTCTTACAGAATCGTACCTCGCTCCTCTTCACTCGGGCACTCTCGATCTCCTATTTCCGTCTCTGTCTCGCTGTCGCTTGTTGTCTCGCTTGCGCTCGAGTATTTTTCTATTTCCTTCTCTTTTCCGCTCGGGCCTGCTGCCCGGTCCGCCTCCACTGGTGGGAGTGGCGGTTCGTTTTCGCTCGCGCGGGCATCTGTCGCCTTGCGCGGGCGTTCCTCTCTAGCGGGCTGCATTGTTTTTCTCGGCCGGCCACGTGCTCGCGGGACCAGCTGACCACGGCCATCTTGGCTCGGATCTGTTGACACAGGCGGCCGCAGCGCGGAGCGGGGGGCCCTCCGCGGCCTTCTTCAACCACGCTTCTCGGCGTCCTTGTGACGTACCACTGCCTCGGGTGCTTGCCGCGTCAGCATCAATACATACAGACGGCTTAAAGCATTCGTATTCGTGTTCTTCTTGCCAGCCTTATACTCGATGGTATAGTTGAACTCCTCTATCTTTATTCTCTAGCACATCAGTCGTGATCCTGGATTTGTTACGTTGAAAAGCCATGTGAGGGGCTTATGATCCATCACGATGGTGAATTTTGTTCCATAAATGTATGGTCGGAATTGCGCTACTGCCCAAATTATTGCTAGCATTTCCTCCTCCGTTGGTGAGTAGTTCATTTCTGCCTTGTTCAGAGTGCGACTGGCGTAATAGATCTTCTCTTATGTTTGCTTCCGATCAAATCACGCCAATCGCCTTACCAGAGGCATCAGTTGTCACCACGAAGGGTTTTTCAAAATCCGCATACTGCAGGATCGGTGTGGTGCTGAAAATTTCCTTCAATTTTTGGAAAGCTTGTTCGCAGTTTTGGTTCCAGATGAATTTGTTTTCTTTCTTGATCAGTTCTGTTAACGGCTTTGAGAGTTTTGAAAAATCCTGTATGAATTTTCGGTTATATCCGGCTAGTCCCAGAAAAAATTGTACATCTTTTACGTTTTTTGGGACTGGAAATCGTTGTACAGCTTCTATTTTTTCGGATCGGGTTTTACACCCACTTCGGTAATAATGTGTCCCAAGTACTGGGTTTCTTTTCGCAGGAATCGACATTTCCTAGGTTGAACCTTTAATTGGGCTTCTCTCAGTCGATCGAATACTTCTGTCAGCCTTTTGTTATGTTCTTCGAACGTTGATCCGTATACTACTATATCGTCGAGATATACGTAGCATTTTAGTCCTTGTAATCCAGCAAGTACAACGTCCATCAGCCTTTGAAAGGTTGGTGGGGCGTTTTTTTATCCAAATGGCATTCGGTTATACTCGTAATGTCCAAGAGGAGTGGAGAAAGCGCTTTTCTCCTTGTCTTTTTCGGCCATTGGGATTTGATGAAATCCCGATGCCAAATCGAGAGTCGTGAAGTATTTTGCTCATCCCAATTGGTTCAATATTTCGGTAATATTGGGCAATGGATACGAGTCTCCTTCCGTTGCTTCGTTTAGTTTTCGGAAGTCTACTACCACTCTCTTGCGTATGTTTCTGTCGGCGTCAGGCTTTTTTGGAACGACGAGTAGAGGAGCATTCCATGGGCTCTTGCTCGGTCGAATTATATCGTTTTTTAGCATCTCTCTTGTCTGCGCCATCACTTCTCGCTTGTGGACTTCTGATAATCTGTATGTACGAATTTTTATTGGCGTCGTCCCTGGTCGTACGCTTATGCGGTGCTCCACTATAGCGGTACACCCAAGCGACTCTTCCTCTAAATGGAAGACTTCCTCTAAATAGAAGGAATTTTTCTTCTTCTGGGTTTAAGGTCGAATATCCATTGAATTCTTCCCATATTGTGTTTTTTCTTTTTAATTTTTCTTCGATCGACACAGCAGTTATTTCCTTTTCTTCGGTTGGCTTTTCCTTTTTAATTTCTTCAATTTGCACCGTTGGCCGGTCTATTTCGATTTCTCCATCCTTTGTGTTTCTTACTGCTATGAGGCAGGAATATCCTTCTGGGTGGATGTAACATCCGCCTATCTTTACTCCTGGTCGCACTTCTTTTGCAGCGAGATAGCCTATTTTTGCGGTCAATGTTTTTGCGTATAACATTTGCTCTGTTCTGGGAGGTAATTTTATTCGTTCCGTCTAGCATGGGGATCAGGTATTCGTACATTTTAATGTCTTCCGTTTAGGATGTCGACGTTGTGCTCTCTCTTGAGGTTCAAACCCATTATTCCGTCTACTTCCAGTGGTACTGCGTCATCTATTACGTAGAATCGGTGTTCTACGTTTACTGCGGGTGTTTCGAGCACGAGCATAATTTTACACAGTGCGTAGCATTTTTTTCCTCCGATTCCTTTGAGTTCGATCGTTTCTTCTATTATTTCTTTGTCCTTTTTTAATACACTCTTTTTCATGAGGCTACATTGGGCGCCGGTGTCTCCTTTCAACGTGAGAATCTTGGCTTTGGCCTGGGGAGACGCGATATGGAAGTCGCTAGCGGCTACTCCAGAATTGATCGTCGTTATCCAGTACGATTTTATTTTCTTCCTTGTGTTTTTTTCTTTTGGACGGACCTGTATTTCATGCTTCGATTATTTTTCTGACGTTGCGTTTTTTATCTTCGTTCGTTGCCGTTGCCATATCGAACGAAAATGACCTAATTGTTTTCCTGTTTCCGCTGTCGTTGCGGTTTTCTTCTCTTGGCCTGTCTTCGTTCGTTGCCGTTACCATATCAAGCGAAAATGGTCCAATTTTTTTTTCTTTTCGCTGTCATTGTGATTTTCTTCCTTCGGTCTGTCTTCTTTTGGCCTATTTTCATTTACGTTCGAGTGATACTGATTAGGGCACCCTGGGGGCCCACTCTTGTTATAGTAGCTGGTTCCTTGGCCCTGCTGATAATTCATTTGATGATTTTGATGATACCCGGTTCCCGGTGCCTGTCGATATCGTTTCCGTGTCCTTGTCAATTCCTTTTTCGGAAATCTTTGTACGCGTGTCTCAGATTCTTGCAGTAATTGCAAGTGATGTTGAATTGATGCACGCCTTTCTATAGAGCTTGTAGGCTGTATCTTCCGTAGGACGATGTGTTGGATCGGCAATCCTTTGCTAAGTGTCCCATTTTGTGACATTTATTGCACGTCACCGGCGTTCGTTTTTCCAGATGAGTCTGCTTGTTTATGGATACGCCTCCTTGTAGCGATTTTTCCTCTTCCATTGCTCCTTTAAGGGCTGATCCGAGATACTTGAATCCTCGAGCCTTTACGATGACTTGGTATTCCCTTCAAAGTCCTCTTTCGAAATTGTATAGGGCTAATTGCCTCACATATGTCGCAATTGTTCTTTTTTCCGCAGGCGATCTTGCCTCGCTTGTTCTGGCTTCGATTAATTCCATCACTATGGCCTCGAGTTGTTGACCGTACGCTAACACGTTCTCGTTGTATTTTTGCTTACACGTATTGAAATCGACCTGTAACGCGGCTACTTTACGTCGCGTTCCATATAAAGCTGTCTTTTCTTCTTTAAGGAGTAAGGCCACTGTAACGGCCCAAAAAAAAGGTTTTTTCACTAATTTTTTGCTCCCGAAATTGAAGGTATTTGAAAAAAAACTTTTAATGGTGTTATCGGGCATACATTAAACTTTATTATAAAATTTTTTTACAGTAAAAAAAAAACAAAATGGCGGTTCCACAGCTATCTTCCCGGGACATGTTTTCAAAATGGCACGCAGCATAACTCGAACAATTTTCATTTTTTTTTTACTTGAAATTTTAACCAGATGTGAACATTTACATTATCTTGAGAATGTCGATCGGAATTTTCAAGAACTTTATTTATTGATTTTTTATTAACAAAAAACTTGCCGTTTTTTTCGTCAAAAATCAATTTTTTTTTTCAAACGCACGCCAAATCCACAAAAATTGATACTTTTTAAAATCCGATCGACATTCTCTAGCTATAGCCCTCTAGATTAATGGTTTTTTTTTGTTCTAGATTCAAAAGTGCACCAGTGGTGCTGCGTGCCGCGGAGCCCTGGAAGCAAAACATGTCCCGGGAAGATAGCTGTGGAACCGCCATTATGTTTTTTTTTTTACTGTAAAAAAATTTTATAACAAAGTTTAATGTATGCCCGATAACACCATTAAAAGTTTTTTTTCAAATACCTTCAATTTCGGGAGCAAAAAATTAGTGAAAAAACCTTTTTTTTTGGCCGTTACAGTGGCCTTACTCCTTAAATTGTTGGTACGATTTAATTTCTTTACATCGGGTATCTTTTCGCGCTTTTCCTATCACTTTTGTTGCTAACACGGATTGAACAAGGGGATGTGTACCGGCTGCTGCAACGCACGCGTTTGCATAGCCGAATGCGTCAATTATGTCGTCGACTTCTTCAGGTTTTTCGCCATCAAGTCGGGGAATAAGGCTTCGCGCCTCCTTTAGGGTCATGAAACCATTTTCTTGCGCCATGTTATCTGAATTGAGTTGGAGTAGGGAAAATTCTTGAATTTCTATTTCGCGACCATGCATAGTGTCTATATTTTCAGAAGATTGATCAGAATCTGTTGATTGATCAGGAAAATGAACAGTTCGATCTGCTGCGGATCGAATTTTTGTACGTTTCGCAGCTGTCAGTCTATTTGAGGAATTTTGTGAATTTGGACTTTCGTCTGGACTTGTTGCGGATCGAAATCGCTTTTTCCTAGGTACCTCCTGTAGTTCTTGTTCAACTGTTTGATTCTCGGGACGATCTCTCGCAATGAGTTCGTCGAAAATTGAATTTAATGAACGCGATAATTTGTTGTTGCCCGGTAATCGGTATAATTTACGACCCTCGTCTTCGTTTGACATTAATGTTTAATTGTTTGGCTTCAGAGGGTATTTATTGATAAATGTTATGTCACTTACAGTACGATGATGCGCCTCATGTTGATCGACGCTTCGTAGTCGGTTGTTCACAAGATGTTGACCTCGTTTTCGTAGCTATTTGGCAGAAAATTGCCAGTGTTGTTCCCTGTTGTCGTGTCAAAAACAAAGAAGCAGGAAATAAATGCATACAAATTCCGAATTGGTCCTACCGGTTTTCACAAAAATGGAGCATAGACAATACTAACATATGTAAAACGAACGAAGAATTTGCGGCCAAAATCAAGTTAGATGCTGTTTAGATTTAAGTACAATTAAACCACACAAAGATTTCCCGCTGACAGCACGAAAAATATAGCATTCAAAAAATGGCGTCAACATTCATACAATACGCAGAACAGCTGGCTGGTTCGAACGCTCATTGTCAGAAGTATTCGCGAAATATTATAATAGGCTTATTTGTACAGATAAAACTATGTTCAGCCGGTCACTATTATTGTAGTCAGCACGGACTAACGGAGGCACTTTCTTTTTCTTTATAGAAACAATTAGAGTGACATAAAAAACAGCAGTGAGTTATCACTCCCTTCGCTAAAAGTGTACGGATTATTATCGAGAACGGGACGATCCATTTCCAACCAGTATAACCCGAAAGACCCTGTGATACAAAAAAGAGGTGCCTATCGAAAATTCCCTCAACAATATGAAGTTGAGAGAGCACAGCGTCACAGTAAACCCGGAGAAACAGGCGCGGCAGGTGCGGGCTTTAAAAAAGTCCCTATACGCCAAAAACGTTGTGAGTTTGCGTATGACAAGCATTACTACAGATTATCATTTCGAACGAGATGCTTCGTATAATACAATCGAATTTCGCCCGCCTTTGGCAGGCTCTTTTGATCGTTCAAATCTATTTGCAGTTTCATTCTGATTTATTCTGAGCTTAGTAAGCGTGCCCTTGTTTAGAAATGTTTTTAACACTTCTTGTGGAATTCAACGGTGAAACCATATCTGCGAAAAATCTTAATAAATGTGTGAACAGTGAAAATACAGTGTTGGGGACAAACTCTTCACATTTTTGTTTGTATATATTTATAGAGCCATCTTTGTGCAAAGAACGAAAAACGGCAGGGCCAAGGATCTTGAAATTCTCGCGGAAAAAACAAACAAATTTGTTCTAACCATAGTTACTTCCTGACGTTGGTAATTTATAAGTTTTGCTCTTTACGCCTCCCAGTAAAGTAAACGGAACTACACACCCTTGAGATATTTCGCAACCGTAACTGTGCGGTCTCACTTCTCGACGTTCGGTACGCTTATATGTAAGCTTTTTCGTCGCAGAAAACGCTGGCGAAAAGCAAGAAAGGCAGTGGTAACTCTTTTTCAGTATTCGTGCCACTAAAGCTCCCTCGTAATACCAACTACTTACGAAACACCTCGTATTCACGGGCTACGTGCTTTTTGACTACATTGATGTACGTATATGTTGATTCATCCGGTGAAGATATATAAGCTCACCGAGATAAATGCCCAGATGTGTCGTTCTCCGGCTACCACAATAGCAACATTTTTAACTGATGTTCCACGTGTCCCATCTTAATCTTACACGTGATTTATCTCAAAAAAACACTACCTACTCCGATCAAGTATTGCGTATAGTAAAACTTTTAGGGTTCAGAGGGGGACGTTCAAACAAAATATTTTTTGGTCCAAAATTCAAAATGGTGACCTGAAGATAACGATCATAATATTTCGGTTTGAACGCCATTTTTTAAATACAATTTTAGCACCCTCCAGTACGTACCGCGTGAAGGTAAAGTCTTAAGGCTAGAAATATGACAAAATCGATTCTTCATTTTACTATTCTTTAGACCTTTCTTAATACGCTCGCGAAAACCGTTTGTTGATATTTCAAAAATTAGCAGAGTAATATAAATTATAAGCAAGCCGCGCGCAAACCTCATCTAACGGTATCAAAACTTTGAACGCGTTTATCTCAGACCTGTTTTTCAAATCGGCGCCCACAATATCTCGATAACTAATTGAACGATCGAGCTCAAATTTTGCGCATACCTTCGGTAGCCTCTTCTGAGGACTGGTAGTGTCACGTCCGGAGGGGACGTGGGCATATAAAGTGTGGTTCCCTCTTTCTTGCCTACGCCTAGCGCAATAGCACGGGATAAGGGTAAAAAGAGGATGTGCTGGAGGAAGGAAGGATTTTTAAGGAATTTATGGAAATAATCCGATTATTTGGAAATGACTCGGTTCTAATTAACAGTTGATTTATTGAAATCGGCCAATTTGGCTAATTCTATTAACGCTCGAGTACAAAGAGTGTAAAAATGTGGTTCGCTTACATTGATGATTTCGTTCGGTGTCGACCCTGTCGTTCAGGTAGCGGGTGTCGGTCGTAAAATGTAGGGCCTTCGCTAATGGGCCAGATGCGGTTGCAGATGGTATCGGTGGCATGCGTACAATTTTTGAGTATCATTGAGCGCATGAACCTGTATCTGGTGGAAGGTTTTTGTGGAGGAGGGTGCATCTGCATTCTTTGCATACGAATTCTTTTCCTGTGCTGCTTAATTTTACGATCGGGCCGCTGCGAGTTTTCCAGGGCCTTACTGAGATTCATTTGTATGTTCGTTGTATGCAATTTAGAGAGAACGTGGGGACGCATTCATGGGTTCTTATACAGAGGTCATACGAGTCTATTTTTGTGACCGGATTTCTATCGGGGAAAGCGCAGCGGTTAGGCGCTACGTGACCCTTCCATATGCATATCCCTTTTTGATACTTCTTAATTTTACGACAGGATTGATGGAAACCTTCCCGGGCCTGACTGACGTTGCCCTAAAGGCGCGGTACGTGTTTTTGTTTTATGGCTTTTCTGAGAAGTTGCGCCCAGTGTCCGACACGGCCGTCGAATAGACAAAAAAGGGGAGGCCGCATGGAGAGAGTGCGCGACGCTCAGGTTCTATTAATGAGCGGTATCTTAACTATAGAGTGCCTTTGGAAATATGTCGAGGATTGAGAATATTCTTATCGTGCTTATTTCGGTGCATGCGGTTTCGTAAGGGATCGTGGAAGTCCTTGGTCTCGTCGGAGTTCAATGTGCCTCCCGACGTGACAGTAGCAGAATTGAGTCGAACAATAATTTTGCCGACATTTTATAACTCGTCGAATACCTGAAAATGTATGAAATATCGCGAATCAACGTTTAACAGGCCGCCATTTTGTAAAAAAAATTGTTTAAGTACTAATTCTGCTACCAGTGTTCAGAATACTCATACAGATTGAGAATATACATATATTTTTTTTCACATGCATACAACATCACTCAGAGTGGGCGCCGATTGAGGCGGTTTTCGGCGGACCATGTTGCAAAATGATAAACAACTACATGAAAATATTTAAAATATTTTTTTTTATGTAGATACATTCTCAAAAGAACTATAAATACCTATATAAAATGTCATCAAGACAACTGCAACGGTTTAAAAGTTTTTCCAACCCAAAAATGACCTGAAAAATCTCGCTCTATACCGGACTACTGCTTTAAACATCTCTAGTGCCCGTGTGTGTGTGGGTGAGGTTGTTTAGTGACCCAAACCAATCCAAACAAGGATTAGGTCTCTGCGGCTCGTCATATCCGTTATCAAACAAACCCAAGTGTAAGTGTGCTATGACACTGGTTTCAACCTATGATAATGCTAGTTCTGAATTCATCTCTTGTTCATTTCAGACCTCCGACAGTGAATTTGCGTTTGTACATATTTATTTCGTGTGCTTTTCCGAGTACGCTGACACCATAGATATACGGTTTAAAATTTGTTTCGCCTTTTTTTAACATAAACCTACGTTTCTGTATCCGATGGTAATATAATTGAAATACCAAATGAACTTGTGTGTCATTGAGATTCCAATGTCTCATTCAAGAGCCAGAACAAAAACTAGTGGTCATGGCTTTATGGCGATGTGCCACACGTTTCCAACTACTTCGAAATTTTGAAATGGGAATTCTCCGAAACGGATCGACCAATTTCAATCAAATTTGTTGTATGCATGCAGGACGCCTGCTACGAGAGCATAGTTCTCGAATTCTCGAAAGTTTCGAAAAAAAATTTACAGTTTGTGGTTACCATGTGAAAAATTGTGAATTATTACGGGGCAATACCAGTGTGAACGCTGAAAAATTGCGTGATTTTCGGGAATTTTTGGGAAGAAAAGTACTCAATTAAATTTTTAGGAAAATTAAGAATATATTTGGCTACATTTGACCTATATTACATAATTTTTTCATAGAAAAATATTGAGATCCGAGCGACTTCTGCGCTGCCTTCGGAGGCGCCAAAAAAACAGTTCCTCCAATGCCGACATGATTCCGGCCGATTGAGTAGCTGAAACCGAAAAAAAATGTCGTTGAACTAGAAGGTATTTCCTGTACAATGACGTAGGATTTTCGAAAAATATCAAAATCTAACAAAATAGCGTAGTTATGAAAAAAGTCTGTTTTCATAAGTATAAAATGGCCGTGTTTTTCAATGCCAAATCGTCAATTTTCGTCCAATCAAAAATATCCTACGTCATTGTAGAATAAATATATTCAAGAGTACTCAGTTCAAATTTCAAATCAATTGGCTCTTTGAGTTACAATGTCAGCAAATTTGAAAAATCTCATTTCGAGAAAAAGCGTTTAGAGACTTAACTATCGATTTTTGCAAGATAAAATGATATAAATGATAATGATATTCTTGAAAGTATAAGCTGTCGGAAAAAGCAAAAAGAAAAATCGTTTTTTTTTAGTGTCAAACTGGTATAGCCGCTCAATGGCATCGCATTTTTGGTAATTTGGCGAGAACTACGCTCTCGACGGTGTAAAAGCATACATTTCAAAGTTTACTTCACCTGTTTTCATTAATAAATGGAGGAGAAAAGTCAATTTGATTTTTTAAACATAAATGTAGTAAAAATGTACCAACAAAGCTCAAAATATCGTCTACCGGACCGAACAGTAAGTTCATCTATTTTCTCACTGGCGGCGCGCAGCTCGCATCGTTTTGTTTTTACCGCTTGCATTCTCCCAGAACAATTTATTTTTTGACAAGTCGGAAGCAGGACCTATAACTGCGCATATTCGTTCGAAATATATTTTGTGCAATGTGTAATAGTGTGTGATGAAGTAAAGTTTTTTCTTTTGTCGCGATTTTGTGATTTGTGCTCAGCAGACCAAAACGAGCCCGGTGGTCGAGGGCGACGCCCCAGAGCGCCGGCACAACAGCGACGAAAAATCCGCACAAAAAAGAATCAACGAGAAAACCGGCGTGGCCGATGTGACGAAGAAGAAGATCGAGAAAAATAGTCACAGCGAGAAGGCGAAGGTGAATGGTGAGGAGAAAACTCCGGAAATCAAGTGTAATGTCCCGCGGTTTTTGGGATTCAGATCGACTTTCGAATTCGCAAGATTTTATAAGTTTCCCGACAGATAGAAGGAAAAGAGACCAATTTGAGGATTAGACCATCAGACTTCATCGGTCGTTAATGGATTTCCGCTGGGGAGGCTATATGTCGAAGCAGATGAAATCATCGCTAGACAATACGATCTTTATCACTAATAAAAGAAACCTTTGCTGAAAATTCTCCGCCTGGCTGGCGTACGGGGACGGCCGAGTTAATACGACCGGCGTTTGTCATCAAGAGTATGGCCCCTCAACAAAATTTAGAGCGGGACCGAAATGCCATACGCCAGCCGAAGGAAAGGACAGAGCGTGCAAGGGGGAAACGTACTCCAAGTGACGGCGTTAAGAATTTCCTCGTGGTCAGTGGTTCCCTTTTCTATTGAAAGGAAATGAAAAGATGTTGTAGATCTCGGAAGTCTGGTTTAATCAAACCTATTATCGAGTGCGTTGAAAAAAAAAGGAATTTGAGACGAATATCCGCAGGGGTCAGGTCACTCGTGATTATTTAATCGTAACGATCAATTATTATTTTTTTATCACGTACGCATTCAATTATATTTATATAAAATATTCCGAAGAAAACTATTTTTATACATACTATTATAGTGCAAATACTTTTAAGTAATATGACGAAAATTTGTGAACGACACTCAGGGCGATGAATCAGGGTTTTGAGAACCACGGTTGCGAATCGGACTATCGTCTAACTACGTAGAAAGACCACGCGTAGTTTCTCACCAAAAATATGAGCCTACATGGCGACTCGAAACGATAGCATGAAAACTTCGGCGGTTGATAAATAAAATATCCGGTCGTATAATCGCCAAGGCCCGAACCACGGGCACTTCGCCGGGCACAATATCTCTCTATTCTCCCTTCCCAGTATTTTCGAGATCAATAACATAGACCCAATTCTTAGTAATGCAGCATCGATCGTAGCCCTTGCCCAATCAGAAATTCCCAAATTATTCCCCCTCTGTAATTTAACCAATCATTTGAGACGACCTATGCTTTATGCACTATTCTCCAATCCACAAGAGACGCATCACCAACAGTGTGTGCCCCTACTCTCTCAAAATCTGTATCGTCTTATTCTTACGTCGTGAAAAAGAAAAATCTTTAAGTCAGTTTGCCAACCGAATCCCGAGTAGTCACTTCCTGTTGAGTCTTCTATAACCGTAATTGGAGGAAAGTCTCCTAACATTTTTCTTAATCAAGTTACTTCGTTCATTACTTCGAGTCTCCGTCGATTTTTATTTGAAGCAAGACATTAGTCGTCGTCCATCTTCCTATAATTAGTGTAATCGCAGTCGTAGTAAAAGTCGGTTTAATGTGAAAACTGTGAAAAAAGAGTAAAATAAAAGAAAAAGGATTAAGAGTCTAAGACTGCATTTCTACATCTAACTACCTGGCCATCACGAATTCCTACACTGATTCACGCAGCAGAAGCAATTGGATTTCACCCATCCCATTTTATTTGCACCAAACGAGTAAGTAATCATGAATATTTTCCACACACGGAAGGGAAGAGAGGGGGATGTTCTCCCATCTCAGCGATCTCGCAAGTCTCCTCAATTAGACGCCCAATAGCTTAGAATTTATGCAACCTCGCTCTTTTCACCCTGACAACATTCTGATCGTATAATTGGTTATAATGTTTGAAAACCCGAGAAATTTTGCTTTTCAAATAGTTCGTAATGGAATTCACCGTCTTTTTCACCTTGGGATTATTTCTCTTCATTTTAACTGAATATTTCACGTTGGTATTATTTTTTCTTCTCTTAATAACGAGTCATGATTAATAATCGCGAATCGCACTCTCAAGCCCATCCTGAGCAATTTTCCGCAAGGTTAGGCTCGAAACAGGGCAACTTGTCCTAATATAACGTAGACTGTCCGAATAACGAGTAAAGGGAGAGATCGCTCTCCTCGACCGAGATCTATATCCGCCGGTTAGGACGTAACACAAGGTACATGCGTGCTATCGTACTCAACAGCTTTGGGGGTATCAGGGTGTAAAGGCGCTGAGAAAACCTGAACCTCAACTCGTCGCGGGTGAAGTGCCCATCGGGATAAGGTGCTCAACCCAAACAAAGCATATGGCCTCAACTTCCAGGATCGTACGACACGACAGGAAGTCATCAATTCTCAACCGAAACCTTCGTTTGCCATGAGCTCTGAGTGCCATGGTGATACCGAGGCCGTTGGCGAGAGAGTCAAAAAGTTCAATGTCGGCGATCGAGACGTCGCTCTGCCTGATCACAAAGCCTCGTCGGAGCTCATTTTGGTTCCGGCTACCATGGTGTTGATGTTGGCATTGGTGGCATACAATGAAAATTGTTTTCATTTTGTTATTTCATCTCGATTAAAAACAATATTTTGGAAATTCCTTGTAAATCGCTCTATAACAATCCTAAATCTTGGTTTTTCTCTACCAGCTGAACGGAGCTACTTGGCTGCACCAATCACCATGAAAATATGTTCCTATGACTCGCGCAACGAACTAGAGCAGCGAAACAAAGAGTTTCTTATCCATTGCCTGATACTGGGGGACAAAATGGACAAATTATCGCTGAACGAGTTTCTGTTAGGAGAATAAGACACTATCCAAGCTGAACCTCCGACATCTGATGCACCAGCATGGTACGCACACCTTCATGAAGCGAAAGGTGTGCAAGGTGTATATATAACGGTGCTCGAGATATTTGTTTAAATTTATTCGAAACGATGGTAAAATTTCGCCAGCCTTATACAAGGCAGGTCTTTAGCAACTCAGTTTCTTAGAAAATTCAACGATAATCAGACTAAGGCCTGACAGAGAAAAATAAATCAAGTTGAGCTCATTTGTATAACTTTTCCTTGACACAGTTATATTTGGCCATGCCTTTGACACACTAGGTCAATTTGACGCGGATGGTACTTCATCCACCTGCCCTTAACAACCCTTTGATCGGTTTTCATTGAAAACAATCCGGGATACATTTTAAACATTTCCTAACGATGCTGAAGTTTGCATCGTAGAAACGTAACGAAAATTCTTTTCAATTTTCTTTATATCCTTATAGTCAGTATCATCCAGAATCTTTTTTTTAAATATTCAACCTGAAAATCACAAATAGGGACGTGGAAAAACGATTGAGCGATTTTGGAGGACGAAAAGAGCAGAAAAAAATTAAGCTGCGAAACTCCCGTTGCCGTCCAACGATGCAAACTTCAATATCATCATTTCTTAGTATGTCTGCATAATTAAAAGGTGGAAAATCTAAAATTGATTGTTGTAAAAAATTATTGAAAACTTTCAATTTTAGGAAAGTGAGCATTTGATTTCAAATTCGTCCGGATCAAAATGACCCAGTGTGCCAAGAAAGGGTTAAAGGGTAACACCACTGTAGGATTTTGAAAAAAATGATTTTTTTCTAAATTAGCTTAAGAGATGCTTTTAACTATCGAGAATAAGGAGAACATTTACATGAAAATAATTTTTTTTACCAAGTCACCTATACGTGATTATAAATAAAAGCTTTGGGCACTCAACTTGTAAATTTTTTAATAAATCCGATTAATGCGGTTTCATTAACCGTATTTAATTAGGCACAATACTAATTCGAGCAATTATCGCTCGTTTATACTCAGTTTCACGATTATTATTTAAGAAATCTAAGGTTGTTTCACAGTAAATTAAATACAGTTGATATGTTAACGGATTTATGTAAATTAAAGATTGTGTCTAAATTTTGAACGCCTCTAGCTTTTGTTTATAGTCACATATACGTGGCATGCAATACAAATTTTTTTCCACTTTTTAGTACATTACATAAAAGCTTGTTGCAAACATTTTTTTCGAATAAATTATTGTCAATTTTTTAGTCTTTAATTGATTTTACTAATGGTCCTGAAGTTTGCACCGTTGGAATGCAACGAAAATATATTACTTTCGTATCCCCGGATTTTTTTAAGCACATCAGGGCTACCAAAGTTGCCGAAACATTTTTAAGAATCCTTAAAACTTATAACCAAACGTTGCAAAAAAAAGATTTTGGAAAATATTAAAAATGAAGAAACATAAAAAATCGAGAAAAGTTTTCGTTGCATTCTAACGATGCAAACTTCAACATCATTATGCTAGAGATCTGAAATTTTTGTAAAGAGGGATTACTTTTCTTAAGTTTTTTTACAAATAATTTTTTTAATTGATATTAATATTGATATAAAGAAAAGAAATGATTTATATTGTGAAGTTAGTGTTATTAAAGGTTTTAATAACCCCGTTAAATAGGTCCATTAGAGATATTTTATTATGAATATTTTTTTATTTTTTAAATTACATCATGCATTGTCAGCTCTCAGATCCATGTTTGCAAAACTTCATGGCTCCAACAAGGAAAGGTCGCGAGGTGTCCCTCTCCGATTTCGATGACATTTGGCATGTTTGTAGAGCAGATCAAAATAGGCGATACGTTTTTTTTATATCTGCGGAACCCTATCTTTAAGGCATGAAACGCACCCTTGAAAATAGGGGTGTTTTTCGTTTTTCGTCGATAACTAACGATATGAGATATGAAAAATTTCAAATTGCAACAATATTTCTTTTTCCGTATACTATACATTGGAAATAAGAACGATGCAGATAACAACAAATTTCATATTGTTTATTGCGAAAATACAATTTTTTCATACCTATCTCAGAGAATTTTTAACCGATTGGGATGTAGATTTGCATACATATATGGCTGAACAAGGAGGGGCTACGGATATGTTGGTTTTCCGATATCTCTTAATTAAGAGGTTGAAACTGCCCTTTAATTTTTTAGACAAAATCATCGAATAATCAACTACCATTTTGCCTTTCCGGGTTAAATCCACGTCAATATAAGTATGTTCTATGATGCGATTGCATATTCGTAAATACCACTCCCCGCCCCCACCGCCCAACCGTTACCCACTCGAAAGGTAAATGTTCAAAATTGCTTACGGTGCGGCATGGACGAAGATTCGTAGAAATAAGAATGGATTACAATAAAAGTTCAATCAGTAAAAATAGTCGAAACAAATTTTGTCGATTTGGTGGAATGCCTTCTTAAGGGCATTCCGCACCGCAAAAGGGCAATAACGCACCGTTAAAAACTTTGTTTTTTTTCTGTAACTTTTGAATCGGCCGAGATACAAAAAAGTTCAAAGGGAAGCAATGTTGTTTTTTTCGACTCCTAGCCGTTTATGATGATAATGGCGAATATAACAACAAATTTTAATTGGTAATTGCAATAATTCGTCACTAACTAATGAAAATCAGTCTTCTGTTTTCCGCTGATACCGGTACAGAAATGGGTAAGGCTTTTGCAATTGTCGATTAACTTTGTGCTTCGGAAAGCGACTAAATTACAAATGTATATTTTTAAAAATTGCACTCCTCTTACCCTATCGGGAACACTGTCTGCAGAGATTACGGCGTCTTTGAGTTTCCACTGCAGCTCGTGAACGAAGTGATGCAAAACATTTTAATCAGCTTAAAACGCTGCATCTTGTTTGCAAATGCCAAACCAATGAACAAAAGTAATACTTGTGGTAAAGAGAGACTACGGTGCAAAGAGCGGCTACCCTGAGATAACCTTGAGATCACCTTATTATGGATTGATAAAACGTTTAACAAGAGCACGTGTTGTTATCTTTTTCGCTATACGAATGTACGTGTGCTGATAAATTGCGTACATAAATTCAGCAACATTCATTATTGCGGCAGTTTACGATGAAGAAGCAAGTTGTACTTTTTGAGTTCTAAATACAAAAAAATTTACGTTAATCCCGTCAACATTATTCAACTTTTATCCATAGCGATAAGTGCTATGAATTTGTCTCCAATTCCAGTCACCGATCGGGAAAAACAGTTCAGTAAGGACCTAGAAAACATAATCATAGAAGCGACAGATCAACATATGGAAATGGAATTCGAAACCGATTTGGATTTTCTGTCACCGAACGAAATTCCGATTGGCACATACAACGATACCTGGATCCCGAAGTTGATGAAAATGTATGTACGAAAAATGTAGAAGAATTGAGTTACGAATACAAGACAAGAGCTGTGGATTACTGGAGATCCGGGATAGACGGTAATAGAAAACTATCAGCTGTTCAAACGAAATTTAGAAAGGTGTAATCAGTGCGGCAGTTACGCCGATGGGCCCATAGTATGAACAAGGGTGACCCACAAAGGAAAGTTAACAAAAATAGCTCACTACACGTTAAACAATTTCATCGACGCTTTGAACAAAAAGCTGCCTGTCCATGATATGGATCTTCGACGGCGGGCTTTACGTGCACGTGAAATTATAGAAATGCCAGCCGTAGATTTTCAGGCATCCGCTTCTTGGGTGAAACCATTTAAAAAACAACATCGAATTGTGTCAAGAAAGATGGCTAACGAAACGTTGCGAAGTCAATGTCTCCGCATTCGATGAAATTTGCCATACTCGTAGAATGGGTAAAAATAGGCGACACGTATTTTTTTATATCGGCGGAACCCGATTTTTAAGGGTTGAAAAGCACCCTCGAAAATTAGGATGTTTTTCGTCGATAACGTTTTAACGGTACAAGATATTAAAAAACTTCAAATTGCAACAATGTTTATTTTTTCGTGTAGTACTATACATTGGAGATGAGAAAGATGCAGATAGCAACAAATTTCATATTGTTTATGGCAAAAATGCAATTTTTTCAACCGTATCTCCGAGAATTTTCAATCGATTGGGATGTAAATTTGCATACATGTAGAGAAAGGAAAAGTGCGGATACGAATTTTTCCTTTTTCCGATATCTCACAATTAAGGGGTTGAAACAGCCCGTCGATTTTTTTACCGAGAGCATCGTATAATCAGCTATCCTTTTGGCATTTCGGTCTAAATTCGTCCATGTATGTTCGTGTTATACGCAATTGCATATTTGTAACATTCCAGCCCCCCCCCCCCCCCTCAACGGTAACCCTCTCAAAAGGCAAACGTTCAAAGGTGCGGCAAGGACGAAAATTTGTGAAAATAAAAATGGGTTACAAAGAAAGTACAATCAATAAAAATAATCGATACACTTTTTCTCGTTTTGGCGGAACGACACTCTTCAGGATTCAACGCACCCTTAAAACTTCGTTCTTTCTATAGCTCGGGAACGGGCCGAAAAAAAATAAATTTCGAAAGGAAAAAATATTGTATTCTTCGACTACTAGACGTTCATGATGATAATGATGAGTACAGCAATAAACAGCGTGTTGTTTATTGCAGTAATTCGTGAATTACTTGTGAAAAATCACTCTTCAGTTTTCCACTAATATGGGCAGAGGCAAAGATCGCAATCGGGGACTGACTTTGTGCTTTGAGAAGCAACTGGATTACAATTGTCTATTTACGAAAAAATTCTCCCCCGCCACGTACTGCCTTTGAAGATCACAACACAATCGGAAAAGTGTTCTCACGCTTACTCATTTAGGAAACGTTTCAACTCTACGTTTTTTATGGATTATACTTATTACAATAATGATAGTCATGATAAAAGTGTTTGAAACAAAGAGATTTCTTACACCACGCACAAGTGATAATAGCTGCTTCGCCGCATATATCGCATGTTGGTAGATTTTGTGAAAAGCAAAATTCTACCGGATTTTCGAAGTTTGGTGGTCTTTCTTCTTCGTACCCGGAGACCATGGAGAAGAAAACTGGTTTTGTGTAAGAGAATGTAATTTAACAATACTGTCTCTCAAATGCAGATTGACATCGTAATTGTATAATATTACTGCGTCAGAAAAGTGTTTGACGAAGTTTTTCCATACACGGAAGCCATAAACATCAAGGGGCTGTATCATTCCAGTCGTACCTGCAGGAATTACTAATTATCATATGGACTAATTGTCTACAGAACTAATGGAACTGGTGCAATATATTTACCTGCTGGAATGGTTAAAACTTTAATATCTTTCCCTTGCATATCCATTTCTTTAAATGCAGGTGGACATTGATCTCTCCAAGAATCCAGAAGTACATATTACCGATTTTGGACCCGTATTGGGAATATATACTTCTTGGAACCATCGCTTGAAATGATTAGTCGTCAATTTTACAGATTTCGAATCCAATAGAAATATATTTTCGGCTCTGAACATAGTTTGTTCCACTCGAGGACCAAATTTGCCAGTAGGTTCGTTTAAAACGATCAACATAGGTGCCAAGTCTTGCCACTCGCAGAAACCAAAGGCTGTATAGTATAACTGTGTGTTGTTGATGTTTTTTCATTGCACTACTGTCTCAACGGATTTCTGCCCTTCTTTCGCTAACGTGCGGCCTGTATGTAGCTCTAAATTGAATCTACTCCGATCAGAATTGAATGTGTTTTCAGCCCCAACGTTGGCTATGTTGACTTTCACCATTTCTATAAATTCGATAGCTTTGTTTTGAAGTGTATCAACGTTTAATAATTGTTGTTTTGTCACATATTTAGTAATCTTCGGTGACACAATTCCATGTTGGTTTTTGAATGTCCTTAGGCAAGAAGCGGATGCTTAGAAATTAACGGCTGGTATTTCTACAATTTCTCATGCACGTAAGGCCCATCGTCGAAGATCTATATCATGGACAGGCAGCCTTTTGCTCAAAGCATCATTAAAATTGTTTAACGTGTAGTGAGCTATCTTTATTAACTTTTCTTTGTAGGTGCCACCCTTATTTATACTATGGGCCGACCGGCGTAACTGCGGCTCTGATTCCACCTTTTTGAATTTCGTTTGAACAGATCATAACTTTCTATTCCCATTTGGCCCGGATCTCCAGTAATCTACAGCTTTTGTCTTGTATTCGTAACTCAATTCTTCTATATCTTGGGTATATACATTTTCATCAATTTTTTTATCTAGGTATCGTTGTCCGTGCCAATCTCCTTCACTGTCATCTTCTATTGTAGCTGCTTCATGAATTTCATTTGGTGACAGAACATCCAAACCAGTTTCGACTTCCATTTTCATCGCTTCAAGGATCATGTGTTCTAGATCCTTACTGAACTGTTTTTCCTGTTCGATGATTGGAGTGCGAGGCAAATTTATAGCACTTATCGCTATGGATAGAAGTTGAGTAACATTCGCCGGAATAAAGGACATTTTTATTTGTATTTCGAACGCAAAATGTATAGCTGGCTTCTCCGTCGTAACTGCAGCAATAATGATCGTTGGTGAATTTATATGACTTGTAACCCAATTGATAAATACACACGAAAAAATAACGACGACACACGCTATTACTAGAACTGCTATTAATCTTTAATAAGGCGATTTCAAGGTTATCATGAGAGCCGCTCTTTGCACCGTCGTCGCTCTTTGCGGAGATTTATTTCTTTCGTTCATTGCTTGTGCTGTTAGTGAAATTAAAGTTAAAGATAAAGATTAACTGATGCCGCGTTATAAGCTGATAAAAATGTTTGCTTCATTCTGTTCATGAGTTGCAGCGGCAACCCAAAAACGCTGTAATCTCTGCAGATAATGCCTTCGATACGGTGAGCGGAGTGGAATTTCTTCGTAAATATACAATTATAATCCAGTTGCTTTCCGAAGCACGAAGTCAGTCCATGATTGCGAGCCTTGCCTCTGCCCATATGAGTGGGAAGCTGAAGATTGATTTTTCACAAGTAATTTACGAATTATTGCAATAAACAACACGCCATTTATTGCTGTACTCATCATTATCATCATGAACGTCTAGTAGTCGAAGAATACAACATTTTTTCCCTTCGATCTTTATTTTTATGTCGAAAACGAGAAAATGTGTATTGACTATTTTGACTGATTGCACTTTCTTTATAACCCGTTTTTATTTCTACAAATTTTCGTCCATACCGCACAGTAAGAACTTTGAACGTCTACCTTTCGAGAGCGGGACCGTTGGGGAGGGGGGTGGGAGGGCTGGAATGTTACAAATATGCAATTGCGTCATAACACGAATTTATATTGATCTGAATTCCGAAATGGCAAACGGCTAGGTGATTATACGATGCTCTCGGCAAAAAATCGACGGGCAGTTTCAACCCCTTAATTGTGAGATATCGGAAAAAGAAAAAATCAGTATCCGCACTTTTCCATTCTCTACATGTATGCAAATTTACATCCCAATCGATTAAAAGTTCTCGGAGATACGGTTGAAAAAATTACATTTTCCAATAAACAATATGAAATTTGTTGCTATCTGCATCGATCTCATCTCCAATGTATAGTACATGATAAAATAAACATTGTTGCAATTTGAATTTTTTTGATATGTCGTACCGTTAAAATGTTATCGACGAAAAACGAAAAACACCCCATTTTTCGAGGATGCTTTTCAACCCTTAAAAATCGGGTTCCGCCGATATAAAAAAATACGTATCGCCTATTTTTACCCATCCGAGAAGCGTGCCAAATTTAATCGAATTCAGAGACATCGACCTCGCAACGTTTCCTTGTAAATATGTAACAAATCAACAGTTATGAAATGCTGATGCACTTCAAGACAAAGCTAAACAATTCATAGAAACGGTGAAAGTCAACATGGCCAATGTTGGCGCTGTAAACACATTTAATTCTGATCAAAGTAGATTTAATTTAAAGCCACATACAGGCCGCACCTTGGCGAAAGAAGAGCAGACATCTATTGAGACAGTAGTGCAATCGAAAACATCAACAACCCACAGTTATACTATACCGCCTTTGATTTCTGCGAGTGGCAAGCTTTTGTCACTTATGTTGATCGTTTTAAACGAACCTACTGGTAAATTTGGTCCTCGAGTGGAACAAACTATGTTTAGAACCGAAAATAAATTTCGACTGGCTTCGAAATCTGGAAAATTAACGACTAATCTTCAAGCGTGGTTTCAAGAAATATATATTCTTAATACGGGTCAATGCCCAGCTGCATTTAAAGAAATAGATGTGCAAGAGAGCGATGTTAAAGTTTCAACCATTCCAGCAAGCAAATATATTTTACGAGTATGATTAGTTCTGTAGACAATTAGTTCACATCATAATTAGCAATTCTTGCAGGCACAACGGGAATGATTCAACGCCTTGATGTTTATGGCTTTTATGTATGGAAAAACTTCGTCAAACACTTTTCTGACATAGTAATATTATACAATTATGACGTAAATCTGCACTTGAGAGGCAATATTGTTAAGTTCAAATCTCTTACACACAATCAGTTTTCTTCGTCCCGGTTTACAAACCTCTTTAAATATGCGTGGTATAAAAGCGGTTACGAACAAGAGAGACCACTGGACTTCGAAAATCCCGTAGAATTTTGCTTTTCACAAAATGCAGTGGCATGCGATATGTGCGGCGAATCAGCTATTATCACTTGTGCGTGGTGCAAGAAATTTTCTTGTTTCAAATACTTTTGCCATGACTATCATTATTGTAATACGCATAATCCATAAAAAAGTACAGTTAAAACGATTATAAAATAAGTAAGTGCAAATAAATGTTCGATTAAATTGTAATCTCGAAACAATAATTTTACAATAATAATACAGTAATATAAATACAATAATCATACAGTTGCTTCGCGAAACAAGAAACTAGTCCGGAATTGCGAGCCTTACGTGTGTCCGTATTAGCAGAAAACCGAAGAATGATTTTCATTAGTTAGTGACGAATTATTGCAATTAACAATTAACATTTCTTGTTATATTTGCCACTATCATCATAAACGGCTAGTAGTCGAAAAAAGCAACATTTTTTCCCTTTAAACTTTTCTTGTATCTCGGCCCGTTCAAAAGTTATGGAAAGAACAAAGTTTTAACGGTGCGTTAACCCCTTAAGAAGGCCAAATCGAGAAAATTTCTTCCAACTATTTTTACTGATTGAACTGTTATTGTAACCTATTTGTATTTCTACGGATCTTCGTCGATGCCGCACCATAAGAAATTTTTATCGTTTACCTTTCGAGAGGCGGATGGCTGGGAGGAGGTGGCTGGGAGTGGAATTAACGAATATGCAATCGCATCATAGAACAAACTTATATTGACGTGGATTTAACCCGGAATGGAAAAAGGGTACCTGATTTTTCGATGTTTTCGTCTAAAATAATTGAAGGGCAGTTTCAACCCCTTAATTAAGAGATATCGGAAAACCAAAGTATCCGTAGCCCCTCCTTGTTCAGCCATATATGTATGCAAATTTACATCCCAATCGGTTAAAAATTCTCGGAGATATGTAGGAAAAAATTGCATTTTCGCAATAAACAATATGAAATTTGTTGTTATCTGCATCGTTCTCATTTCCAATGTATAGTATATGGAAAAAGAATTATTGTTGCAATTTGAAATTTTTTCATATCTCGTATCGTTAAAGAATTATCGACGAAAAACGAAAAAACATCCCTATTTTCAAGGGTGCGTTTCACCTCTTAAATATTGGGTTCCGCAGATATAAAAAAATACGTATCGGCTATTTTCATCTGCTCTACAAATATGCCAAATTTCATCGAAATTGGAGGGGGACACCTCGCGACCTTTCTTTTAAGTAGCCGGAAAACGGCTGACATATCGATTTTCTGTGTTGCACATCACGGAAAGTCATTCTTTTATTTATATATATATATATATATATATATACATTTTTTAAGTTAATTCACTCATTGTCACCTCTAACATGCATGTTCGTAAAATTTCAGAGCTCTAAGTAGTCGGGAAGTTTAAAACAAAAGTAAGTAGGCTCGTGTGGGCCTGCGGTGGTAGTGGCTGGCCCGTGTGCGAGACGTCGACCGTTTTTCTCGCAACACAATTTTTCAATATGGCACGCGGCTTAACTCCAACAATTTGCATTTTTTTCACTACAAATTTTGAGCAGATTTCAAATGAAACATTTCGAAGAGAAAAACGTACAGGATATTCCATGAGTTTATTACAACATTAGTTATTATCAAATGATTGCCCTTTTTCCTGTCGAAAATTGAATTGTTAGTTTAAATGCCTGCCAATTGCATACAAATTCTTATTTTCAAAATCCCTTCCGTACTTCTCTAGCTATACTCATGTAAGTTAGTAGAATTTTTGTTGTCTAAATTGAAATTTGCGTCGGTCATACTGCTTGCCGCACAGCCTGTCAAATTCAAAATGCTTCACGAGAATGGCTCTAGCGTCACCATTTTGAATAATGTTTTAATAAACATTTCTTATGTTCTCTTGAAGATATGGCTAATGACATATATGAATATTATTATCCTTTTACTTGTCCTTCCCCCAAAACTAATCGCGAAAAAACGCTATATTTTAGACGTTTACAGTGGTGCAAGCACTTAAGGCGGGGTATACATTTATAACGATAAAAAAATTGATTAATTTGTTTTCCTTTAAACGATATAACTATATATGTACAATATTTTCCTAGTTTCAAAGCGCAATTCGAAAAACTTCAAACGTTACAGCCTGTCAACACTGTGCCTCACCTCTCGGATTCGGAGCAGGCGTAAACTTCAAATGCATTTTTCTCAAATCTGTATGATCGAACTTGGCGTGCAGGATTACTCAAAAACTGTTAAGCCGATTAGGTTGAAACTTGTTGGAAATACTAATAATATTGGTACCTGCAATTGACGAGAATTGTTTTTGAAAAATTTGAAAAAAACTACTATTTTCGTCCACATTTTACAGGAATGTTACGTGAAATGTTGATTTTTTTGTAAATGCGTGCTATTTTCGTAAATTTGCATTTTCGTCATTTTAATTACCGTCACATAGAAACTATATGTCTTCTAACTGAAAAAATGTTTGAACTTTTTTGCAAATCAAAGCCTATGGGAAGCCAGGCTGCACGCCGATTCGCAACTCCCGCGGCGACCTTGCTATAACATTGCCACAGCCCCGTTATTTTGATAATGAATTAATTTAAAAAAATCGTTTTTTTATACTTAAATATACTATTAAAGTATACCTAAAGTATGATAATTGTAGAATAATTAGTTCTACGTTTAAAAAATCCCTCAATATTGCTTATTGTTTCCTATCTAAATGTATATCCCACCTTAAACAATTCGCGATCGTAAAATTGTACCATTCTACTGTAGAGCAAGACTCCTGCGATCGTCATTGCTAGAAAATTCGATCCGTGGAGAAACTTGCCGAATATAAATTCCGGCAGAGAGAAAAAATGCTAAACGTATTTTTTTTAGCAGTAATTATCACACTTTACCCCTTTTTCGCAGAGATAAGTCAGACTCGGCCGAAGATAAGTCATGGCAGAGAAAAAAATGCCGAACGCCTTTTTTTGAGCCTTGTCAAATTTTACAACTCTCTTGTAGAGTGAGTCTCAGGCAATCTCGGTCGCTCGAAATTTTGGCAGAAGTCGAATTCGTCGACGATAAGTTGCATCGAGATTACAAATAGTGCTCGAGCTTACTTGTTTAAATTAATTGAAAAATAATGGGAAAATGCCAGCACCCTTCGACAACACGAGTCTCTAGCAAACCCCATTTGCTAGAAAGTTCAACCGTAAAGAAATTTCCACCGATGTCCGCTGTTGATAAAAGAAATCGATTCGGAGGCATTTGTGTAAACAATTCGCGATCACAAAATTTCACCGCTCTTCCGTAGAGCGAGGCTAGCGATCTTTATTGCTCGAGAAGTTGACCCTCCGAGAACCTGTCAAACATGGGCCCTGGTAGAGAGAAAAATACCGAACATATTTGTTTAAACAATAAGCATTTTTTGTAAAATTTTACTTCTTTCGCCGAGTGAGTCTCGAGCCGTATCGCTCGCTCGAGATTTTGGCAGAGATTGAATTTGTCGACGATAAACGGCTCGCGATTCCATATAGTCCTCGAGCTTATTTGTTTAAATAAATTTAAAAAAGATGGGATATATTGGCATGCTTCCACAATACGAGTATCTAGCAAATCCTGTTTGCTAGAAAGTTCAACCATAATGAAATTGCCACCGATAACCGTCGTCGACAAAAGAAATTGATTTGAGGCCATTTGTTTAAACTATTCGCGATCGAAACATTTCACCGCTCTTCCGTAGAGTGAGGCTAGTGATCTTTATTGCACGAGAAGTTGACTTTCCGAGAACCTGCCGGAGTCATAAAATTTCCACCGATGACCGTCGTCGGAAAAAAAATTTATTCGATGCCATTTGCATATACAATGTGAAATGTAACAAACTTTCACCGCTCTCCTGTCGAGCGAGCGCATACTTCCAGCGTACCATGGTCGTTGAGCGTAGTTGTGTGTATTGTGCGATACACACACACATAGATATAAAGTGTTTCCGTTACGACCGAACTGCGTGCGAGAAGGTTGCACGCGGCCATAGCGGCGTAGCGAACAAATACACACTCACACTCCCGCGCGCTCGGCGATCGGCGTCAATTCAGCTGAAGCTAGGGTCCCACAACCCGTATTCTGACCGGCCAGGCCGCGCGAGGACACGCTGACAGGCCGTAGGAGCGATCAGGCCCGTTGTGGCTTATGGTAAACTGCCGTCGCGCGTCCGATCCATCGGAAGTCGGTAAGTTCAAAGGCGTGGCGGTTCCCGTTCATTTCGTCTGCGGCCGTACGATAGAGTGGACCAACGAACTTTTTAGAAAGATTGAAAGATAGAAGAAGATAGAAGATAGAAAGTGGACGAAAGATTTTTAGATCTTTACGAAAAAGAACAAGCGCTTTGGAATAACTCGTCTCGCCAACATAAAAATAAGAACCAAGTCTATGATACGTGGTTACGGATAAAAAGTAATTTAAAAGATAGAACAATAGCCATCGCAGAATCAAAAAAGATAAGAGAGAACTTGACGTCGACATACAGGAAATTAAAAAGGAAAGTCAAGAATTCTGTGAAAAAAAGTAGTGGCACCGATGATATTTATAAACCGAAATGGTCATTCTATAACATTATGGCAACATTTTTGGATGGCATATATAAACCACGAACTACAAAAACCACAGCGGCTGCACACACAGCCATGCGCTCCGTATCACTTGGCGGGTTGAAATGGCGAAAACCACAGGCCGATTCGGGCCGACACACGCCGTAGGAATTACCCAGCGCGGGGCGCGATCGTTCGCGCAGACCTCGACAGGCATGCCAAGGCCTGGCGCGGCCTGTGATATGACGGGCCGTGGGACCCCACCTTTAGACTTTTCGTCCCAGTGCGAAGCATCGAGGCCGAATTCGCAAGCGCTGCGCCGTCCGTCGGTAGTGACTTGTAGTCAAAAACTGTGAGATCAGCACTACCGACGTAACGAGAGACCGCGTCGAAATTTTCTGGCGTGTGGCACATGATCTTATGTAATATGAATCAGGGAATTAAAAATTAAATTTAAAAAACGACCTCCTCCTCCGCAATATTTCTCTCATCCGAAGCCTTTGAACGCGTCCTGTCATTGCCAATCTCTAGCTGAACAATAATTTTCGGCCCCATTTATACGAACAAACAGCATATGTATAGGGGCGATGGGGGCGGGGGCCAAAGTGGGTACTCTAAGGGAAATGAAAAAAAGCGGTTATAAAATATCATATTCAAACACTTGTTTTTGCTATCGAGTGCTAAATTTATCGTAGTTTAATAGTACATTCACACATTTCCAGTAAATGTTCAAAATACGAAAAATGAAACCAATTTAAAAACTTTAAGAAATGCCTGCTTTACCCAGGGGGGCTCCCTAAAGGGCATGGCTTCTGAGTAAAGCGATCAGCCTGTATTCTTTCCTGAGGTTCCTCATAAATAAGAAGAAGATAGGGAATCATAAAGGAAAAAACTATAAATGTACCTGTATTTTTTATTGCAGACAAATCATTAGTATTATTATAAAAGAACAAAAACTTAACGTGTCTTCTTAACAGTCGGGATACTTTTTTTTTGCAATTATCACAGTAAAATTATCCAACATCAGCGTAAGCAGTCCATGCATCATGAGCCCACATTTGGCAGTCATTGCATTGAATCCAGTCTTCGGTAGGAGGATTTATATATGGTTCGTTGCATATATGCACACGTAATTCACCTTAGTTTTCAAATCCTTTTTAAGGCTTTTATCCCAAGGAACTTGTGTCTTTCTTGCATATTTATTCACCATCTGAACATAATCGTGGAAATCGTTATAAGAAGGTAACAATACCACTTTCAAACATGTAAAAAACATGGTTGCAATAAATGTAAAGTCACGTAGTCATCTTCTATCTTCTATTATCATCTTAATTTCACATAGTCATCTCTCATTAGAGCATAGTGGGCAGGTGCTCGATCTCCTACAATAAAGATAAATAAACAGAGTAATGAGTTAAATAACGTATTATCGTCATTTCAAATACAGTACTACCTCCCTAAGAGAGCCCTCCCTAAGAGAGAATTTCCCCGCCGTTCCGCTTGAGCGCATTTTATGGCTTCCCCCACCTAGCTCGAGCTGTCCAGTGTACCCGAGGCCTCCCGAGTTTGTCGCGGACACCTCCATAAGAGATCGCGAGCGATTTCAGAAAATCGCACGTCGCACGATTGTCAAATGGATAATATTCCTTTGTGTAATAATATATACGTTTAAGCCGTAAAGTCGGAGAAAAAAACATGCACCATAATTAAATTTCAAGTAGTAATTTAATGCAAGTAAAATATATTTTCGATTCAGCCATCCCGTTTTATCTAAAAATGAAATATTTATACATATATATACATTGTATATTTCAACTTGAAGTATATACACAAGATAAATTGTTAGTTACATTTTTTTTGTACACTGTACAGTAGAACCTCAATTATCCGAACGATGACTTAGTTTATCCGAACTCTCAATTATCCGAACGTTGGCGCGAAAGATACATTGTTGCTCGCTGCCACCGCCGTGAGCAACAATGAGCAACCCAACGCAATCTCTCCTTCCCAAACGGCTGCGAGACTTAGCCGCTCAAAAACGCGTTACAGCCGTTCGTCAATTAAAAATGGACGATTTTATTTTTAAAATATATAAAAAAAGCATTCAACTTTTTTCAGGTATTTCAAATACATTATATATATATATATATATATATATATATATATATATATATATATATATATATATATATATATATATATATATATATATATATATATATATATATATATATATTTCAACGTTAACATATATGTCAAATTATAATATATATGTATGTACTGTTTTTATATAAAAAGGTGTTGTTTATGATCTCGTCCCAAAAAACCCACGTTTCGATTATCCGAACTTTTGATTATCCGAACTAGTCTCGGTCCCAATTGGTTCGGATAATCGAGGTTCTACTGTATATTTTCGAGTTTCGATAACGAATATACTACGTATATTTTTGCGAACAATAAGATAATTCAACAATTATTGAAAGTTTTACAAATGTTTCCTTCATATGTGTTATAATATTGCAACAACAAAATATACCAAACAGCAGAATAAAAAAACGCGAAGAAAAAGAAAGATTTACACATCAATATTCAATGAGATATACTTACGCATGAAACGACGAAACGCCAGTACACTTTCCGCAACTTGTTTACAGTTTTCTCAACACTTTCGTTCGCGCTCTCTCATAGAGGTCGAGTGGAGAAACACATACACGCTACCACATGCGCGATTTTCGAGCGCGCTAACCTAGCGGCGGGGGAAGGCTTCGGCGACGAATTTCTCGAGAATTACTTCCCCTAACCGCCCTAGACCGCTCTCTTAGGGAGGTAGTACTGTAGCTATCTTTTATACTGGACATAGCGGACACGTGCTCGCTTTGCACTACCCGCTTCGCCTTTTTGCGCCACTTGACGTTTTCAGCAAACCTGACCAAAAAATATTCGAATGCATTTAAGCAAATATGAATAAAACAATAGTCACATTTTAGTATTGATCGATTTTACTCACAAATAGACAAAACAAGATGTACATTAAACTGATTCAAAAAAAAAAATTATTTTTTTTCCTTCTGGATTCTCGTGCTATTGTTGGGCACTAATAAAAGAAAATTTCTCAAAAAAGATGGGCGCGGTCACTCAATTTTTAGAGGTGGCTATCTCGACTTTTTTGTATTTGAATTTTTTTAACGAACGTATTGCATTTAAGCATAGTTATGGCTTCGGGTTACGGATAAAAATCACATCCAGCAGCTATTTCGTAACAAAAATAAACTCTAACAATTTGAAAAGATTGTAATATTCACAATTCAAATCCAGGTAGATCAATAATGGCGCCTATACTACTCTCGTTATTCATGTAGATTTATTTATACGCATTAACATTTCACACTTTTTACGAAAAATTGAATTATAAGCTTTTATTCATAAATCATGTATTTACATTTTCAATATGCTACACTTATATTATCTTCAAACTCATTTATATTTCTTCCCAGCCACTGTGCATAACATCGCGCATGCCACTGCGCATGTCACTGCGCATCCGCGGCGCCATTTTGTATTGGCGCAGCGCATTTTGTTTTTTTGACAACACAATTTGGCTAATCGGCAAGGAAATTCCGAAAATAAGTACCCGTCATTTACCGTCAAATCGGAAAGTTTTGAGTTTGTTCTTTTACAAACATAACAGAGAAAAACTGACCATACGTCGAAGTGCACACGAAAGGATGAAAGAAGTTTTCGAACAATGGAAATATGCTGAAATTTCAACGCGTCGATTGAATAACGCAATCTTGAAATTAATAAAACTCCAACTAGGCTGGAAAAAAACTTCTAAAAAATCGGGTTAAAAAGAATTTGCCGTCACAACGGAGAAATAATCGAAACGTGTGATGCAAAAATAATCGCTCAAGTTCGTTAACATATTGGGCAAAACGAAAATGTGCAACGTTGAACAGTTTGTCCAAATCTCTCTTAAATTTACGCTCCTTCAATATTTGTGACGGCAAATTCTTTTTAACCCGATTTTTTAACGTTTTTTCCAGACTAGATGGAGTTTTATTAATTTCACGATTGCGTTATTCAATCGACGCGTTGGAATTTCAGCACATTTCCATTGTTCGAAAACTTCTTTCCGTTTTCTTCTTCGTTTTTCCGAGCCATTGTTTAAAATTGTCTTTACTTGTGTCACATGGAAAAAAAACAACACCACTTACAAATGCGCTGCGCCAATACAAAATGGCGCCACGGATGCGCAGTGACTTGCGCAGTGGTATGCGTAGTGGCATGCGCTATGTTATGCACAGTGGCTGGGAAGAAATATAAATGAGTTTGAAGATAATATAAGTGTAGCATTTTGAAAATGTAAATATACGATTTATGAATAAAAGCTTATAATTTAATTTTTCATAAAAAGTGCGAAATGTTAATGCGTATAAATAAATGTACATGAATAACGAGAGTAGTATAGACGCCATTATTGATCTACCTGGATTTGAACGGTGAATATTGCAATCTTTTCAAATTGTTAGAGTTTATTTTTGTTACGAAATAGCTGCTGGATGTGATTTTTATCCGTAATCCGAAGCCACGACTATGCTTAAATGCAATACGTTCGTTAAAAAAATTCAAATACAAAAAAGTCGAGATAGCCACCTCTAAAAATTGAGTGACCGCGCCCATCTTTTTAGAGAAATTTTCTTTTATTAGTGCCCAACAATAGCACGAGAATCCTGGAGGAAAAAAAATATTTTTTTTTTTGAATCAGTCTAATGTACATCTTTGTTTTTTTTTCAAAACTCGTGCAATTTTGTTTTTTTTTGCCACACGAGCCGCGCGGTCGGCCGCAGCTGAGCTTCACGACTGCGGCAGGTCGGGCGGGACGGGGGAAACGTACAGGCGTCGCGGAACCGTGGTAAGCTTTAAACCGTTAGCCCTATGGTGGATGCCTGCTTTAGGCCGGGTGTTCGCTTTGGGCCCCTTTCCCTATATGTATGTGGGATCATCAAATTGCAACAGTGATTGAGATACAATAAATAGTTATATATTTCAATTGCGATATAACAGAGAAACATATTTCGTATCGGGAGTTCGACCGCCACGCGTCAGATCGCCATTAGGACTGTTATTTACCGTTCTTCCCTCAGCGACTCTTGTATCTCTCCTTTGTGACCCTCTGTAACCCTCAGTAACCTTTCGATACGTTATGTTCCCCTATATGTATATATTTTCAGCACAGTTTATTTCTCTTTTCTGTATCTTCATTTATGTGCTAAATTGAAATTGTCGAAATTGCACTTGCATGTCACCGCTTCAGGTACCTCCACGTGAGAACAAGGGTTCTAGGGCTTTGACGAGCGAGGTGGATAAAAATTCTACTTGTCGACCGGCTTCTCGGTAGTGCACAAAATTTCGGAATATGCCTCTATGTGGTTCGTCGGAGTACGCTTAATTGAATCCGGCAAGAGAGTACAAACGTCCGCGGGAGCTCGCGGCTTCGTCAGCGTATACACACACACACACACACACACACACACACACACACACACACACACATAGTGCTTATCTATCTATGAAGCGGTGCTTATCCAGGGCCGACACGGCGTAAAAACGTCTATGGGTGTACGTGTACGTGTGTGTGTATGTGTGTGTGTGTGCGCGCGCGCGCGAATTCATCGAGATTCCGGATGGTGCACTAGCGATAAAATAAAATTGCCCGTCTCTGTCGCGTATATTCTATATCCGCAACGTTTCGTGATGAAAATCTCTCGTTCGTGTTTAATACTGGGTGCCAGAGAGCATATGGTACAGATCACTCTCTCCATTCGAGCTCATCACATCTCTAGGCGCAGTTATACCATAACCGGGCACTTTTCTGCCTCTCGCCCTCTGGGTGTATCTCCTCTCTCACTATATCTATGTATGCATGCACTATATGCGTATATACATGCTTGGCCATAGTAGTCCACATTTATTTAATTACTGTACACCGTAATTGCCCAGTCGTATTCCCAAGAGTCTGGGGTATATGATGCGTTCGGCGTATTTTCAGCGGACGAGGGAGGCACTTGTCTTTCATTTTCCGTAATACCCGCGTAGTTACCTGTTTGTGCGCGTATTTGTGCGCACATGTGTGTGTATGTGTCCATATGTGTGTGTGTTTGACGTGGAACCATATTATACTTTAATCGAACTCCATTTGTACACCGTAGCGCTCTATGTATCGCACCATAATATCCTCACGTATATTAATAGAGATCTGCATTTAAAAAATGAAATTCGATGGTGCAATAGTTCGATCTACCCC
Organism: Ophion obscuratus; assembly: GCA_964007375.1. NCBI lineage: Eukaryota > Metazoa > Arthropoda > Insecta > Hymenoptera > Ichneumonidae > Ophion > Ophion obscuratus. The sequence continues at coordinate 53,903,417 of OZ023313.1, forward strand.
GTGGACCCTTTGTATGTCGAGACACATTTTTTCTCTCACTGTTTTGGCTTACCCTATTTGATATGGTAAAAAGCAGACACCATCGGGCCGCAAACATTGCAAATAATCTCGGTTGAGCAGAACGCCGAAGGCGTGCGGCATCGTGAACCCTCGTGCATGGTTAGCGAACGATGCCTAACTACTTCGTGAATAATCGCGCGGGTCAGTGTGCTGCTGCCAAACTTCAATGATAAGCCATTCTATAAACCATGCGACAGTTCGTGCAACGAATGTGACATATCTTTTTACACACGCAAATTCGTTCTTGAACACGTATAATTCCGCTTGTACAATGAAGAATATTTGTTACACCCGTGCTTCCAGTTTTTTTTCTTTCGATCCTCAACTACTGAGCCTACGTTAAGCGGTTCCCGCATTCGCTACACAATGTAACAGACGCATACTGTCATGTACGTACCCGAGTAGAAATTGTGCTACCCTGTATGGGTTACGACGTAGTAACTGGCTCGCCCAATTTAGCTTATATGAACCGACCAATTGTTGGCTCGCTATAAGCTAGTAATATTGTGAATGTTTTGTTATCTAGCCCTTTTCTAGTAACTGCCGAGCCGATCTTGGTCACAAATGACAAAAGTGAGGTTACGTGACTACGTGTAGTTCGATCGAGCGAATGACTCATGGCTGGCCAGCCAACTTGAGTTTCAGACGGCTTTGCAAAAGAAAAAAATTCTCAAGTGGGCATGTCGCCATGACCTAGCCAACACTAGCTGACTACGGCTATGCACCCCTTTGCTAGTTACTGCCCAGCCGATCTTGGTCACAAATAACAAAGTGTAGTCATGTGACTGCGTGTAGTACCATCGAGCGATTGGGTAACACTAGCCGACTGTGCTAGCCTGTCTGAGTTACGACGTAGTAACTAGCTCGCCCAATTGAGCTTATACGAACCGACCAATTGTTGGCTCGCTATAAGCTAGAAATATTGTGAATGTATTGTTATCTAGCCCTTGGCTCATCACTGCCTAGCCGATCTTGGTCACAAATGACAAAGTGTGGTTATGTGACTACGTGTAGGTCCATCGAGCGAATGGCTTATGGCTGGGTAAGCAACTTGAGTTACAGATGGCTTTGCAAAAGAAAACAATTCTCAAGTGGGCATGTCGCCATGACCTAGCCAACACTAGCGAACTACGGCTATGCAACCCTTGGCTAGTCACTGCCCAGCCGATCTTGGTCACGAATGACAAAGTGTGGTTATGTGACTACGTGTAGTTCCATCGAGCGATTGGCTTATGACTGGCTAAGCAACTTGAGTCACAAATGGCGTTGCGAATGCAAAAATTCTCAAATAGATATCTCGCCATGATCTAGCCAACCAACTGCGGCCGTGCACCCCTTGGCTAGTCCCTGCCCAGCCGATTTTGGTCACAAATGATAAAGTGTGCTTATGTGACTACGTGTAGTTCTATCGAGCGATTGGCTCATGGCTGGCTAGGCAATTTGCGCTTCAGATGATGCTGCGAATGAAAAAAATCCTCAAGTCGGTATCTCGCGATGGCCTAGCAAACACTGGCCAACTGCGGCCGCACTAGCCGGAATAAATGATCGGAAAAATACAATTTAAGGTTATGTAATTCTATGTGATTATCGCTCTCAATGCGAACGCAATTGAGCCATTGATGTGATAATGTTACTTACATTTGTTAATCTACCCATTTTTCAATAATCTAACATTGTGTAGTGTAACATATGTAGACGATACGAAAATTGAGAAATCAAACAAGCAGGATCAGTGGACAACGTCACAACTTATCACCCAGAGGTGTCAGGTTCGAAACCACTTTACAGCGTATGCGTTCGTCTGAGATAATTCAAAATTGAACCAATAACATATTTACAGCGCCTATATAATAACCAAAATTAATGAACAACGAAGAATATCATAAAAAGGTCCAATGATGTAAATAATGAACACACATAATCACGAAAAAAGATATATAGCCGCAATTTTTTTTCTAACTGCCACCCAATTTTTTGTTCCCAGTCACTAGCTAAACAACCTAGGTCATGGCTAGGTCAGACATAATATACAGCTGTGAGATATTTCTTTCTGTTTAGTACCCATCTAATTTTTTGGATTCAATCACTGGAGGACGAAGCGTTACAAGGCTGGTTATTCAATAGCTAAAATGGCTAGCCAATGACGATTCGAAACATAACTTTACGTCCTTGTGGCTAGGTGATGATGAGTTACGTTTTCCACCCGGGTATATATTATTATGCATATACGTGTGTGTAGGTAGTAGATCTACCACTTTTTCGCCTGTTCGGACTACCCGAACTATCCGGTCTTGACGAACTCGATACTTCAAACCCGTCCAGCCGGATTATTCGAATAGTTCGAGTACTCGAATACTAATAATATCCGAACTACTCGACCAATTCGAATAGTCCGAGTACTCGGATACCCATTTATTCGAACTGACCAGACTGTTCGGATAGTTCAAGTATTCGGGTAGCTCGAGTGTTTATTACCCATTACGGTGTAATGGGTAATGGAATTTTTTTACATTACAAAATCCAATGTAATGAGTAATGGAATTTTTACATTACTTTTTCGCGTTGACAGGTAGAGAGAGAGAGAGAGGAAGGATGGATGGATGGACGGACGGACGGACGGACGGACGGACGGACGGACGGATGGATGGATGGATGGATGGATGGATGGATGGATGGATGGATGGATGGATGGATGGAAGGATGGATGGATGGATGGATGGATGGATGGATGGATGGATGGATGGATGGATGGATGGATAGATGGACGGATGGATGGATGGATGGATGGATGGATGGATGGATGGATAGATGCATTGATAGATATATGGCTGGATGGATGGATAGATGGATCAATGGATAGAAAGATAGATGAATGGATGAATGGATAGATAGATGATGTATGTATAGATGAATGGATGAATGGATGGATAGATGGATGGATGTATAGATGGATAGGATGGATAGATGGATGGATGGATAGATGGATGGATAGATGATGTATGTATAGATGGATGGATGAATGGATAGATAGGATGGATAGACGAATAGATGGATGGAAGGATGAATAGATGGATGGATGGATGGATGGATAGATGAATGGATGGATAGATGGGTGGATGGATAGATAGATAGATGGATGGATGGATCGATGGATCGATGGATAGATGATAGATGAATGGATGGAGCGATAGATGGATGGATGGATAGATGGACGTATGGATGGATATATGCTATATGTATAGATGGCTGGATGAATAGATAGATAGGATGGGTAGATGAATATATAGATGGATGGATGAATAGATGGATGGATGGATAGATGGCTAGATGATGTATGTATAGATGGATGGATAGATGATGTATTTATAGATGGATGGATGGATGGATGTACTATATAGATGAATGGATGGATGGATAAATGGACGGATGGATGGATGGATAGATGGATGCAGAATCATTTGTAGGTAACAAACACATCGATGAAAAATTTTCATTCCTATCTATCTATTCATCCAGCCATCTATACATATATCATTTATCCATCCATACATCCATATATCCATCCATCCATCTATCGCTCCATCTATTCATCTATCCATCTATCCATCGATCCATCGATCCATCCATTCATCCATCTATCTATCCATCCACCCATCTATCCATCCATCCATCCATCTATAAATACATCATCTATCCATCCATCTATACATACATCATCTAGCCATCTATCCATCCATCCATCTATATATTCATCTACCCATCCTATCTATCTATTCATCCAGCCATCTATACATATAGCATATATCCATCCATACGTCCATCTATCCATCCATCCATCTATCGCTCCATCCATTCATCTATCATCTATCCATCGATCCATCGATCCATCCATCCATCTATCTATCTATCCATCCACCCATCTATCCATCCATTCATCTATCCATCCATCCATCCATCCATCCATCCATCCATCCATCCATCCATCCATCCATCCGTCCATCCGTCCGTCCGTCCGTCCGTCCGTCCGTCCGTCCGTCCGTCCGTCCGTCCATCCATCCATCCATCCATCCATCCATCCATCCATCCATCCATCCATCCATCCATCCATCCATCCATCCATCCATCCATCCATCCATCCATCCATCCATCCATCCATCCATCCATCAATCACATTACACTTTTTAATGTAAACAATTTCCGTTATTCATTACATTGGATTTTGTAATTTAAACAAATTCCATTACTCATTACATTATATTTTGTATTGTAAAAAAAATCCATTACTCATTACATTGGACTATGTAATGTAAAAAATGTCCATTGCCCATTACAAGGTAATGTGTAATGAATTTTTTTGTCATTACATATTACATTGCATTTTGTATTACATATTACATTGCATTCATTACTTTTTAAAAAAGTAATGAATAATGCATTACTTTTTCATTACAAATTTCGCAACCCTGTATCTGAGCTATCCGAATTCTCGAACTACCCGGATTCCCGAACTGTCCGAATACTCGAACTACCCGGATGCCCAAACTGTGCGAATACTCGAACTACCCGGATGCCCGAACTGTCCGAATACTCGAACTACCCGGATGCTCGAACCGTCCGAATTTGAAGTATCAGATTTCACGTATTCGGATATCACGGATATTCGAATATTCGAGTAGTTCGGAACAATATGCAAGCCCTAGTAGGTAGGCATAATACCGCGGGTCTAAATTTCGTTAACAACGGCACGAAACCAAAACCGGGCCCCCGCTACTCGGTTACCCGGCCAAGCTAGAATTTATCCTTTAACGCGACAAAATCTTTCCCGGTCGCCACACTCACTCTTTCGATTCCCGTATCGACAACCGTCCTCAGCGGCAGAACCGGGACAATCCGACGGGAGGACAGAGACACCCGCTATACCGGGCCAAACGGTCGAGGCTCTACACGGGTTCGAGCTCGCGTCCCGCTGAATGGCGGGAGGCCAACTCTCCGATCAGAGATTCTCCACCTTCGCGAACGATTATTTTCGTCTCTGCGCCCCCTCAGGTCCAGCCGCGGATTCGGAGGATCGTCGACGGGAATCCGACTCACTCTATGCACTTTCACCCAAATACGCGACAACAATAACAACGATTTTCGGGGACTTGCCCGACGCGACAATTGAGACTTCCCGCGCGCGACCACGACGCGAATCCTACGGCGGGATGCACGGGCGCGACCCTCCCACCGGAATTCCCCATAATAACGCGAAAAGGCCGCGGCCGCGACGGCACCGAGATCGAGGATCGAATCTACGGTCTACAGCCACCGAGCTGACACGAGGAAGCGCGGCTTGGCTCACCCGGAGATTTTGGCTGGACCGCGTATTTCTGATTGTCCACGTCCGTCCGGCTCGACGCCTCGCAGGAAGCTATCCTCTCCGACACGCGCGCCAACGGGCCGGCCCTCTCTCACGCGGGCCACGTGATCTCCCGTATAGAGGGCGGGCGCGCGTGTTCCGGTGTCGCGCCACGGGACTAGCGCGCGCGAATACAAACTATTCTTAACGATCCCGAGCTAGATCGTGCGCGGGCGATTCGCTACTTCACCCGATCGGGCGCGACGGTGAGCCTACGACGGATACGTAGACGGGCGGGAGGTGAGCGGGCATGCGCTCGCCGTCCCCTCTTGCGTGGATGAATTTGGGCGCGTTCGCAGCCCGCGCGTCGCTCCGTTGTCTCCGGTGTCTCTCTCTCTCTCCACCTCAACTTGACGCCCTCGCCCCAGTCGTTTCCGATGGCGCGACCGTCTACCACCTCGTCTTCTCTCTCTCGCTCGCGGGAGGCCACCGACGTTTCATATAGAAAAAGAGAAACGGGGGGGGGGGGGGATTAACTATTGGTAATTTTCCTTCAGGGGACCCCATGGAAGCTCGTCGTGGTCGCAGTGTCGGCCCCAAGCCGGAGGGACGTCTCGACCCCGCGCACCGAGCGGGGGCGCCAAATTCATTCTCGTCACAGTGCGTACATGAGCTTAACCGAGTTTCTGCTTCAATCCTGTACAGCGATAGTCCTACTTCCCTATTGATCAATATACAGGGTGTCCCTCTTATTTCTGCCACCCGAAATAACAAGGTAATTTTCGACGCCACAAATAAATGCTCGAGACAAAAGTTGTACAATGTGACGAAAGCCATAAAGTGCGACCATTTTTCTTTATTTCGGTGGAGGCGCTGACGCACAGTGAAGGTCACCTGCACTTTTTAAAATTGAATGGTACTTTTTTTTCAACCATCTTGTGGAGCACCTTGAGGTGCATAAAAATATTCGGAGGTCGAAGTTGTTTAAGGTCATCGAAGGTCAGTGTCGATGATAGAAATCTCGCATCACTACCAAATATTTGCGAGTGATCCAAGATATTTAGATATGTATTTGATTTTGATCGGTGTTCGAAATTAGCTTTAAATGAGAGGTATCGGAGATCGTAGTCATCGACAACACTTCGAATACCTTCTGTTTATTTACCAAGTCGTGTTGATCTGTATCGTATATAGCTCAATCAAGGTGATCGTTCAGTTTGATTTCGATATTGGATAAGAGGTATTCATAATTTGAAAATATATCGGCAATTTAAAAAAGTGGACATGACACTGTGTTACGGTGAAGCAAAACAAAATTCCACAAGAGTGCGTTTGTTGTATGCTGAGCAATTTCTAAATCGACAGAGTCCAAGCCAGTGAACGTTTGACGCGGTAGTCACGTCATTTCGCGCGACGGGTAGTGTTAATCCTGCTGAGGAAAACCGTACTAAAACGCGAATCACGAAAGATGCAGAAAATGATATCTTGGGTTCTGTTGCTGTAAAACCTCGTGTTAGTTGTAGGACTCAATACAAACAATATCCGATTTCGAAATAAAGTGTGTGGAGAATCCTCAATCATCAACGTTTCCATCCATACCGAATGTCGCTGATCCATGCTCTCGAAGCAAGTGATTCTCAAAATTGCATCAACTTCTGTCAGTGGGCACAGCAGCAATTGCGGGTAGACGAAAAATTCTTGAATGATGTATTATTTACTGACGCTTCAACGTTCAAAAGCCATGGACAAGTGAACACGCACAATATGGATTATTGGGCGGAAGAAAATCCCAGATGGCTACAACAATTTGTCCATCAACGACCATGGAGTGTTAATGTGTGGTGCGATATATGGAAAAAATGTAATTATTGGTCCACACTTTATTTATGGTAATCGGACTGGAGTTAAGTACGCTGCTTTTCTGGAAGAAATATTACCTGTGCTGCTTGAAGATCTAACCTTGTGCGATCGGCAAAAACTCTGGTATCAACGTGATAGTTATCCAGCTCATTTTGCACGGATACCTCGCAATGTTGTCGACCGAAAATTTGGTAATAAGCAAATTAGCCGAGGATCACGAATAGCTTGGCCTGCTCAATCACCGGACTTAACTCCACTCCATTTTTCTTAATGGGGGACCTTAAAAACTAAAGTTTATCAAGATATGCCCACAACACCGGAGAACATACGAGAACGCATCATCAATGCGGGTAATATCATCACTCCGGAAAGCATTTTACGATCGAAACAGTGTCTGACTGTCCGACTGCAAAAATGTTTAAAGGCTGCTGGAGGTTATTTTGAAGACCTATTCCTTGTCCGCGCCTTTTGTCCACGGTCAATTTTTTCCCCAAATTTTTCCCGGGTTTCGCTCCTTCACTTGAAAATATAATAAAAAGGATCATTGCGGTGGCGTTAATGATCCTGCTGGAATAAATAACTACTCACCGCCGCCTTCCTCGAGTGCCCTCGGGGTACCGCTCCGTCACGATACCTCCGTCGGATTTACCTCGTGGCACCTTACCATCGACGACTGTCACTGATGGCTCACTGGGGCATTTCTACACCGAGGCCCTTCTTCGCTGGGGCTACGCAGAAGCCCTCCTTCGCTGAAGCCACACCAAGGCCCTCCACCAGCGTCGCACCAGAGTCCCTCGCCGTCACAGCGTCCCCGTCGCTGGTCCTCCAGTGCATCCTTGCAGCGTTAAGTCTCCGGTGAACCCCTCCGCATCTGCAAGGGTCCAGGGGGAAATTATCACCCGGATGGGTTAGCGTACAATTTGGACCGGAGAGGAGAACACCAACAACAGGATGAATCCAAACCGATCCTATCACTCCGGTCACCCAGCCCCTTCCTCTCCATACACTCAGTACTAGGCCTTTTTTATAAACAATGTTTTTATACGTGTAAATATTTATTTTTCGTTTTTATTGGTTCTATCGTATTTTTTAAAGTTATATTAGTAATCAGTTCATACTGACTTCATAAATTATGCATACTCGATCCACTATTACATAACATACACCTGTAATAACCTACCATAATACATGGAGGTATCCTCCATGGATTATACTCAGAGGATACCTCCCTTCCTTACCGACCTGACCCGAGCCTGCCTCGCACTAGTACATGCGCGGGCCGATGGTGGGCGTCGGGAAAAATCCTGTCCCGTAAGCGTTTGCGACTGAAACGGGCATAAAACTCCGATCCGAGTCGCAAACAGGGTATTCGATGTCACTGCTTCACGGCCCGTGAGCAGTCGACCACGTAGCGAGCTCACAGCCCGTGACTCCTACGCATCGTCTTACCAAACACGCCGTACGGTGCTGTCCCAAAAGGGAAAAGACACTTTTTACAGCCAGGAAAAATGTCGCTTCCTTTTTCTCCCTATCCTTAAACCTCCTCCATTTTCTTTATAATAACAATTAGTTCTCTTTTTATATTCATTTTTTATCTCAATTTTTGTACAGTTATATATTTTGGCTTTTTCACATCCATATTAAAACAATTACTTTTTTGTTTCCATATCGTTTTCCTCATTTACCCCCTTCGTGCTATGTAACGCTAAAAATCCTTCATACACCTTCAAATCCTTCATACATCTCCAACACCTTCATACACCTTTAAATCCAAGTACACTCGCCGAAATTTCCTTGTTAACCAGTACCTCGCTCGGTCTTTCTCCCTCGGATCTAGGGAGGAATAAATCGGCTAACATATTGAAATAAAATATAAATTTAAAAATATTTTTGGTATCGATCCGATTTTCATCGATACTGACATTGGATGACCTTGAGCGACTTTGGACCCCGCTAGTTTTCTACGCGGCTTGAGATGCGCTACAAGATGGTTCAAAAAAATATGCCATTCCCTTTAAAAAATTGGAGGTGACCTTCACTGTGCGTCAGCGCCTCCACGGAAGTGAAAAAAAAATTGTTGCATTTGATGACCCTCTTCACATCGTACAACTTTTGTCTGGAACATTTTTTTGTGACGAAAATGTGTAGAAATATGTGACGAAAATGTGTAGAAATATTTATATGGAGAAAGATTGTCTTCAGAATATTCCACTTATCGTTAGAGGACTGTCCTCAAAAAGCACAAATATGCTGGCGTCTGACATTACATCGATATAATGGTTTCAAAATGCCGTTTCCCATTTTATATATATACATACATATGCAGACAAACCTCTATGAATGTATACCTGATTGTCTTTCTCGTTTGTCTCAACTCTACCCGAGTGTACGCGTAACTTTGGTCGCAGTATGTACGGCCCGTGGAGCTGGGGCATTTATTTTATGTCCCGTATACGGAGCCGAACGAATTGTTACAGGGAGAGTTTCTACGAACCTTTCTGCTCTCCCACGGTGTGTTATGAAACATTTAGCTAAATCGACAATTATCGGAAAACGCTTAACCAGCTGCTCACGTAGCATATTTTGTGCGTCTCGTTTTTTTTGCCCTGACGTTATTATAGTAATCCATTCTCTTGAAAGCCGCCCTTATATACGTCAGGAATTTTATTTGAAGAGCCGCTCTCTACTTCTCTTCTACATTTCTTGGTCACCTAATAAATGTACGATATTTGGGACTCTGCGCTCCGAAATCTGGTTGCGAGATAGTTTCGTTTTTTATGCCAACGCATGCCAATGTTGCATACGTTGTTTATAGAAGTTAGCGAGAGTACTTAAAAGAAAAAAGCTAAGGGTTGGGGTTTCATTACTGCCAGCGCTTGAGAGTATAGCCCGTGGAGAAATTTGAGGCAGAAGGAAGTCCTGCCCCTTATCTGCCTTCCCTAAATAATATCAAGCCATGGTCGAGTAAACTTCCCTAAATAATATCAAGCCATGGTCGATCAAAACTGAGTCGAGAATGAACCGGGAAACGACCAAGTACTGGAAGAGCTTTTGGCGATCTACCCGAGTAAAATAGAGTGTTATGTGGTACACTCATACTTATTATCCCTTCGCACTCGAGAGGTGACTCCTCTCGCTCACCACTCACGATCCGAGTGAAAAAGATCCGACAGCAAGGGTTATTTCACATGCATCACAAAATCATAAGCGGAAAGGCACGCTGTAAACAGGGCAATAAATATGTACGTGGTACATATTTATTTAAAAGGTCTCTTTATTTCATATCTCTCTTGTACAACTATAAATACATTTTGGATAATCTTTGGTGACTATTCCTGTTAAACAATCTTAACTTACTAGTCTGTTTGTTAGTTTTGTAGTCATTTTTTATTTTGTTTTGTGACGTATCAATATGTTTTTGTACAACGCATAGGACAAACCTTTATCCTCCTACGATGGTACTTTGCCTACGCGAAGCGCTTCGCTCGTAGCCACCTGGTGGATTGTTGGTGAAATACATTCAGGTAATGTCTTCCCGGCCAGAGCATTGATATTTCCCAACATGGCGACAAGGCGTTCAAACACCACGAATGACCTACTTTAGTTTTTTGCCTCATTAACTAATTTGACTATTCGTTATGCTCAAATCATTAGTTATTGTAATTCCGGTATTTATGATAAGCCGTCTCATCTTTGTTGATGATCATCGATAAAATGAGTGGTGAATGGAATTGCAACAGATGTATTAGTTTCAGTCTAACCAATTATAAATATCGTGGTTGAGGTGAAAAGCAAAGTAGCTTTACAGAGCTCTTAAAGACAGGCTCCACTTTTCAGGATATGTCAAACTTCTGGTCAGGTAGACATTACGCGAAAATGTACTTGCTCTCAAAGTATCCCAACCGGAACGTTATAGTTTACAAACATAGAGGGTAAACCGTAAAAAAAAGATTTTGTGATCATTCCGATTTGTTTCATGGGAGAGCCCGGTCAGGTAAATCAGAGAAGGCAAGTCTGATCAGGGTACGGCACTAACAATAAGTAGGGAATGCCCAGTCACATTTCTGAACGGGAGGTGAGAACAGTATCATTTAGTCAGGTATGTGAGCAATCGTTGTTCATTGACACGCACAGTGTCGATCACTTTCAAGTATATTGCGGAGGCAATCAAGGTTGGAAGTATGCAATGCTTGCTTTTTGTTGTGTACCGAACGTGTTACACGTGCCCGAATAATTTACACCCATATGGCCGCGGGCCACCGTCCTGTCGTCATGAATATACATGAACACACACACACACATGTGTGTATGCGCCCGTGTGTATTCGCCAAAATCGTAATATGCTTTCTATCCCTCTTCGGTAAGTCTATCGTAATGAAACCCTCCCGATTGCGATATCAACGTGCACCCGCGCAAATTTCTCATCGAATACCGAAATTTCGTCGAATGATCAACACCCATAGTGAAATCGGCGAATGACCGATCCGCGAACAGAGACGCGTTTATGTTTGGCCATGCATTGCCGGTCATTTCTGACCTATATATCGTCTCATTTCTGACCTATATATCGTCTCTGAATACTACTTCGTTAACTGTCGCGCAGTTGTATGGTAAATTTACGGTTGTGTTTATTGATCATAGCGATGCACTTTCGTTGTGATGATACAACGCCGTCCTGCACAAATTCAACGGTAGAATGCACCCGATATTTTGACTTTTATACGTTAAGCTTCGTTGATGCACGGTGTGCACATTGGGGCCCGTAAATGTGTGAGTAAAAAAAGCGATGTGAAGCATAATAAATTCGGTTTGGGGAAGAAAAATTATTCGCGATGTATTTTATATCGTTACAGTAGCATGATCGATTGCTCCCAATATTGGCAGAACCGGCCGATCGTGTCGAAATTTGAGGCACGCTGACTAGCGGCCCCGGAGGCGGATTAAATCGTTAAGCAGCGAGGGGACACGTCCTCGAATACTGGATAAAATTATGTCACCGTGTAAGCTCCATGCAATCAATGAGTCACAATGTCTTCTGCACCCTACCATAATAAGCGCAACCCCAATCGTACTAAACGAGCAATTTGGATTCCTCGAGTAATATCCTTGATATGTTGTCCAACACGAGATCGCCGTTCTCCGTGTCTCTCTGTATCCTCGTTTTGGCGCACAATATTCTATAACTCAGTTAATACTTTCCCTACTCACTTTCTTTTACGCTAGTGGGTAAAGATCATCGTAAAAATGAAATTCGTGTGATTTTACATTTCGTTCGTAAAAACATACGACAGTTGATCAAATCCATGTCTATCGACCAACAAGTATCACGTATGCGCTTGTCCATTCCAATGGCGGAAATTGTAATTATCAGAAACTTGCATTGATTCTCTTGATCGTAGGAACCGTTAATACGAAAACCGATTGATATGCAAGGGTTGTGGGCCATCGGCTCTCGTCTGATATCCCTCAAATAAAGCAGCTTTGTTTTGCGAGCGAACTGATGAGGGATGATGCTAAACTTTACATAGGATTGTTGGCGAATTAATCCTTTTCTTCGCTACTTAAGCCCCTCAGGGATTAAACGGAAGTTTTGTTAAAGCTGTGGCCGATTTGATTACCTATGTATATTGTATACACATACTCACCCATTTGGCAGCGCAGCTATTGCTTGAGTCGGCGTGTTTGGAGTTCGGATATATACATACAAACATTTATGCGAAAAAGTCATGTTGAAGCGTCTCTAACTTTGAGGACCATTTCTCGAACACCCAACTGTTCCCAAACTCAATCCTGTGTAAAATCCAATGCTCCAAATCAGTTTTAAATAAATGCAAGCATGTCTATAAACGGGTCAGTAGAAGAACTATCCTGACACGAAAATTAACGTTTCGTTCCGCCAAATTCGAAGGACCGTTTCCAAGAGGTGCGCAAAACTTGATATTTCGGAAAAGTGTTACTATATAACTTATCTGTGTCGTTGTTCTTAACTTTAATTCGCAGCAAAGATTTTGTAAACATTTCAAATATTGACCGAGTTATGAGAATTTTTGGGAAGGATCAGATTGCCCACTACGTTACGACGAATCGCCCCATTGCCCTTAAGATAATCGGCCCAGTGGCCTTCAGGGTCCTAGTGATCGTAATGTTTACGCATTAAATAAGTAATTTATGATAAAAATCAGTCCTTCGTGCAGATCTGTGCTATATTAGCTCCCAGGAGGTATTTACTATGTTGTTGTGCCCTCAAAAGACAGGAATTTTCATATTGCTAACGCATGAGGTTCAAAGACCCCAAGCGACGATATCGAGCGCGATATTTCACAAGCCCGATATTCCGCTCGACTCAGCCGGAAAAGCGCTGAATCGCAATCGAACGAATCGAACGTTCTCGAACGATTGGTTGCGAAAACCCGAGTTAACAATTAGCCGAAAGATTCAATCGGAAGGCAGTCTTCGGCCAGAAGCCGAGGAGGTCGGTCTCAAGGCATAAAAAAGAATTGTAATATTGTTGCCTAATTTTAAATAAAATATAAGTTGTTGAAGTTGCAATATCCCGAGTTGGAGATTTACTCGGAACGGGAAAAGTCCCCACATACCCTCGCCCTCGAGCATCCGACAACCCACGGTGTCAACTTACTCGAGAGCGAATTTCCGTGCTCTTCGCGCATCATCAGAAGCCGGGGCACAACATTGGTGGCAGCGGTGGGATTCCCGCAATTAGGGATACCGCAACCTTGCATTACACAACTTCAAAAAAAAAAAAGAAGAAGGAAACATCCTATCCAACGTCCAAAATAAACTAAACGCAGCAAGTGCTGAAAAGGAGGTCAACGAGTAACCCGATCGACGACCGTCGAACCGGACAAATAAAAAGAAAACGTGCGGCGTAAGCAAACGCCCGAGTCAACCGTACAGAGCTGTCCAAAAGCAACCAGATCCCGAGGATCATCGATACCAGACCGACCCCAGGACGAAGACTCACCAAATACCTTCTACAACGGAACAACAGAGCGCACGAGAACAGCAAACCAAAGCAACACGACAACAGGGAACAACACTGGCAATTTCCTGCCAAACAGCTACGAGAACGAGGTCAACATCTTGTGAACAACCGACTACGAAGCATCGATCAACATGAAGCGCATCATCGTACTGTAAGTGACGGAACATTTATAAAAAAAAAAAAAAACACCCTCCAAAGCCAAACAATTAAACATTAATGTCAAACGAAGACGAGCGTCGTAAATTATACCGATTACCGGGTAACAACAAATTATCGCGTTCATTAAACTCAATTTTCGACGAACTCATTGTAAGAGATCGTCCCGAGAAACAAAGAGTCGAACAAGAACTACAGGAACCTAGAAAAAAGCGATTTCGATCCGCAACAAGTTCAGACGAAAGCCCAAATTCACAAAATTCCTCAAATAGGCCGACAGCTGCGAAACGTACCAAAATTCGATCCGCAGCAGATCGAACCGTCCATTTTTCTGATCAATCAACAGATTCTGATCAATCTTCAGAAAATATAGACACTAGGCGTGGTCGCGAAATAGAAATTCAAGAATTTTCCCTACTCCAACTTAATTCAGATAACATGGCACAAGAAAATGTTTTCATGACCCTAAAGGAGGCGAGAAGCCTCATTCCCCGATTTGATGGCGAAAAACCTGAAGAAGTCGACGATATGATTGAAGCATTCGGTTATGCAAACGCGTGCGTTGCAGCAGCCGATAGACATTCCCTTTTACAATCCGTGTTAGCAACAAAAGTAATAGGAAAAGCGCGAAAAGATACCCGATATAAAGAAATAGAATCGTATGAACAATTTAAAGAAGAAATGACAGCATTATATGGAACGCGACGAACAGTAGCCGCGTTACAGGTCGATTTTAATACGTGCAAGCAAAAATACAACGAGAGCGTGTTAGCATACGGTCAACGACTCGAGGCCATAATGATGGAATTAATCGAAGCCAGCACAACCGAGGCAAGATCGCCTGCGGAAAAAAGAACAATAGAGACATATGTAAGGCAATTAGCCCTATACAACTTCGAAAGAGGACTTCGAAGGGAATACCAAGTCATCGTAAAGGCTCGAGGATTCAAGGATCTCGGATCAGCCCTTAAAGGAGCAATGGAAGAGGAAAAATCGCTACAAGGAGGCGAATCTATAAACAAACAGACTCATCTGGAAAAACGACCGCCGATGACGTGCAATAAATGTCACAAAATGGGACATTTAGCGAAGGATTGCCGATCCAACACATCGTCTTACGGACGATACAGTCTACCAGCTCCATCGACAAGCGTGCAACAATTCAACATTACTTGCAATTACTGCAAGAAACCGGGACACGCGTACAAGGATTGCCGAAAAAGGAATTGGCAACAAGGACAAGGAAACGGATACCGACAGGCACCGGGAACCGGGTATCATCAAAATCATCAAACGAATTATCAGCAGGGCCAAGGAACCAGCTACTACAACAAGAGTGGGCCCCCAGGGCGCCCAAATCAGTACCACTGGAACTCAAATAAAAATAGGCCAAAAGAAGACAGACCGAAGGAAGAAAATCGCAACGACAGCGAAAAGAAAAAAACAATTGGATCATTTACGCTCGATATGGTCACGGCAACAAACGTAAACAGGCCAAGAGAATATAACTGCAACGACAGAGAAAACAGGAAAACAATTAGGTCATTTTCGCTCGATATGGCAACGACATCGAGCGGAGACAAAAACTGCAACGTCAGAAAAATAACCGAAGCATCGAATACAGGTCCGTCCAAAAGAAAAAATACAAGGAAGAAAATAAAATCGTACTGGATAACGACGATCAATTCTGGAGGAGCCGCTAGCGACTTCCACATCGCGTCTCCCCAGGCTAAAGACAAAATCCTCACGTTGAAAGGAGACACCGGAGCACAATGTAGTCTCATAAAAAAGAGTGTATTAAAAAAGGACACAGAAATAATAGAAGAAACGATCGAACTCAAAGGAATCGGAGGAAAAAAATTCTACGCACTGTGCAAAATTATGCTCGTGCTAGAAACACCCGCAGTAAACGTAGAACACGGATTCTACGTAATAGATGACACAGTGCCACTGGGAGTAGACGGAATAATGGGTTTGGACTTCATGAGAGAGCACAATGTCGACATCCTAAGCGGAAGACATATTAAAATATACGGACATCCGATCCCCATGCTGGACGGAACGAATAAAATTAAACTACCTCCCAGAACAGAGCAAATGCTATACGCAAAAACATTAACGGCAAAAATAGGCTGTGTCGCAGCAAAAGAACTGCGACCAGGAGTAAAGATAGGCGGATGTTACGTCCACCCAGAAGGACATTCCTGCCTCATAGTAGTGCGAAACTCAACCGATGAAGAAATCGAAATAGAAAGGCCAACCGTGCAAATTGAAGAAATTAAAGAAGAACAGCCAACCGAAGAAAAGGAAATAAGTGCTGTAACGATCAAAGAAAAATTAAAAAGAAAAGACAAAATATGGGAAGAAATCAAAAGAGATTCGAACTTAAACCCAGAAGAAGAAAAATTCCTACGCGAATTTGCTGACGCATACGCAGACGTCTTCCATTTGGAGGAAGAGTCGCTTGGGTGCACCGCTATAGTGGAGCACCGCATAAGCGTACGATCAGGGACAATGCCAATAAAAATTCGTCCATATCGATTACCAGAAGTCCACAAGCAAGAAGTAATGGCGCAGACAAAAGAGATGCTAAAAAACGAAATAATTCGACCGAGCAAGAGCCCATGGAATGCTCCTCTACTCGTCGTTCCAAAAAAGCCTGACGCCAACGGAAAAATACGCAAGAGAGTGGTAGTAGACTTCCGAAAACTCAACGAAGCAACGGAAGGAGACTCGTATCCATTGCCTAATATTACCGAAATATTGGACCAATTGGGACGAGCAAAATACTTCACGACTCTCGATTTGGCATCGGGATTTCATCAAATCCCAATGGCCGAAAAAGACAAGGAGAAAACCGCTTTCTCCACTCCTCTTGGACATTACGAGTACAACCGAATGCCATTTGGATTAAAAAACGCCCCACCAACCTTTCAAAGGCTGATGGATGCTGTGCTTGCTGGATTACAAGGACTAAAATGCTACGTATATCTCGACGATATAGTAGTATATGGATCATCGTTCGAAGAACATAACAAACGGCTGACAGAAGTATTCGATCGACTGAGAGAAGCCCAATTAAAGGTTCAACCTAGGAAATGTCGATTTCTGCGAAAAGAAACCCAGTACTTGGGACACATTATTACCGAAGTAGGAGTAAAACCGGATCCAGAAAAAATAGAGGCTGTACAACGATTTCCAGCCCCAAAAAACGTAAAAGAGGTTCAATCATTTCTGGGACTAGCCGGATATTACCGAAAATTCATACAGGATTTTTCAAAACTTTCAAAGCCGTTAACAGAACTGATTAAGAAAGAAAACAAATTCATTTGGGACGAAAACTGCGAACAAGCTTTCCAAAAATTGAAGGAAACTCTCAGCACTGCACCGATCCTGCAGTATCCGGATTTCGAGAAACCCTTCGTGGTGACAACTGATGCCTCTGACAAGGCAATCGGCGCGATCTTATCGCAAGGAAAAATCGGAGAAGATCTACCCGTCTGTTACGCGAGTCGTACTCTGAACAAGGCAGAAACGAATTATTCAACAACGGAGAAGGAAATGCTAGCAATAGTCTGGGCAGTAGCGCAATTCCGACCATACATATATGGAACAAAATTCACCATCGTGACGGATCATAAGCCCCTCACATGGCTTTTCAACGTAAAAGATCCAGGATCACGACTGATGCGCTGGAGAATAAAAATAGAGGAATTCAACTATACCATCGAGTATAAGGCTGGCAAGAAGAATACGAATGCGGATGCTTTAAGCCGTATGTATGTGTTGATGCTGACGCGGCAAGAAACCGAGACGGTGGTACGTCACAAGGACGCCGAGAAGCGTGGTAGAGGAAGGCCGCGGAAGGCCCCCCGCTCCGCGCCACCGCCGGCCGCATCAACAGACCCGAGCCAGCATGGCCGTGGTCAGCTGGTCCCGCGAGCACGTGGCCGGCCGAAAAAAACAATGCAGCCCGCTAGAGAGGAACGCCCACACAAGGCGACAGAGGCCCGCGCGAGCGAGAACGGACCGCCACTCCCACCAGTGGAGGCGGACCAGGCAGCAGGCCCGAGCGAAAAAGAGAAGGAAATAGAAAAAGACTCAAGCGCAAGCGAGACAACAAGCGATAGCGAGACAGAGACGGAAATAGGAGATCGAGAATGCCCGAGTGAAGAGGAGCGAGGTACGATTCTGCAAGAATACCACGACGCCCCTCTCGGAGGCCACCCAGGCGAAAAAAGGATGAAACAACGAATAAAGATAAAGTATAGCTGGCCTGGAATGAATAACGAAATAAAAAACTACGTAAAATCATGCGACAAATGCCAGAAAAATAAAATCTCGCGACGCAAGCATGCCCCCATGACTATTACCGACACACCCAAGACACCATTCGTCAAATGTGCAGTCGATATAGTAGGTCCCTTACCCGAGACCGAAGCCGGGAATAAATACATCCTGACTTTTCAAGACGCATTGTCCAAGTATAGCGCAGCTATACCGCTAAAAACGCAAGAAGCCAAGGAAGTAGCTAAAGGATTTGCAACTCAAATTGTTTGCAAGTACGGCACTCCGAAAGAATTATTGTCCGACCAAGGAACGAATTTTCTGAGCGAAACATTCAAGGAGATGTGCCAGTTATTCCGAATTAAAAAGATTCAAACGACAGCATACCATCCCCAATCAAACGGAGCATTGGAGCGTTCACACCGAACCCTCGCAGAATATCTGAAATGTTTCATAAAAGAGGATCAAACGGATTGGGATGAGTGGTTGCCATACGCGATGTTCACCTACAATACCACCCCGCACACAGCGACAGGTTTCACTCCATACGAGTTGGTGTTTGGTAAGGTAGCCGATTTACCGACGGCGCTCAAAGAAGCACCACGAAAGACGTACTCATACGACGATTATGTCTCCGAGTTACGCGAACGGCTCCGAGCCACATGGCACGTGGCGAAAGAACGACTGGAAAAAGGAAAGGAAAGGGTAAAAGAAGGGCATGATATCGCCGCTGGTACGGTGGAGTACCGCCCCGGCGACCGAGTCCTCCTCCACGACACTACTGTACGCCGAGGCCGATCAGCAAAGCTTTCCCCCAAGTGGACAGGGCCCTACACAGTGCGGAACAAAGACTCCGACGTGAACTACACTATCGGCCGCGGACGCAAGGCTGTACGGGTACATGTAGACCGCATCAAGCCCTACATTACCCACTAACCGATAGGGTAGATACATTATCGCGGGGCCAGCGAGGCCGAACCGCGAGGTACCCCCGCCACTCGCTCCCGAGTGAGGAGTAGGTGACAAGCACCACCATTGGTGCGCGCCCGAACGACCAACGTCACGCGACGGATTCGCGTACGGGTGGCGAACTGCCACCCGTTCAACAAAAAAAATATATATAAATAAAAATAAAACGAAATCATAAAATAAAAGAATAAATAAATAAATGAACTAATATGAAATGAAATGGAAAGATAAAGTAAATAAAACAAAATGTAATATCATTCAAATGAATGAATGAATCTATAACAAAAATAAGCGAATGAAATAGTCGAAAAGAGAGAATAATTAAATTAAATAAAATTTACAAGAGGAAAGATAGGAAGAGCTAGATTTCTAAAGAAACAAAACGACTAATAAATGAAAGAAAATAAAAAGGTAAATAAACTAAAGATAGCGAGTCTAAAATAAAAATGACAAAAAATGATAATATGCATATCAATTTTTCGAGTAAATACAACAAAAAAATGATGAATAAAAAGAAAATTAGTAATCAAATGAGGAATCTACAAACACAAGAAAAAAAAAGAAATGTATACATATGCATCTTTTCCAAAATTATAATTTCATAATAATACGCATGATTATCCAATAACGACAGTACAATCAAACGATAAACAAATATCAACCAAATTTTTAGGATATGGTTACATTCCAAGTTAAAAAAAAAGGAGAAAGAGAGATTAGAGAGGGAAGAAATCGCAATGTAAGCAAAAAACGATTATTCGAACTCGCAAGAAAAAAAAAGGAACAAAAGTATTGCACGTACAAATAGGGAAACAAAAAAAAATTATTGAAAATAAAAAGGCAAACCCTTTTTGCAGGTTATTAATCTCAACAGTTAGGACAACAGAAGGGACTAATGAAAGAAAGGAAAATGAAGAATTCCACGCAACGCAATTTTCCTCAACCCCAGGAATTTATTACGAGGAAATCGGAAAACTACACACGATTCAGGAAATGTGGAAACTGGTAATCCGCATGGATCTTCTACCAATAGCAAATAGAGAAAAGAGTATTAGGGAAAAGTTGGAAAAGCTATTAAAATTATGTAAAACGATGCCAGAGGACAAGCTATGTTCTCTCATAACGAGCTCTTTCGAAAACATGAAAGGAAAAATAGATTCTGAAATGCAGTCCATTTATGATATTACCGGCACAAAAGGTAGAATAAATAAAAGAGGATTAATAGACGGATTAGGATCCATTATAAAATCGATAACAGGTAACTTAGATGCGAATGACGCTGCGAACATCGAACGACAAATTACAGCGATAACGAAAAAGCAAGAAACAACAGAAGATGCGTTAAAAGAAAATTTGCAAATCCAGCAAATTACACTGGAAATGTTCAATCGCACAACGAATCGCCTCGCGGCAAACGAGGAAACACTAGGCCGTTTAGTAAATAATTTACACCATGGAGTGCAAAATCTCGTAATAGATATTTTAACACGTCAACAATTGGACGAGAAATTAACAACTATTAGCGTAATAATCGAATCCTTATTAAACGACATACGTCAATTATCTAACTTTTTAGTAGGCTTGCCAAAAGGAATCGTTAATCCTACAATATTGCCGCCTAGACAACTCTACGCGTATCTAATAGAAGCATTGCCAAACCTACCAATAGGATTGAATTTTCCGACAAAAATACGTCCAGAAAAAATTAACGAATTACTGGAAATTTCTGAATTAGGCGCATATAGTATTCAGAATACCCTCACCGTTGTGATAAAAATCCCATTAATCAACAACAACGAATTCAATGTGAATAAAGTTTATCCTCTACCCGTAAGAGTAGAAAAAGGCACGTTTCAGTTCATAGAAACGACCGTAAAAAATGTTATAATTGATCAAGAGCGTCGAGAATATCTGTCATTCTCAGAAAACGAATTATCCAAATGTAAACGACAAAATTATCAATATTACTGTCATCCGAAAAACGCGAGACAAATAATACGATCAGGAGTGTCATGCGAACTATCGATATTTTTAGGAAGAGACCCCGAAAAAGCGAATTGTACACATCGTTTAGTTAAATTAGAAAATTCTTTGGTCATTGCTCTGGAACAAGAAGGGCAATGGATATATGTAGCCCCAGAGACAATAGCTCTCACGATAAACTGTAAAAACTCTGCGACGACTCATGCAACAATTACTGGAACAGGATTATTGGCTTTGGATGGGAAATGTTCCGTCACCTCCATAGATTTTAAGATTGAAAATTTGAAGGAAACTGTACACGAAAAATTCCTACAATTTTTACCGCCATTCAACCTATCTTTTCTGACTACAGAAAACGAAACACCTCAACCTTTAATATTGGAAAATATTCCTCATACGATAATCAATGATCCATACGAAGTTAACAAAATTGGCGAACGAATAGAAATATTGAAGACAAAATTAAACAAAAATTACGATCATGTGACAACACAGAGTCACATTATAGGGAATTATGCCCTCAGCGGAATTATTCCCTTCGCAATGATTATATCATATTTCGGAATTAAAGCGTTGCAACGGCGACGTTTAAATGCTACATCGCCGAACGACGATCTTGCTGACGTAGTTCCGGCCAGACCGCGAGCTGCCAAACGCAAGGCAACAGCTGACTCACAAAATCCGCGAGTCATATTCACGCGAAATGCATCTCGCACACGCACAACGTAAATGTGTATGAAAAAAAAGGAAAATCGAAATATTAAAAAAAAAAGAGGTATATAATATAATATTAGAAAGGCACTTGTACCTTCGTAATCTATTGTATTATTGTAAGCCGAGAGACGACCGAGAGACAAAACTTGCCAAAGCTATGAAAAAAAAAAAAAAAAAAAAAATTTATTATATCGCCGAAATTGGGAATTTCGTCTTCCCAAGGTGGAGGAATGTTGTGCCCTCAAAAGACAGGAATTTTCATATTGCTAACGCATGAGGTTCAAAGACCCCAAGCGACGATATCGAGCGCGATATTTCACAAGCCCGATATTCCGCTCGACTCAGCCGGAAAAGCGCTGAATCGCAATCGAACGAATCGAACGTTCTCGAACGATTGGTTGCGAAAACCCGAGTTAACAATTAGCCGAAAGATTCAATCGGAAGGCAGTCTTCGGCCAGAAGCCGAGGAGGTCGGTCTCAAGGCATAAAAAAGAATTGTAATATTGTTGCCTAATTTTAAATAAAATATAAGTTGTTGAAGTTGCAATATCCCGAGTTGGAGATTTACTCGGAACGGGAAAAGTCCCCACATACCCTCGCCCTCGAGCATCCGACAACCCACGGTGTCAACTTACTCGAGAGCGAATTTCCGTGCTCTTCGCGCATCATCAGAAGCCGGGGCACAACAATGTTATATTACATTTTCACACTCGTAAGTATACGTATTCAAGAATAAACAAATTAAATATATTCCGCTACGACGTCTAGACTGGGTCGTGACCATGTCGATAACTGGGTACGTCTTGAACACAGGTGAACACCACTCGATCGAAATAATATTGAAAATTATTTTATGAAAAAATAGTGGTTTATAATAACAACAAATGAATACAAAATATAATCCTGAGGCAATAGGCAATCATTAGTTTGGTTTTTGATATTAATAAAGTTGTATGGAAGAGAAATTTATGTTTCAAATTCTTTATCAATTGTTTTAATAAAAATCATAAAGCTTGTGAAAGAGTGCGGAAAAATTATTCTGCAGTTCTACATGCAGACATAACCGAGTCAGCAACGTCCTACGGACCTTTGCATAATCAGTTGAGGCCTTATATACCTTTGGATGGTCGGAAAACAAGGCTTTTTGGGATTTTTAAAAAATACTAATAAAGCAATCAAAACGAGGTGTGGAGGGTTTATTTCACATATATGTAGATATCTCCAACGAGTGGACTCGTTGGAGTCGCACATGTGCACTTAGAAGAATTTTTACCCCGTAATCTACAGGAGTTTTGCTACCGAAGTACATACGATTATTATAAAATATTTATTTTTGTATACTCAGCTCCATTTTTAAGAAAGTCGCATTTTCGACTGCAACAACGGCCTTTGTTCGTTTCCAAAGACCGCAATTGTTAATCGGTTGTAACAATGTTGTATACAGCGCTATAAAATGGATCTAAGAAGTTATAGTTGAAATTTGAAGTCAAGCGGTCAAAAAATGCAGGACTTACGAGCCCGCCCGATGCTGAAAACATTTCTTCATGAAAAATGCGTTTAAAGTTTTAAAACCATTTTTCTACAAGTCTTTAAAAAACGTCTACCTGAAATAACTTTTGCATATTATTTTCAGTATGTTTATACATAATTTAAGTCAATAAAAAAAAACAATTCTTTTTTCAAAGGTATATAAGGCCTCAAAGCAGTTTGAACGCATGTGACGATTAGTGGGACGTTCTCATGGCGATTACCAGACCAACGATCATGGCGGCATGACGATGACTCGTACAATAGCATCTTATAACCTTTACGAAATATTTTCTAGAAAACTGTAGCAGGCACCGGAATTTCACAACGACCTTCTCCTTAGTAATAAAAAACTGATTAAGAACGACTTAAAATAACTTTTACTCACGTTATTAGTTGAGCTATATAAGTTTACAAAGTTAAGGGATCTGCTTAAGGTGACGATTACTGGGCCATCTACCTTACTATATATTGTTCTTTTGCGTTTTTTTTAAACTATATTTCACGTAACGGTGAGTCATATCTTGAAAACTGTTCGTCCGATTCACTTCGAAAAAAAAATCACCAAAAAAATCGCCATTCACAAGTACTTCTCGCATTTAATTCTTTATGATATCATGCATTTGCGCTCTGATTGCTTCATTATTGAACATGTATTTATGGAGTAGCACCTTAAAACGATCAAGCGAGAGAGCCGATGTTAGGTGAGCCGGAAGTGAGTTCCATAATCGGCATGCAGCTACGGAAACTGAGTGCAAATACCCATTGGTTCGGGCGAAAGGAATCGTGAAGGTAACTTGAGGTGTTCTCTGAGAGGTTTGAAGTTCAGGTCGCACGCGCTCGAACAAGTCCGGGATATACGCGGGGACAGTACCATTTACGACTTTGTAGGCCAGGATAGCTAAGAAGTATGAGCGGCAATTTTTAACAGAAAGCCATCCCAACTGGTGCCTGAAAGGTGTAACATGACTGTCTCTATGCAATTGAAAAATAAATCAGATGCAGCAATTTACGAGCCTCTGCAGCTTTTGGTCCAAGGTACTCGGGAGATTGCAATAAACAGCGCAGCAATAATCCAGCCTTGTAGGATCAAGATTGTTACTAACGCCGCTCATACGTCAGTGGGAAAGGAATTTTTGTGGAACTCAATTTATGTAGAAGACCGTGAACATCCCGAGAGATACACGCAATATGCCGTTTCCCAGAAAGAGTCGACGCTATGACTAGACCCAAATTCCGATGTTCGGAAACGTAAGACAAAGTGACAGCGCCTACCGACATTTTTGGCAGATTTTGTAGGTCTAACGAACGAACACGCGCATTACTGCCAATCACAAGGACCTTGGACTTACCCAGACTCAAGAATAGCTCATTTATACGGGAATACTCTAAAATTGCTTTAACATCTCGATGTATGCCCTCAAGAGAATGATTTAGGTCGTAGGGTACACAGCTGCTGTAGATCTGGAGATCATCAGCAAATACCATATGACTTGTAAACCTTAAGCAGTGTGAAATATCATTTATGAAAAGCGAAAACGAAAGCGGTCCCAAAATAGAGTCCTGTGGAACTCCGAGGTTTGTGGGGAGCCACAACGAGTTTGAGCCACTGTTATCGGCTACCGATTGCATTCGACCAGAACGATACGAGTGGATCGATTTAAGGGGAAAGCCAGAAAGTCCCATGAGTTTTAATATGCGTAGTAAAACAAGGTGAAGAATTATGAGAATCATAAGTTTGCCTTGGTCGATAGATAATCGAGCCTCATCACAAATCCTTATCATAGCGATTTGTGTCGAAAAACCGACTGTACACGCCAATTGCCTAGGACCAAGAATATTGTGAGTGCTAATAAAATTTACAATATGCGCTTTAATAATACGCTCAAACAATTTCTAAAGCTCCGACAAGTTTGCTATCGGGCGAGTATCCGAGGGAGAGCCTGGAGGATTTAATTTGAGAAGCGGACGAATTTGAGCTCGTTTCCACAGCGACGGGAAATTACCAACCTTTATGGAATCGTTAAAGATCTTGTGGAGACAGTCGACAAATGGAGTAGCGGATGCATTTTGAAGGCTAAACGCGGAAACACCATCCGGGGTCATCGCAAGAGAGGAAGACTAAAAGTAATTGGTGACTAATGGTGGTTTTTTCAATAGTTTTAGAGGAAAAAATTTAATCAGATCCCGTGACCTCCATCAGGGCAGCTTCAGTTTCATGCCAGTTTAATGAAGTTGGTGAGGAAGAAATTCATACAAAGTGTTCATTTTAGGATGAAGCAGAGAAAACATTTAACGATGAACTTGACGTAGTCGTTACCCATTTGAGTCTTCTCAATTCTCTCCAAAGTGCTGTAGAATCGGTAATGTTATTTAATCCCCACCAATGGTAGTTATTTTTAACTTGGCGGATATCGTGTGTCAGCGCAATTCGTTCTTCGAGCTGATCTATATAGACGACCCCGACATTTTATGCGTGCCTTTAATTCATCGGTTAACCACGGTATAGGAGGACGAGATGCTGGGAATAATTTCCAAGGAGCGTGAGAGTCCATAGCGATTTTAAAGGCCGCCGACAAATTTTCAACATAGGAGTCAATTTCGGTAGAATCAATTCAAATTTCTTCAAGAACTGGAATCTGACCACTAGCTCTCAGCAGAGAGAATAGAGATTCTAGGTAGGCAATACTATCGAAAGTAGCAAGAGTTCTACGTCGAAAAAAATCGTCGTTTGACTTACGTGTAGCAAAGGCTTAGGAAATCCCTAGGAGGTCATGGCTGTTTATACACGGTGCAGGCAAATTGAACTGCTTCATGAACTTAAGTGGATCATCTACAATTATGACATCAAGCCAAGAATGAATGGTGTCTGTATGGAATGTGGCACCATAATCGACAACGCACAATGCCAATTCGAACACGAAGTCCCTTAGATAACCGGATTAGAAGTTTTCGATCAGGAGATTGCAGGTTAGGTCTCCTGTAATGATAATATTACGATAAGCATGGGAAAAACTCAGGTACGTTTCTAAAAAATCATGCAGTAGTAAGTCCCGCGGTCTCCTGTAAATGGAAGCGAATAATAGCGAGTCATTATTGTCGCGAAAAATATCGAGCAAGAGGTATTCAGGCGAGTTTGAGAAAAAGTTCGGAGATTTGGCGAGAACTTCGGCCGTCAAAGATTTGTTTGCATAAACGGCAATGCTTTCTCCTTCTTTACCCTTTCTATCACTGCGTAATACAAAGAAACCATCAATTTGAATAAACGAGTAAGCTATGAGAGAATGCAGCCAAGTCTCTGATATGGAAATAATATCATAATGATTCATACGGAAAAAATACTCTAATCTGATCTATATAGGCCAGCAAGGAG
Organism: Ophion obscuratus; assembly: GCA_964007375.1. Classification (NCBI taxonomy): domain Eukaryota; kingdom Metazoa; phylum Arthropoda; class Insecta; order Hymenoptera; family Ichneumonidae; genus Ophion; species Ophion obscuratus. The sequence continues at coordinate 53,930,687 of OZ023313.1, forward strand.
TTGGCATTAAATTGTGCAATACTCAAGGATGTGTGCGAGGCGAATGAAGCGGAAAATCCGTGGCGGAGGGACGGAGGACCGCATTATTGTCCCCATCTCGAAACACGTCAAGTCAGTTCGGCTGAACAAGATCATCTTCAGATCGAATTACTATCCGCGGTTCTCCGTCAGCCTTTCTTGCATAGATCTTCCCATTCCTGAACCAGACGTACTTATAACTACACTACACTCACCAACTCAATCAACTACGCTCACCAACTACATTTGACGTTATTTTCGACGGTAGCTCCCTCACGGCGAGAATGTGCGAGGACAGATTCGAAATTCCAAGCACATCGAAAATATGTTTAATGGATTCCATGAGGCTCGGCTCATCTCGGGATGGCATCCCTGCGCCTATTACCTGGTCAAATCGTTTGCACCCATTCGTACTGACGAGTATATCGTTTGTACCATCGAGAAATCGTTTATACCCATTCGTACTGACGAGTATATCGTTTGAACCACCGAGACAACGTTTGTACCCGTCTGTACTATCGAGAAATCATTTGTACCCGTTGGTATCGACGAGTGTATCGTTTGTACCACCGAGAAAATGTTTGTACCCGGCTGTAGTATCGAGGAATCGTTTGTACCCATTCGTACTGACCAGTATATCGTTTGTACCACTAGCCTCACTACTAACCGAAAAAGAGGAGGAGCCTCTCCGCGCTGAGCTGTCATTATCCCGTTTTGCAAGCTCGGCTTTGAGGGCTTCATTTGCCAGTTCGAGTTGCGATATGCGAAGCGCATATTCGGAGACAGCAGCGTCTATAACCGGAATTCGCTCGAGAAGTTCCTAAAATTATTATTTGTTTGTTCCTGCCTTTCGCTGAAAGCCGCGATGGTGTCATTTGTTTTTTCATGAAGAGATACAAGCTTCGCAAGAGTGCCATTTATGTTATTTATCTTCCGCTGAGAAGATGCATGTGATAGTGAGGAAGATGCATGTGATGAAGAAAACTCGAAGATAGTGAAGAACACATCGAAGAAGGAGAGAGGGGGGGAGAGAGAGAGAGAGAGAGAGAGAGAGAGAGAGAGAGAGAGAGAGGGGGGGGGAGAGGGAGAGGGAGAGGGGGCGGGAGAGGGAGAGGGGGAGGGAGAGGGAGAGAGAGAGAGGGGGGGAGAAAATGTTCAGAAAAATCCGGGTTTTATTTTTGTCCATAGCGCCGAAGTCGTGGAAGTTCATTTTAGGGGTGAAAAAGTGGGGTGAAATTTTGAAAAATCAGTATTCATTCGATAACTCTTTAGGACAAAGTCATACAATTTTTGTTCAAATGGAAACGTTGTAGCCCTTGAAAAGACGCGTCGATCGAGTATTCGATCAACGCTCTCCAATAATATCTTCACCCCCAAAACAATTGTTGAAGAATTAACAAAAAAAATTGTTTACTGAATAACTCAAAAACAATCGATTTTTCGGGGATGGTTCAAATGTACGAAATGTAGAGAATAATTTTCTCTATATTTTCGTTCGTATGCACAACTTTTTAATTTTGCTTTTTCGAACCCCTCTCAGGGGTTGAAAATACAAAATAAAATTCTGGGAAAACTATTGACCGAAACTAAAGAGATACGAGTTTGGCGCTGTGGACAAAAATATAGTTGAGGGTTCAAGCTACAAATTCTTCCACGGCGGCGAATTTGTGCCGTCAATAGTTTTCCCAGAATTCTATTTTAAATGTTCGTCCCCCGAGAGGGGTTGGAAAATCAAAATTCAAGGGTGGTCCATAGCAACGAAAATATGGAGAAAATTATTCTCTACACTTCGTACATTTCGACCACACTCGAAAAACCGATTGTTTTTTAGTTATTCAATAAACTATTTTTTTTTGTTTTTAACCATTTTTTGGGGGTGAAGATATTATCGGCGAGTGATGGTCGAATACTCGATCGACGCGTCTTTTCAAGGGCTACAACGTTCCCATTTGAACCAGAAACGTGCGATTTTTTTCTAAAGAGTTATTGAATTAAAACCGATTTTTCAAAATTTCACCTCACTTTTTCACCCTCAAAATGAACTTCCACGACTTCGGCGCTGTGGACAAAACTAAAGCCCGCATTTTTCTGAACATTTTGTCTCACGGCGCCTACCTCGTAGGGGTTATAGTTTGGCAATAATCCACCCCCATATCCTTTCATCCCCTAAAAAAGAACCCTGCACCCCGATTTTTGGGCAAACTTGGATTTAGCACTCGCGGCACCTACAAAATCACCTGTCAAAAAACTAGCCTCCTTCTAATTTTCTCCGATTCCGGGTTTTTTTCAGCGACAGCACGACTGTACTATCGCCGTCTTTTTTTTTTTTATTCCAATAATATTAGCGGCTTTTTACTCCGCACCATTACGGTCGCCGCATTGAAAGTTAAGCTCCCCTCGTCAATGTACTCGAATTATCAAACAACGAGAGAAAATCCGATCCAATTATCTACAGTATTCTGCAATAGCCATGTAGGCAGACATGATTATCACGCAGTACATACAATTGGTGAAGCAAATTCTACAACATATTGACTACATGTCGTGATCCGAGGCCATGAACTCATTAAGTATCGTGCATGTACAAAACACTTCGATCTCAGTATGTCGTTTACAAATGGAATGTACGTTTAGAGTACGTCGAACTCATATCGGTGTGCTCAAATGTCTGCAATTATTATCAGCTAATTTTACGTCATATTGAAGTCATGTGTAGATATTTCGGCGTGTATTCATTACCGTAGCATTAATTGTTCTCATGAATTGTACTAAACATGAACGCAATTTCGTTTACGTTGATGAAGAATTCATGAGCTCATTCAGTATCAAGAATGTGATACATGGTGACTAAAACTTGTTTCGAAATGCATCATCCCTTAACTACAAGATGACCTCATAATACGGTAAATTTGAATTTTACAATGAATATTTGCAGATTGATGTCTTATGGTAGTCATGCAATTACTTTTGTTGGTGAATTCACTGGATTAGCACTAGTAGTAGACTTGCCATGCAAGCAATAGGACGGCGATATGCATGTTTCTAACAAGGAAGTCCCGCAGGTGTCTGCCTCCGATTTTGTTGAAACTCATATAAGTGATAGAGCATCGAAAACTTTGAGACACTTATTTTTTTTATCGGCGGAAAAACGGATTTAAGGGGGGAAACGGCCCCTCAAAGAAAGCCGTGTCAAGGGGTGATTTTGCAGTTTCACCCAGAAGCAATCCACCGACCTGAATGAAACAAAAACGAAAATTCTTCTAATGAAAAGCGATGAAAAATCCACTCTGAAATTGTTAAGAAAAAAATAAATTAGGGGGTAAACCACTTTTCAATTTGCCTTTTTTCACCCCAGACTTAAGGGGGTTTAACAAATTAACAAAACAGGTATCATTTTGAAGGGCAATTAAAATTAAAGTTGACGGGTTTTTGCGTTTTGGCGGCATAGCACATTTAAGGGGGTAAACCACCCCTAACATAAATTTATTTATCATGGTCGTTTTTTCTGTGTTTAAAGTATATCCACTGATTTTAAATATTTCTATAAGCTACAATTTAATGTTTTATCGTATTTCAAAATTATTACATTCGTCTTAAGGGGTAACTATCCCTCTGACGAGAAACATCATTGAAGTATCCGCTCTCGATTTCGTTGAAACTCATATATGTCGTAAAGCATTGCAGACCATTATACATGATTTTTTTGTATCGGCAGAAAAACGGTGTTAGGGGATGAAACCACCCCTCAAAGTTTCTCCCACAAGCAGTCCACCGATCTGAATGAAACAAAATCGAAAATTCCTCCAATATTAAGCGATGAAACGTCCACTACGAGAGTGTTGATTAGAAATATAATTAAGGGGTAAACCACCCCTCCATTTTCCGTTTTTCACCCCACGCTTAAAAGGGTTGTGTGAAGATTAATAAAACAGGTATCATTTTGAAGGGGAATCAAAATTCAAGTTGACGCGTTTTTTGCGTTTCAGCGGGACAGCAAATTTAAGGGGGTAAACCACCCCTAACATAAATTTGTTCATCACCGTCGTGTTTTCTGTGTTTAAGGCAGTCTTCTAGTTTCTCGGGTCGAAAAAATCGATTTTTTTTCATAAATCACATCTACAACATGTGCAGAAAATGTGTGTCAAAGGATTTTTCGATATTCGAAGTGGTTCACAAGTTACGGCCCTGGAACGGAGCAGTATACGGAGCGCGCGTGGGCTGCTCCGAAAGCCGAGCAATTCAAACACAATAAACCGCCTCTTTCTGAAGCAGTTCAAAAAGTTATAAAGCCAATTTATAAGGATTTATCCAAAGGAGAATTGTTAAGCAGATGCCTGGGAGCGGAAACTCAAAATAATAACGAGTCGCTCAATTCGTTAATCTGGACTTTTGCTCCGAAGCACCTCCATTCTGGACCAAAAGTGGTCGAAATCGCCACGTTTCTCGCTGTCATAATATTCAACGAAGAATTCAAATCTATCCTGAAGACCTTGGAAACCATGGGAGTGAAAATCGGCCCACAAGCTAAAGGATATGTTCAACAGCGTGATAGCTTTCGGATCGACCGTTCAGAAAGGCGCACGAGTGGTGTTGTAAAACAGGCCCGAATCGCGAAAAGGGAAGCCGGAGCAGCTCTGCGTGACTTCCAAGAAGAAGAGGAAGACCTATTGTATGGTCCAGGCATAGCAGATTGAGGGTGAGATTAAATTTTTAGTATAAATCACATGCGCGAACTTTCAAACGCGTTTTTCTCGAAACACCATTTTTCGAACCGATGACCACGATATTTCAGAAACTACTGCACCGATCTTGTTCAAATTTATACAGCATCTTTAATATGTTATAAGCCAGCGATGGAACTAGGATTATCATGATTGCTTCTATAGTTTTTTTTGTACGAGCGAAAAACTTAAGAAAAAATGAGTAAAAAATGGAATGTAATTTTCAAACGTGTATAAAAAAGTCAATTTTTGTAATTTAGAATTCACTATAGTTCAATCGCTGGTCTTAAATATGAAGATGAAAATGCCGTTTGGTTTTTTGATTTCAGATAAGCAGAACAGCCGCAATCTTGGTCACCGTCAAGCACCTCTTTTACTTGATGTCTTCCTGTCGGCCACTATAACTTTTATTCTAATATATATTTGACTTCAAAAAATTTGTAAAGCTTATATAAATGTTAATAAAGATTATGCAAAAACAATGAGATTGATTATTTCGATGCTTTGCCCGTAAAAAATTATTGAAAAAGCCGTAAAAAAACAGCCGAGAAACTAGAGGACCGCGTTAACATTTATCCGCGGATTCAAAATATTCTCCCGCGTTTTTAAATTATTTTCTTTTTAAATTTTTACATTTTAAGGGTAAACTACCCCCTCTAATTGCTTTCCGTTTGAAGTTTCGCGAAAGGTTTCACGAATTTCGTTAAAACTGTTTTCATTTAATCGGTAATATCAATATTATGTTTGTGTGTGCAGGCATATTCGTTTCGAGTTTTAGGACCGGTACTTTGGGAGTGGGGACATGGGGCTACCCCTTACTCATAAGACTCATATTTTCGTGTCGAGACGCTTCCGATTTTAATATGCACATCCATTAAGCATCTCCATAGGAGTAAACATACACTTCTACTATATCATTAATTATAATAATTTCCAGAATAAGTTCTAAGGCTCACTTCGTATATTTCAGAACGATGATGCGCCTGGATGAAGCGATAATATAGCCTCGACGTAGTTTTATGGAGGAATATACATTTTTATTATTTTACCGTTTATTTAATTAAACATATTAATGCAACTGAGGGTTTTACAGTAGGTCAACGAACATGTTTTTATTATATTTTGACATATTTCATTTGGGAATCATATCAGCCGATTTAATTAATAGTACTTGTGAAAAGTATCGCAGTCATATGCCGTCAAATCATTTTCTCGTGACATATACTTTTTGACGTGATAACGTCTTATAATTCGATGGAGCCGGCTGCACGCACGAAAAAGCATGACTCATCGCCGTTACCTCGCTCTGAGGCGTTCCATTTAAGGCTTGAAGTGTAAGCGAGAGCGCGGAACGAGCGACAAAGAGGTACAATCGGCCTCCGCGTTCGGCAGCGTTCGGCAGCGTTCGACATTTGTCACTCTCCTACTTGAGTGATGGCCTCTGTACACTGCGAGCGACGAGCGACGAGCGATCAGCGATATCCAATGGCAACGTCACTCTCATAGAGCATTTTCGTCACACTCGAGCTCTCATTGGATATCGCTCATCACTTGTCGCCCATTGCGCGCAGTGTGCAGAAGCCATGAGCGATGCGTCCGCGTGGACAGCTGCTATACAATAATACATGTACATGTTTTCGTCAAGTATGAAGTGCAGTGAAAAGTGAATGTGGTGTGAATTGTTTATAGCAACGATAATTGCGGCGATAAAGGTAATGATTCTTTCGATATTAAATATATGTTCAGTGATATATTGTCGAATATTCGTGCTTTCATCATTAAAATAAATAGCATCGGTCCGCTAGTGCAGCGATTGTAGGTTATGCTATAATTGACAAAACTATAACAATAAGTTAACAGAACTATTTCACGATGAGTAAAAATCAATTGCTTTACTATTCGATCGAAATAATTATCGAGCGTAGCTATGATTTCAAAAAATTAAAACAATTTAAATGTTAAATCTTCCACATATCATAACAACGTGTCTGAAATGACAGGTTGGACCAGCCAGCCGTCAAAGGGAACAATTTTCTCCTATATCAAACACATTGCGGCGGGCTTTTTAAAAGCTAGAGTTACAAACATTTTAATGATGTTTCCAATTTTTTTATTTTAAATTTAAGATTTATGAACAATAATTTAATCACAGTTTATTCTTATAATAAATTATTCAAAATTATTACTTTTTTACAACAAATTACAATTAAATTTGCAAAAATAATTAAGTAACTAATTGAACAACAACTTTTATTCAGTTCACTTGCTGAAAGAAATAATGTCAATACAAAATTTATTATTATAAAATAATAAAATCAAAAATTAAATTTTAACAGTCGAGTAGAAATTTAAACAATAAATTTTATTCAAGTATTTTGTAAATTTAAAATGATTTTCTGAACGAAGAATTTTATGAAAAAATAAAAGTTGTAAAACAATTGCTCAAACACATTCATACTTGTAAAAAATATGTACATTGTAAAAAAAATAAATAAAAATTGACATAATTGTATTTATGCGTACAAATAAATGTAACTTGATCAATTCAATTGTGATTTCCATTTACCTCCTTCTCTATATCCATACAAAATATCTATCAAACAAACAAAATTAAAATTTTCTTTTGAAAAATGAAACCTTTCCATCAGTATTTTCTTATGACGTTGTCACGTTCAACTATCGTCAGTAAACCGACTTTATTTTCATATGATAACTATCAACAATCATAGCTCCTTATACCTGCAATAATGATAGTCGTCAAAAAAATGCTTTAAACACAACGACTTTTTGCACCATGCACATCTGATAATAGCCAAATTATTGCAACCGGGTATTTCACAATGTGTGTTCGATTCACCAAAACCAAAGGTAACAGGATTTTCAAAATCTTCTGGTTTTTTAGATATCTAATTACTTTTATACCATGAATATTTGGAATGATTAGAATACCGCGGTGATGAGAGTTGATTGTGTGTAAGTGGTTGCGGTTTAATTATATTATTCCTCAAGTGCAAATTCATATCAGATTTTGGTAATATTACACTGTCTGAAAAATGTCGGATGACATTTTTCCACACTCTGAATCCAAACACATCGAGTGGCTGAATTTTTCCAGTTGTACCTTTTAGAATAATCATTGGGATTATCTTCTTATCACGAGGTGTCGCTTCGCGAACAACTTTAGGCAGTGTCCACTCCAGGAGTCTATCAATAATACGCTATGTATCCCGACGTTAGGAAAGAAAACCTTTTCCAACCAGGTTTTGAAATGCTCTGTTAACATAAAACACATTCAATATTTAAAAAAAATACTAATGTTGACATCAATTACATGTCATATTAAGAAAAAAATCATTCATCATAATATGTGAGCATACGCACCAGAAGTAAGTTTTCCAGATTTGGATGCTAATACAAAGACGTTTTCTGCTTGAAATAGCGCTTTCTCTACTCGTAGTCCGAATTCACCCTTCGTCTCCTTTAAAACGATGAAAAGTGGGGAAAGTAATTTCCCCTCAGCGCTTATAGTATGCTGAATTGTATAGCTGTGAGTTATTGAAGAAACTGACTGTACAACGCATTCAACTTTCTTTTCTCCCGTAGTTTTGCGCGTTACAAATTTATTGATTTTTCTGGATACATTGCGATGCTGTTTTAAAAAATTCCATAGCCAATTATGAGAGGCCTTAAATCGCACATCATTGAAACCTATCTCCTTTTGGGCTTGTAGCGCCCACTTCTGAAGATCAATATCATGTATTATGACACCAGCATCTAGAGCAGTCTTCATATTCTTCAATGTATATTCAGAAATTTGCGCTAGCTATTTTTTTATAAGTACCGCCTTTATTCAGCTGATGTGCCCAACGCCGCAGTTGTCTTTCAGACTTGACAGATTTGTATTTCTGTTGGACGGTTTTGAGGCTATAGTTTTTTGTCTTACCAGACCTTCAGTATTGAACTGCTTTATTTTTATAATCGTAGTTCACCTCATCATCACTGGAACAGGCGTCAGAACCACTACTACTAGTATCCTTTTGCCATACGGTTTCTTCTACAGCATTGGCTTCGTACTGTTTAAATGGTTCTTGAAAAGCGAGCGTTTCTTCCTCTATCATTTCAACTCCATTATAGTCTTGCATGGAACTGATCAAAATTTGTTCAAAACTGTCCGCAAGTTCAATTTCCGCGTTGTTAACCAGCGTTTGTGAAATATCCATAGATTCAAATGTAGCTAGTAGAAGTTTGATAACGTTTATTGGGTTGACTTTCATGGCTGATGAAATTTGTATTTTCCAACACACAGTATACTGTTTGTAGCTCACTTTAACGTGAAATGGAACAATCCGAATGCTAACCGTCTTATAAAGCAAGCGATAAAACTGCAAGCTATTGACAACTTGAACTGCCAGAGGCCAATCACACATTACCCGAAAATGTAAACACATTATCGGGTAATGTATGATTAACGTCTTGCAGTTCAAGATGACAATAGCGTGCAGTTTAATATTTGCCCAGTGTAAAAATGCTGCGTAGAATACAAATTTTGCGCCAATATCGTTATCGCGTCATGACACGATACGAATATTATCGCTGGAAGAATTAATTATTGCAGTTAGTCGAGAAAAGTTGATACGTAGGCAAATAAACATCGGTCTGTTCGTTGATTGTATAACTTCTTACACAGAGATAAAAGATTTCCGAATGGGAGCATTCTGGATTATTACGCATTTAATAATCGAAGTACAAACATTTATCTGCATAAGATTTTTTTTACGCGGAATAACAAAAACGAAGAAACCAAATATATTTATATATACCATTTGAATTTTATCAATAGTATCGTTTATATATTTTTGTTACTGCATTGCATCGTTGCATGGGCGATGCTTTCATCAAAACTTTTGAATTAGAGGAAGAAACATTTCGGTACGAAAATATAATTATGAAAATATGAAAATATGAGTCTTATAAGTAAGGGGTAGCCCCAGGTCCCGACTCCCAAAGTACCGCTCCTCAAACTCAAAACGAATATGCCTGCACACACAAACATAAAATTAATATTACCGATGAAATGAAAACAGTTTTAACGAAATTCGTGAAACCTTTCGCGAAACTTCAAACGAAAAGCAATTAGAGGGGGTAGTTTACCCTTAAAATGTGAAAATTTGAAAACGTAATAATTTAAAAACGCGGAAGAATATTTTGAATTCGCTGATACATGTTAAACACAGAAAACATGACGGTGATGAACAAATTTATGTTTGGGGTGGTGTACCCCCTTAAATTTGCTGTCCCGCTGAAACACAAAAATGCGTCAACTTGAATTTTGATTCCCCTTCAAAATTATATCTGTTTTATTAATTTTCATACAACCCTCTTAAGCGTGGGGTGGAAAAGGGCAAATGGAGGGGTGGTTTACCCCTTAATTACATTTCTAATCAACATTCTCGTAGTGGATTTTTCATCGCTTAATATGAGAGGAATTTTCGATTTTGTTTCATTCAGATCGGTGGACTGCTTGTGGGAAAAACTTTGAGAGGTGGTTTCATCCCCTAACACCGTTTTTTTTCTGATACAAAAAAAACATGTTTAATGGTTGGCAATGCTTTACCACATATATGAGTTTCAACGAAATCGAGAGCGGATACTTCAATGATGTTTCTCGTCAGAGGGGTAGTTACCCCTTAAGACAAATGTAATAATTTTGAAATATGATAAAACATCAAATTGTAGCTTATAGAAATATTTAAAATCAGCGGATATACTTTAAACACAGAAAAAACGACCATGATAAATAAATTTATGTTAGGGGTGGTTTACCCCCTTAAATGTGCTATGCCGCCAAAACGCAAAAACCCGTCAACTTTAATTTTAATTGCCCTTCAAAGTGATACCTGTTTTATTAATTTGCATACAACCCTCTTAAGTGTGGGGTGAAAAAAGGCAAATTGAGGGGTGGTTTACCCCTGATTTAATTTTTTCTTAACAATTTCATAGTGGATTTTTCATCGCTTTTCATTGGAAGAATTTTCGTTTTTGTTTGATTCAGATAGGTGGATTGCTTCTGGGTGGAACTCCAAAATCACCCCTCGACACGCCTTTCTTTGAGGGGCGGTTTCCCCCCTTAAATCCATTTTTCCGCCGATAAAAAAATACGTGTCTTAAAGTTTTCGATGCTCTATCATATATATGAGTTTCAACAAAATCGGAGGCGGACACCTGAGGGATGTTCCTTGTAAGTGATACATTCGATGAACGCAATATGACGGCGGTATGTATGTTTCTCGAAGATACATCCCACGAGCGAAATATGACAACGATATGCGTGTTTTTCAATGATACATCCTATAATGGCGATATACATGTTTCTCAGTGATACGTTCGATGAGCGCAATATGACGGTGATATGCACATCGATAAAAATCATGAATCATAAAAATAGGCATAGAAACAAAGAAACTTTACACAAGTTACGTCACACCATGCTGCCAATATAAGCTCACGTGATACATCCGTCGGTGATACATCCCACGTGCGCAATATGACTGCGATATGAATGTTTCTCGAAGATACATCCTACGAGCGGAATATGACGACGATATAGGTGTTTTTCAATGATACATCATATAATGGCGAATTACATGTTTCTCAGTGATACTTTCGATGAGCGCAATATGACAGCGATATGCATATTGATAAAAATCAAGAATCATAAAAATAGGCATAGAACTCAAAGAGACTTTACACAAGTGTTAGAATGGCTAACCAGGTAGCGCGCTCAACTCTAGAATTAGGAGATGTAGGTTAAAATTTCGCGGATAGGTAAAAACTTTAGCGAGGCAGGATACGTTTAAATCCAATTATCAAATGGGCAGGAACATAAACAAAGCACATGGAAACAAAAAAACTACCAGATTTTTATTAAAAATTTTAGGACTTTTTTTATTTTTCACGCTGTGGCACCCATATAAGCTCCATATGAGCACAACATAGTTACGTCACGCCATGCCGCCAATATGAGCTTCATAAGAGCACTGCAATTTCTGCACGCCGTGACACCCATATGAGACCAATATGGACTCGCTTATTGTTGGATATTCGTGCGTCGATTTTGCTAGTGCTGATGAATTCACTGCATGTGTACTCGCGTGAGAACAACTTTGCTTCATTTGGATTTATTATCGTGAATCATAATATGACTTGAAGGGGAGCACTCATAAGGGACACATAGCTGTATGAATTTCTATGTCTCATAGAAGATCTACACGTGATGCCAATATGAGCTACATGTGTCAATCTGGGTCGATTTCGGATTCATTAAATAATTCTCAGAACTACCTGAGACTAATAATTCATTATAAGTATTCCTTTTTTCTCCACCGAGTTAGCATTTGAGAGTATTGCGTAGGATTTTCATGCCATTGTTCATGATCCATTAAAGAATGTGATTTATGGCGGTGTGTGCTAGAAGCTCAGATATGGAAATTTATATATTGCATCATATATCACGGCCACTTTCATTTACTGCATCAATAGACGCAGCTTGATGACTGGACGGCTGCAAGACCCAAGGACGACGCTGGCGAACCCACCTTCTCTCTCTTGTTCAATCCTCCCCCCCCCCACTCTCCCTCTCGCAGTTTTTCTTTTTCAGTGTGTGTGTGTATTTTTCCAACTTATCAGTGAGACCTTGCAAAATATGCAAGCATCGACTCCGGGATTGGGGACACCCTTTCACATCAGTAGGCGTCTTTACTGGTTCTAGTGGGGATGGCTTTGAAGTTTATACATTACCATTCTAGGCTTGTTTATGCTTTCTAGCACTGGTGTACGCTGTCTGCTAACTCATTTGCGTTTAGCCACATCAACGGACCTTCTTGTGGATATATCTTATCCGTAGCACACACCCAACAACGTTTATGGCAAGGCGGACCAAGCCATATATTCCGCGAATATATAATTTCGTGTACGCATGTAGCCTTGGAATTTCAGCGCATAGAAAACCAATCACCAATGTCGAATCAGTGCCGTAATTAGTCGACGCTCAGCCCATTTTACAAGTCGAAGCTCTGCCCATTTTACAAGCCTCCATGAAACTGAATCTCCGGATTTGTTCGCAAATAATTTTTTAAAGCCGGACCTGAATCGTAATTAAGTTCGTTGTTGTCTGTGGGTTTTGAGAAATCGGCATAAGATATTGGACATAAGCGATTCAGCATTTTTCTTTCATTACAATACGTCTTCTACTGCCTCACCCATAGTTCTCGATTTGGAAAAGCCCCGAGGCAGGGTATAAGAAATAGTGCTAGTTGCTCCTTCGATTGTTGTTTTTTTGCAAGGAGAATACACAGTGTTGGGACAGCCGTTTACTTTCCAACGTGTGTGGTCAGCTGTTTATTTACCAACGAGATCTTGCGGAATGAGTTGGAACACTCTTGATGGACGTTGATGTCTATTTCCTTCATTTTTCAGTTGTCCTGGTGGTACAACACAGGGGTGGAGGGCCGTGAACTAGGACAAAAGCAGCTCGGTCGCATTCGATTTTTATCTTTCGCGCTTCCGACACGCTGCCGCCCGATGGAATGGGTATGGCATCGGGAATTGCCACTCATGTATACACTAGGGGCGGCCACATCCACGATGGGAACGTGGATGAGAGTCTTGAGAAAAGGTTACACGTGGTAAGTGAAAACGATAAGAAGAAAAACGGGAAGTAGCAGAAACAAGAACGGACAAATAGCAGGGCAAGAAAGTTCTTACTCTCCTTTTCCACAAAACAACCCGTTCGTTGTAGAGAACGGTTCCTGTGGAGCTTTTTTTCTTTACCGGTGAAAACAGTCCAGAATTCATGGTGACGAAAGTGGCATCGGTAACCAATCTCACCCTCATTTCTGCTACGCTTTTATGGATCTTGGCTTGTTCAAAAGTATCCCTTTTTGCGCGCACTTTGCGTATTCTTGGATGTAGGGCCTTGTTTTTTAGTCAATCTGCTTTAGCTTACTCAAGTGCGTTCTGCGCTCATTTCATGGGAGTCCGGTAGATATATTATTGACAAAATTATAAGGTGTATAATTATACTTCATTCAAGTAGAATATATCTTTTTTAAAAGCTTTTAAGAAGTTAAAAAACTACGGCAGGTAATAAAAAATCCCCGTGAAAACATTGATGTTTTTTTTACCTTATATAAAATGATGGTTTACCTTAAAAATAATAATTATTTATTTTAAATCATTTTTTTGCATTTTTTACATTTTTTCATAAATAAATTGTACAAAAAAAATGAAATGAGTTATAAACTAGCCAAGTAAAATGTACGTATTATGCAAGTGTACAAGAACTATTGTACGCACAATTGTTATACATTTGAAAGAATGTTATTAAAAATTATTTATTTTCATTTTGGAAATCACATTATTGTAATAAAAGTATGATATCACCACTGGAGAAAATACAACGTATGAACCACACAAGTACATTGGGAATGCTGTGCAAGGTCCTGCCGTGTATGGTTAAGAACAAATTATTTAAATAGAAAATAATTTTTAATCTACGTTTTTAAACGAACCAAAAAGTATAAAATAATGTCTCCTAGCCCCATACAGATTCATAACCCAATACAGATTCTAACCCCATACGGATTGTCCTGAAAATTTGTGATTGTCAATCTTTAATAACTATGAAAATTCTTGTAAGACTTAAAATGAAAAACGTGGGCCGTATGCAATAGATGGAGTGTAGGGCGAAGCTGTCGATGAGAAAACTCACACAACAGTTTCTATCATTTGTAGTGCAATAAAATTGTTAATGACTCAGGTGAAATATTCATGCATCAATTATCTATTGCATGCGCCCCACGTTTTTCGTTTAAAATTTTACAAGTATTATCATAGCTAGAAAAATTGACAATCACAAATTTTCAGGACAACCTACATGGGGCTGGGAATCTGTATTGGGTTATAAATCTATATGGGCCTAGGAGAAATTATTTTATACTTTTCAGTCCACATTAAAAACGTGGTTTAAAATTCTTTGGTTATTATAATAATTTTATTTTCTGCTTTTTACACTTGTGTGCGTGACATTTTGCTTCTCCTTATCTAGGCGTCACTTGCGTTGGGGGGCTGTCTCCTTTACCATCGCACAGTGTTTCAAAATCTCGGGAATTGTGGCAACATATCAAAGAGATGTCAGATTCGAACCGACATCCGTATATAGGGGTTTTCGACAATACCAATGACGAATCCAAAATCCATATTTTGTAACTCGATGTGGCCGATCCAAAAAGCCCGACATTTGACAAAAAAAAAACTTGGTGGGTCGGCCCGCCGCAGTTGGTACAAAATATCCTCTGGATGTTGTTAAACCGTTCGCTGATGTGGCCACATCTTTGTATTAGTCGATCAACCGTGCCCTGCATATCAAAGTAGCACAACACGCAAAATTTCGCCCGATCATATTCGGTGAGATATTCGTAGATCACACAGCCCATGACGCCCCGGTTCAACCGATTTATTTGCTGCTGGTCCACTATGATTTCGCGCATATAATGGGCTCCTTTATCGGAGGCATCACCCAATCCACTATCAAATGATTCCGTATCACTATCCATCTCGGCCACTTCCACGTCATCGTGTGCAAGCACTTCAATGTCTGCCCACTCATCATCGTCATCATTGGCGATATCAATAACGTTTTCGTCTACCCCAACTTCCACTTCGTCGTCATTGGCGACATTCACAACAACCTCAATCTCATCATCGACGAGATCGATCACTTCAATTTGGTTCGACATTTTTCTTAACTGATTTTCCGTTCTCCGACTCTTCCACAATGATACCTCGCAGGTTGAAGACTGGAATGGCGAAAACTGCTGTTCCGATCCTTCTTCGGATTTCGATTTTTGGATCCTCATAGGCTTATAGTAGGGAAGGGGATGACCAACAGGATGTGTAAATAGTTTTCTACATTAGTTGGGACTTGTAGAAAAAAAATCCTTCCAAGATGGTGCATCCTCGCTAGGGGATAAACGAAAAGTTTTTTTCGTTAACTACCCTTGTGGGGGTAGGAATCTGCTGTCCAGAAAAGTGTGCACTCGTGGAGGTGAAAGCTGGCCAGACTCGCCAATCATTGACGATCGCGATCTCTACAGAATACCGTCTAGGTCATGGAGACTGAACTGGCGTATTATAAAGAGCATCTTAGAGTTTTTAATATATATTGCCACGTGTTCCAGTATGTATGAAGTCCAGCCTGTCACGAATCATAGGGCTCTTCGCAGAGCAACATCAAACCTACACAAGTGACACTTGAGGCTATACAGTTCTTACCAAATCAGCCATATTCTTAAGGCATTTTTTTTTGTTCGTCGATGCTCTAAGCCACCCTCTGAGCATAGGGAAAATTTTGAAAAAATAACATTCCGCTCATGTAATGTCTTGGCTATCCAAAACACATATATGAAAACGAGGTATTTATTACAACTTATATTTTTTTTGCATTTTATTTTATTTATTTATTTTATTTTTTAATTAAAAAAAAATTATTTTTATTTTTAGCTCTCGTTGAACCCCGACCGGCTCGTTCTGTGTATGTATTTATTTTGCATGCCTTCCACGATAAAAGATATCAACGTGATATTAAAAAACTCTGGTGGAGGTGATTCTATTACATTTTCCGAGCTAGAAGGGAACGACAAAAATAATTTCTGATGGGAGACCATTTTTAATCATCGACAGCGCTCAAAAGTGGCCACACTTTGAATCGCATATCTTCGCATATCTTTCTGACAAGACTTTTCAACTCGTTAATATGGAGAACAACAATGAACCATCAGAAGAAATCGTCCACAACCAAGCCACGCTCTTAAGTTCGATCGACGACTTTGCTGTGTGGAAGATACAGATCGTCGAGTTCATCGAACTACTGAAGACGCAAAGCCGAACTAAGCGCCAACGATTATCAACTATACATCAATAGTCATTGATAGGCCAAATACCGCATCTGGAAGGATTGAAGTATTCCATGTACAGGCATTTTATATGCATCGGTGCAGGACACAGCGGGGATGGGTTAATATGGCGAGAACTCGACTTGAACGCGTGATGGTCTATACTTCATCCCCTGCTCGATGAATTTCAACAACGTGGAAGCTTTATGAACAATACGTAATCTTACAATAAATGTAAATAAGTATAAATCAATACGCGTTGAATGTTATATCTCATTGCCACGGAAAATAATGATTATGAGGGCTACGATTAATGTGCAATCAAGAGATAACACACGTTTCGCATGGGTGACAGTCACAGCTTTATACCCAGCTGAACGAAACAGTGACCACGGATCTTCTTACATGCATTATTCAACGGTATTGAATCTATCGAATATTGGATTCCCAATAACTATAGATCAAATATACAAAAAAAATGGTGCTTCAAAACAATTTATCCATTAATGTGTGTACCACAGAAGAAGACATTGCTCCGATACGCGTGGCTCAACATAAGAAGAAGAAAAGCATATCAATTTTGCTATACATACAAGATACCGAAGATAATAATGTATGACATATTACATAGATACAGAACCTGTCAGGCCTCGTGAGCGCAGAACAGAGGCAACCACTAAAAAATATATATATGCCATCGGTGTGTGAAGTTAACATAATTACTATATCGTTATGTGCGCTAAACGAATAAAACAACCATCCATTATTTCGCGGGTGTCTGCATTATTTTACATCAAAGGATAAACTGCAATCACATGAGATCGATTGTGGAGCACTAAAGCACTGCCCCATCCGACTAACAAATAATACCAATAAGTGGCACCAAATCATAAATTCCAGTCGGAAAGCACGACATCCATTCAGTGAAAATGCCTATTTGGAGTGTTTTTGACTGATGATAGGGAGAATATGAGAGCGTGCAAAGACTGATGAGAAGAACGTAGCAGAGGATACGTATCAATATCATGAAGTATTTAGTATTGATAACCACATGTGCTTTTCATATGAGGAATCGCTATCATAGTATCAATCACATCACAGCGCTGATTCCATATCATGGTTTGTGGTAGAACTGAAAAAACTAGTGCTGTGCATAATATACATTTTCTATGAAAATTAATGCTCATGATGAGTTAATTCCAATACGTTCACGCTATGGCAATAATTGTGCATTCAGTCATCAGCAACCAATAGAGGTAGAAGTTGAATTACTCAAGATACAATGGCGTATGCCCCACATAATATTAGATGTGATCAATAAATTATCATTACTTTGAACATTGGAAAGTGGGCGATATTTGAATATGAGTTTTCACTCTTGTGATCTATGCGAATGTCCACCGCTTCAAAGCACAACGAAGCATTCATGGACCATAAAATGGACTGGTAAAAAAGATAATCTATGGCAAAGGACATTATATTATTCACCGACTGCAAACTCACAAGTGTTAAACTTTATCTTAATTGAGCATTCTTTTCTCAGGAGGACTCGCATTTGGACTTCAAAAAAGTTTCGGCATTTTGTTCAATATGTACTCTCGATTTCGTAAATACCATTACGACTGCAATAGTGATCGTTCTTTACTAACCATCGTCAAGTCTTAATGTAACGGCCCTCTCGCCGATAATGATTGATCGCATCAGAACGAGCCTGTAAAAAATGCGGCAGATGTGTGAATAGAATTTAAATGTAAAGAAGATTCACCACCGAATACGACTGCTCATTGTTTTAATCTTACACGATCGCGTTGTTGGATATTGTTCATTGACCGATATTATGGGTAAAATTGTATAGATCAGTAAAATTCCGAGAGATATGAAGCATCGTGGCTGATTCGCAATGGTCTAAATTGGGCCTATGGAAACGTTCCATATAGCGTGACTGAAGGTTTAATAACAGCTGCAGTTGAAGGTTCAACGGAAGACGACATGTGTCCAATCGTATATGTTAAGGGTTATGAAAAACGAAAATGGCTAGCTAAAATACTAAATATGAAAAATGAGCTATTTATTGAGTCGTTGAAGATAGACTTTGACGATATGGATGTCTCAAGTAAATTAGATGGAAGTTCTACGCTACGATGTGAAAAGCATACAAACAATTATGCCCTACAAAATGTATTTAAAATATTTAATTGGTGGTTGAATCATAAAGATTCGTGCAAATAAAAGAAATGTAACATTATGTACATTTATTCTCCTCACCCCGTACTTATTAGGAGTACAACTTTGCAGTGACCGTTTTACTTAGAGAGCCACTGCGGCCGAAGTAGTGGCCCTAGCTCAATAAAAAAAGTGGCATTTTAAACTAGAGGCTCTGCCAATGTAAATAATTTAAAAAAGCTAACGGATACGTGTATGCATTATAAAGTTATTGGCACTCAAACATGGCAACCTACGAGCCGAATTCTCAGCATTTGCGGGAACTGCTCCAAAGACAACAAAGGAAGGGATTTTTGCACCGGATTGTGACTGGAGATGAAAAGTGGGTTTACTACGATAATCCTAAACGCCGAAAATCATGGGGACTGCCTGGTCATATTCCGTCATCGACGCCCAAACCGAATATTCAAGGATCCAAAGTGATGCTCTGTATCTGGTGGGACCAGCGGGGCGTTGTGTACTATGAGCTGCTCAAACCATCCGAAACCATCACAGGGGAACTCTACCGACGTCAGTTGATGCGCTTGAGTAAGGCACTCAAAGAGAAACGGCCACAATTTAACGAAAGACATGACAAGGTGATACTGCAGCATGATAATGCCCGACCCCATGTTGCAAATGTCGTGAAAAAGTACTTGGAAACGCTGAAATGGGAGCTTTTATCCCACCCGCCGTACTCTCCAGACATTGCCCCTTCCGACTATCACTTGTTCCGGTCAATGGCACACGATTTGGCTGACCAGCACTTCGGTACTTACGAAGAAGACAAAAATTGGGTCGATTCCTGGATTGCCTCCAAGGACCAAGACTTTTATCGACGCGGGATTCGAATGCTACCTGAAAGGTGGGCCGAGGTCGTAGCTAGCGACGGGCAGTACATTGATTTAAAAATATGTAGCCACTTTTTTATAATAAAGCCTTAAACTTTTGAAAAAAAAACGGTCACTGCAAAGTTGTACTTCCAATACTTATGTCAGCATCATCTGATATCAGATTGTGCACCTGAATAAAATATTATTTTCGAATGTGAAACTCATTTTTTTTGTATGCAATTTGATTAAAAATAAAGTAATATAATCGCTCAATGATGATCGAATACATTCATCGGTATACGTTCGATAGATGTTCGTGAGCCGTTTGTTGGAAGTTTGCGAGGCATTTGAAAGTTTTCGACAGTCGTTCGTGAGACGTTCCAGAGACTTCCGAAGACATTCATAAGACGTTCGAAGACATTCAAGAGACGTGCGAAAACATTCATAATACGTTAAAGACATGCATAAGGGGTTCAAAGAGTTTCAAAAGATTTCTCTGACGTTCATGAGACGTTTGAAGGTGGTCGTGAGACGTTCAAGAGACTTTCGAAAACGTTCATAAGACGTTTGAAGACATTCATGAGAGGTTCGAAGACGTTCAAGAGGTCTGTGACAATATCCATAATATGTTTGAAGACATCGATGAGGGGTTCGAAAACGTTTAAGAGACTTTCAAAGACATTCACGAGTGATTTGAAGACGTTCAAAAAACTTTCGTATTCGCTTACGAAGACTTTTGACGAAATTCATAATACGTTTGAAGACAATCATGAGGGGTTCGAAGACGCTTCGGAGAGACTTTCAAAGACATTCACGAGGGGTTTGTCCGAAGACATTCATAAGACGTTCGAAAACAGTCAAGAGACGTTCGAACACATTCATAAGGTGTTTGAAGACATGCATGAGGCGTTCGAAGAGTTTCAAGAGACTTTCTACGAGGCTCATGAGACGTTTGAAGATGGTCGTGAGATATTCAAGAGACTTTCGAATACGTTCATAAGACGTTTGAAGACATTCATGAGAGGTGCGAAGACCTTCAGAGACTTTCGAAGACATTCAAGAGATCGTTGACGATATTCATAATACGTTTAAAGACATAGATGAGTGGTTCGGTGACGTTTTAGAGACTTACAAAAACATTCACGACGGGTTTGAAGACGTTCAAGAAACTTTCGAATCAAGAGACTTTCGACGACATTCATAATACGTTTGACTACATTCATGAGGGGTTCGAAGACGTTTCAGAGACTTTCGACGGCATTCATAATACCTTTGAAGACATACATGAGGGGTTCGAAGACGCTTGAGAGAATTTCAAAGACAGTCACGAGGGGTGCGAAAGCGTTCAGAGACTTTCGAAGACATTCAAGAGATCTTTGACAATATTCATAATACGTTTGACGACATCGACGAGGGGTTCGATGACGTTTTAGAGATTTTCACATCCATTGACGAGGGGTTTGAAGACGATCAAGATACTTTTCGAATACGTTCTAGAGATTTTCGACGACATTCATAATACGTTTGAAGATATTCATAAGGGGTTCGCCGACGTTTTAGAGATTTTCACACCCATTCACGATGGGTTTGAAGACGTTCAAGATACTTTTCCAAAACGTTCTAAAGAATTTCGAAGACATTCATAATACGTTTGAAGACATTCATGAGGGGTTCGAAGACACGTGAGAGACTTTCAAAGACATTCACGAGGGGCTCGATGACGTTCAAGAGACTTTCGACGACAATCATAATACGTTTGAAGACATTCATGAGGGATTCGAGGACGCTTAAGAAACTTTCAAAGACATTCGCGAGAGGATTGAAAACGTTCAATAGGCTTACGAAGACGTTCAGAATTCTTCAACGACATTCATAATACGATCTCCGGCGACATCCATACACCGACGACTTTCACGGCGTTTGAGTTTCGCTGGAATTGTTTGGGTTTGTTTGGGATTTTTACAGTTCTGGTGAAATGTGTTTGAGTTTGTTTGGGTGCGCATTCAAACAAACTCAAACACATTTCAACACTCTGAACGTCTTCGAAAGCTTCTAATGGTCTGAACGTCTTTGTAAGCCTCTTGAACGTCTTCAATCCTCTCGCGAATGTCTTTGAAAGTCTTTCACGTGTCTTCGAACCCCTCATGAATGTCTTCAAACGTATTATGAATGTCATCGAAAATCTCTAGAACGTATTGGAAAAGTATCTTGAACGTCTTCAAACCCATCGTGAATGGGTGTGAAAATCTCTAAGACGTCGTCGAACCCCTCATGAATGTCTTCAAACGTATTATGAATGTCGTCGAAAATCTCTAGAACGTATTCGAAAAGTATCTTGATCGTCTTCGTACCCCTCGTGAATGGGTGTGAAAATCTCTAAAACGTCATCGAACCCCTCGTCGATGTCGTCAAATGTATTATGAATATTGTCAAAGATCTCTTGAATGTCTTCGAAAGTCTCTGAACGTTTACGCACCCCTCGTGAGTGTCTTTGAAATTCTCTCAAGCGTCTTCGAACCCCTCATGAATGTTTTCAAAGGTATTATGAATGCCGTCGAAAGTCTCTGAAACGTCTTCGAATCCCTCATGAATGTAGTCAAACGTATTATGAATGTCGTCGAAAGTCTCTTAAACATATTCGAAAGTTTCTTGAACGTCTTCAAACCCGTCGTGAATGTTTTTGAAAGTCTCTAAAACGTCATCGAACCACTCATCTAGGTCTTCAAACGTATTATGAATATCGTCAAAGATCTGTTGAATGTCTTCGAAAATCTCTGAAGGTCTTCGCACCTCTCATGAATGTCTTCAAACCTCTTATGAACGTATTCGAAAGTCTCTTGAATATCTCACGAACATTTTCAAACGTCTCAAGAGCGTCGTAGAAAGTCTCTTGAAACTCTTCGAACCCCTCATGCATGTCTTCAAACACCTTATGAATGTGTTCGAACGTCTCTTGACTGTTGTCGAACATCTTATGAATGACCTCGGACAAACCCCTCGTGAATGTCTTTGAAAGTCTCTCCTAAGCGTCTTCGAACCCCTCATGAATGTCTTCAAACGTATTATGAATTTCGTCAAAAGTCTCTTAAGCGAATCCGAACGTTTTTTGAACGTCTTCAAATCACTCGTGAATGTCTTTGAAAGTCTCTTAAACGTTTTCGAACCCCTCATCGGTGTCTTCATACATATTATGGATTTTGTCACAGACCTCTTGAACGTCTTCGACCCTCTCATGAATGTCTTCAAACGTCTTATGAACGTTTTCGAAAGTCTCTTAAACGTCTCACGAACACCTTCAAACGTTTCATGAACGTCAGAGAAATCTTTTGAAACTCTTTGAACCCCTCATGCATGTCTTTAAAGTGTTATGAATGTTTTCGAACGTCTCTTGAATGTCTTCGAACGTCTTATGAATGTTTTCGGAAGTCTCTGGAACGTCTCACGAACGACTGTCGAAAACTTTCAAATGCCTCGCAAACTTCCAACAAACGGCTCACGAACATCTATCGAACGTATACCGATGAATGTATTCGATCATCATTGAGCGATTATATTACTTTATTTTTAATCAAATTCCATACAAAAAAATGAGTTTCACATTCGAAAATAATATTTTATTCAGGTGCACAATCCGATATCAGATGATGCTGACATCAGTAAGTACGGGGTGAGGAGAGTAAATGTAAATAATGTTACATTTCTTTTATTTGCACGAATCTTTATGATTCAACCACCAATTAAAGATTTTAAATACATTTTGTAGGGCATAATTGTTTGTATGCTTTTCACATCGTAGCGTAGAACTTCCATCTAATTTACTTGAGACATCCATATCGTCAAAGTCTATCTTCAACGACTCAATAAATAGCTCATTTTTCATATTTAGTATTTTAGCTAGCCATTTTCGTTTTTCATAACCCTTAACATATACGATTGGACACATGTCGTCTTCCGTTGAACCTTCAACTGCAGCTGTTATTAAACCTTCAGTCACGCTATATGGAACGTTTCCATAGGCCCAATTTAGACCATTGCGAATCAGCCACGATGCTTCATATCTCTCGGAATTTTACTGATCTATACAATTTTACCCATAATATCGGTCAATGAACAATATCCAACAACGCGATCGTGTAAGATTAAACCAATGAGCAGTCGTATTCGGTGGTGAATCTTCGTTGCATTTAAACTCTATTCACACATCTGCCGCATTTTTTACAGGCTCGTTATGATGCGATCAATCTTTATCGGTGAGAGGGCCGTTACATTAAGACTTGACGATGGTTAGTAAAGAACGATCACTATTGCAGTCGTAATGGTATTTACGAAATCGAGAGTACATATTGAACAAAATGCCGAAACTTTTTTGAAGTCCAAATACGAGTCCTCCTGAGAAAAGAATGCTCAATTAAGATAAAGTTTAACACTTGTGAGTTTGCAGTCGGTGAATAATATAATGTCCTTTGCCATAGATTATCTTTTTTACCAGTCTGCCGCACCAATTACATATATTGGTTTCTCTAGTTGGAGGGCAGCTTTTACGGTCCATGAATGCTTCGTTGTGCTTTGAAGCGGTGGACATTCGAATAGATCCCAAGAGTGAAAACTCATATTTAAATATCGCCCACTTTCCAATGTTCAAAGTAATATACTTTATTGATCACATCTAATATTATGTGGGGCATACGCTATTGTATCTTGAGTAATTCAACTTCTACCTCTATTGGTTGATGATGACTGAATGCACAATTATTGCCATAGCGTGAACGTATTGGAATTAACTCATCATGAGCATTAATTTTCATAAAAAATGTATTTTATGCACAGCACTAGTTTTTTCAGTTCTACCACAAATAATGTTTGTGGTAGAACTGAATGGATGGACTGATGGAATCAGCGCTGTGATGTGATTGATACTATGATAGCGATTCCTCATATGAAAAGCACATATGGTTATCAATACTAAATACTTCATG
Source organism: Ophion obscuratus (assembly GCA_964007375.1). Taxonomy (NCBI): domain Eukaryota; kingdom Metazoa; phylum Arthropoda; class Insecta; order Hymenoptera; family Ichneumonidae; genus Ophion; species Ophion obscuratus. Next base: position 53,955,388 of record OZ023313.1, read on the forward strand.
ATATTGATACATATCCTCTGCTACGTTCTTCTCATCAGTCTTTGCACACTCTCATCTTCTCCCTATCATCAGTCCAAAAACACTCCAAATAAGCATTTTCACTGCATGGATGTCGTGCTTTCCGACTGGAGTTTGTGATTTGGTGCCACTTATTGGTATTATTTATTAGTCGGATGGGGCAGTACTTTAGTGCTCCACAATCGATCTTATATGATTGTGTTGGAACGGTTATATAAAACGGAGTACTTTATTTCGGATATAAAATAACGTTACAGAAAAAGGATAAGAAATCGCTAGAGCGCTTGCTCGCTTCGGGTGCCGGACAACGTCTGATTTGTTTCTTCGATCAAATCAGACGCTTTGCTATTTAACTTGACTTTGACAGGTCGATGATCTCATCGGCCTGTACAGAAGGAACTGGACGCTAAGTATCAGCCGGGATTTGTAAACAATGCCGGCCGCTCGCTGAAGACCGCTCGACGCGTGTGTTGCTCAATAGCACGCTAAATTAACGAAGAAACTTTGTCGTCGCGTTATTCTTAACACGCCCTCTCAACACACTGGTCGGGCTCGCATATTATTTTATAATGTCCATTCCAAGTCCTTTTAAACACTTTTGATGACCCTCTCGAGTTACAGGTTTTGTCAAAACGTCTGCTCGCATTTCTTTCGTTGAAACATGCTCGAGCGAGAACACTTCTGCTTGGATGGCCTCTCGCACGAAATCATGCCTGATGTCAATGTGCTTCATGCGGGCATGAAAAACTGCATCCTTTGCAATACAGAGGGGCCCCCCGATTATCGATATATAAGCACGTTTTGACAAAATGACCTTGACCAAGCTCGCCGAGCAGGTTTCGCAAATAAATTTTTTCCTTTACCGCCTCACTTAAGCTGACATACTCTGCCTCGGTGGATGATAATGCCACGGTTCTTTGCTTCTGCGATTTCCATGTTATTGCCGCACCGCCAAAGACAAACGCGTAACCTGTATATGATCGTCGATCCAAGGTACAGTCGCCCCAATCTGCGTCGGTATAGCCTACCAACGGTTCCTCTGTCTTTGTATATTTTAGACTCGCTCGTAAAGTTCCAGCCAGGTAACATAGAACACGCTTTGCGCCGAGCCAATGACACTTGCGGGGCTTGTTTACAGATTGAGCCAATCTCGCAACGGTATTCGCGATGTCAAGTCTCGTCGCTACAGAGAGATACATAAGGGCTCCTATTAGCTCTCTGTACGGATATTCTTTACCAAGTTCCTCGCTCTCGGTCTCATCGAATCGCCTATTTATTTCGCAGGGCGTTATCGCGGGATTGCACCCGCTTACACCATATCGCTCGAGCAATCCGAGTATATACCCTCTCTGTGCAAGAGCAATACTTTCCTTATTCTGCTCGATTTCAAGGCCAAGAGAATATTTTGCCTCTCCGAGCTCTTCCATTTCGTACCTCTCGCGGAGGCGACGGTTCAGATCTTTGACGTGCTCTTTATTCTGCGATGCAACCAGGATGTCATCCACGTAGATCAGAACGAACAGCATGCTTCCGTCGACAGTTCTGTGAGAAAGGCACGGCTCATTGGACGTAGGCCTTAATCCCATGCTCTCAAAAGTCACTCTAAGATTCGTGTACCATTGGCGCCCAGCTTGACGCAACCCGTAGAGAGCCTTTTTTAGTCTGCACGCGTTACCACCCCCACGGAGATCTCGCAACATTCTCTCCGCTCGATCGCGACACTCGGAATCCTTCGGTTGCCTCACGATTCGGGTTAGAATCTCATCGAGCATAGTCGGTACCTGCATGAAAACTCGTTCCTCTAACGGGCTGTTTAGGTAGGCCGTGACCACGTCGAGCTGCCAAACTTTCAACCCAAGTTGCATGGATAACGCAAGTAACAATCTCAGTGTCTGTATCCTTGCAACGGGAGCGAACGTCTGAAAATAATCGACACCATATTTCTGGCTATAACCTTTCGCGACTAAACGAGCTTTGCGTTTCTCTACCCTCCCGTCGGGACCAAATTTATTAGTGAGTACGAGCCTGCATCCCACGACGTTTTCGCCTTCGCCTTTTTTTACGATATCTAACGTGTCGTATTTTAGGAGGCTCCTCACTTCTGATTCGACAGCCTCTTTCCACTCCTCGCTTTCATCACCTTCAAGCGCATCTTTCAGGCTAACTTCCGCGACATCGGCGAATACGTCGTCCTCAAGTTCGTCAGACTCAGGGAAGAATATCGGAGGATCGTCGCCTGATTCCGTCGCCTCTGCAGATTCAGCGACCGACGACCGAGAAGAATAGAGTTTTTGCGGTCGCCCTCTGCGACCCGAGCGCAGAATACGAGGTCTTCCGGGACCTCTCCTCTCCAGATTTTGACGAAACTCCATTCCTGGTATTTCCGCGTTTCCCCGGGGCGAAGGAGGCGAAATCTCGACTTCCGTTCGCACAATCTCCTGGATTTCTTCGCGCTGCTCCTCGAGGATTTCGGCCTCCCGCTGTTCGCGCGCTTCTCCCCGATGCGCGTCTCCGACGACTTACATGTCGCGCGCGTATACAGTTTTTCGCGCGTTCGGCAACCACACTCGGTACCCCCTTCGACCTCGAGGATATCCCACAAAAACTCCTTCGAATGCCCTTTGCGCGAGCTTGTCTTTAGTCGGATCTTTATCGAGAACGTACACTCGCGACCCGAATTTTTCGAAGTAATCGAAGGTCGGTGGTTTTCCGAACTACCTCGCGAACGGTGTCGCGCCTTTTAACGCGCTTGTTGGACACCGATTTCTTACGTGGCACGCCGTCGCCACAGCCTCCGACCAGAAGGATGTCGGCAGATCGGATTGTAACAGCAGACATCGAGCCATGTCCAGGAGCGTGCGGTTCATCCGCTCCGCGACTCCGTTCTGCTGAGGAGTATAAGGAATAGTGAGTCGGCGTTCGATGCCATGGTTCGCGAGATACATGTCAATCTCCGCGTTACAATATTCTCGACCGTTGTCAGACTGAAACCGCTTTTTTTCTTTCCAGTCTGCGTTTCCAAGAGATTTTTGTACAGTTTAAACGCGTCGAGTACTCCCGACTTTTGTGTCAAAAAATACACCTCGCACCATCGCGTACAGTCGTCGATAAACGTTACGAAGTAACGCGCTCGTCCCATTGACTCTATACAAAAAGGACCGACAACATCCGAGAATACGAGTTGTAATTTTTCGACCGAAAGTGCCCGATGCTTTTCGAACGGTACTGCGGTCATCTTCCCTTTTAAACATATCTCGCATTGCGATAAATGCTCCGAACCATCCGCAATGTCCACAGGGATAACACCTGCCCGTACGAGCTTCAATAAATCTGTCGCGTTTAAATGTCCGAGCCGCTCGTGCCACTCAAAAAGGTTCGCGGGTTTCGTCTGCGCGCTCGCGCACTCAAGTTCTTCGCGCATATAATACAAATCACCTCGGCGATCAGCGACCACAGAAACCCGATCGTGCTCGTCCCTGATATACGCGTCGTTTCGATGAAAGGTGACCTCGTGCCCTCTGTTCGCAATCTTCGCGATCGAAACCCAATTCGTACGTAAATCCGGAACGAACAGAGTATCATTAAACTGGCCTAAGCGCGGACCATTGTCGCTCGCGATGGACACTCGAATCACCCCCATACCGCTCACAGGCATCGACGCATGGCTCGCGAGGTTCGACTCCGCCCGTGTCGTTTCGCACAGTTTCTCAAAACGACCCCGATCGCCACAAAGATGCTTCGTGCATCCACTGTCAAGGATCCATGCCCTGCTTGTTCCCGCGACTGTGCGATTCGCTTCTTTGGCGCTTGAAGTCACCGTGTGACTAACCGCGTGATATGAGTCAACAACCACTGGCTTCGGTTTTTCACAATTTTCGGATTTTTTCTTTGGACAAACATTTGCCTTATGTCCGTGTGTACCGCACTTGTAGCACCTTATTCCTCCTCTCGCAGCGCCCTTCCACTTTCCTTTCTTTTCAAGATGTTGGCGCGCGTTTGTGCGATCACCGGCAGCTAGGGCAACGACTTCGGAGCGCGCGCTTTGCTTACGTGCCTCGCTCTCCTCAATAATTTTCACCTTCAGCACCTCAGCCGAGGGCAACTCGTCTCGCGACTCGATCGCGCAACGAAAATTTTCGTACGAGGAAGGAAGGCTGTACAAAAGCATAATCGCGAGCAGATCCCCGTTGATTTGAATGTTCATGTCTTCCAGCTTGCTCACCGCGTCGAAAAACTTCGCCATATGCTCTTTCACATCACCGCCATCTTCGAGACGTTGAAGCATCAACTGCTTAAGCAGCGTCGCCTTTCTTGCCGGTCCACAAGACGCGTAAATAGATTCGAGTTTGAGCCAAACGTTCCTCGATGTTTCACAGCCACGAATTTGTTTAAGTTCGGACGGCTGTATCGATAAAATAAGGCCAGCTTTCGCTTTCTTATCTTGTTTCACCCATTCGGCCCGCCCAGCGTCTCCGGATGGCACTGGCTTATTCCCGGACACATAATCCCACAAATCGTTTTTCGTAAGTAACGCTTCCACCTGCATACTCCAGGTGTGATAATTTTCCTTCGAGAGTAACTCTAGTCGCGAAGCACTCGATACCGTACTCGAGTTCATTTTTTTTTCTTTCACACAGTAGAACTACCCTGGGCCCATAACCTGTTGGAACGGTTATATAAAACGGAGTACTTTATTTCGGATATAAAATAACGTTACAGAAAAAGGATAAGAAATCGCTAGAGCGCTTGCTCGCTTCGGGTGCCGGACAACGTCTGATTTGTTTCTTCGATCAAATCAGACGCTTTGCTATTTAACTTGACTTTGACAGGTCGATGATCTCATCGGCCTGTACAGAAGGAACTGGACGCTAAGTATCAGCCGGGATTTGTAAACAATGCCGGCCGCTCGCTGAAGACCGCTCGACGCGTGTGTTGCCCAATAGCAAGCTAAATTACCGAAGAAACTTTGTCGTCGCGTTATTTTCAACAGATTGCAGTTTATCCTTTGATCTAAAATAATGGAGACACCTGCGAAATAATGGATTGTTGTTTAATTCGTTTAGCGCATATAACGATATAGTAATTATGTTAACTTCACACACCGATGGAAGATATATATTTTTCAGTGGTTGCCTCTGTTCTGCGCTCACGAGGCCTGACAGGTTCTGTATCTATGTAATATGTCATACATTGTTATCTTCGGTATCTTGTATGTATAGTAAAATTGATATGCTTTTCTTTTCTTCTTATGGTGAGCCGAGCGTATAGGAGAAATGTCTTCTTCGGTGGTACACACATTAATAAATAAATTGTTTTGAAGCACCATTTTTTTGTATATTTGACCTATAGTTATTGGGAATCCAATATTCGATAGATTCAATACCGTTGAATAATGCATGTAAAAAGATCCGTGGTCACTGTTTCGTTCAGCTGGGTATAAAGCTGTGACTGTCACCCATGCGAAACGTTTATTATCTCTTGATTGCACAGTAATCGTAGCCCTCATAATTATTATTTCCCGTGGCAATGAGATATAACATTCAACGCGTATTGATTTATACTTATTTACATTTATTGTAAGATTACGTATTGTTCGTAAAGCTTCCACGTTGTTGAAATTCATCGAGCAGGGGATAAAGTATAGAACATCACCCGTTCAAGTCGAGTTCTCGCCATATTAACCCAGCCCCGTTGTGTCCTGCACCGCTGCATATAAAATGCCTGTACATGGAATACTTCAATCCTTCCAGATGCGGTATTTGGCCTATCAATGACTATTGATGTTTAGTTGATAATCGTTGGCGCTTAATTCGGCTTTGCGTCTTCAGTAGTTCGATGAACTCGACAATCTGTATCTCCCACACAGCAAAGTCGTCGATCGAACTTAAGAGCGTGGCTTGGTTGTGCAAGATTTCTTCTGATGGTTCATTGTTGTTCTCCATATTAACGAGTTGAAAAGTCTTGTCAGAGAGATATGCGAACTCACTGCTTCATTCAAAGTGTGGCCACTTTCGAGCGCTGTCGATGATTAAAAATGGTCTCCCATCAGAAAATATTTTTGTCGTTCCCTTCTAGCTCGGAAAATGTAATAGAAACACCTCCACCAGAGTTTTTGAATATCACGTTGATATTTTTATTATAGAAAACATGTAAAATAAATACATACACAGAACGAGCCGGTCGGGGTTCAACGAGAGCAACAAATAAAAATAATTTTTTTTAAATTAAAAAATAAAATAAATAAATAAATAAAAATAAGATCCAAAAAAATATAAGTTGCAATAAATACCTCGTTTTCATATCTGTGTTTTGGATAGCCAAGACATTACTTGAGCGGAATGTTATTTTTTCAAAATGTTCCCTATGCTCGGAGGGTGGCTTCGAACGTCGACGAACAAAAAAAAATGTCTAAAGGCCATGTGCCACCCGTCAGAAAATTTCGATGCGGCCTCTCGTTAGCGCAGATCTCGTAGTTTTTAGCTACGAATCGCTACCGACGGACAGCGCAGCGATCGCGAATTCGGTTTCGATACTTTGCACTGGGACGAAGAGTCGAAGCCAAATAGACGGCGATCGCTGAGCGCGCGCGTGCGTGCGTGCGGGCGTGTGTGTGTGTGTGTGTGTGTGTGTGTGTGTGTGTGTGTGTGTGTGTGTGTGTGTGTGTGTGTGTGTGTTTGCTACGCCGACCGCGTTGCAGAAAGAACGAATCCGTTCTCGCACGCCGTTCGGTCGTACGCAAGCACCTTACATCTATGTGCACATCACACAATTCACACAACTATGCGTAGCGACCACGGTAGGCTTGTATTGGAAGCATGCGCTCGCTCGGCAGGAGAGCGGCGAAACTTTGTTGCATTTTACATTGTATATGCAGCCATCAAATCGATTTTTTTTTCGACGACGGCCACAACCAAAAGACTCAGGCATTTCCCCATACTTTTTTAATTCATTTGAACAAACAAGCTCGAGCACAATTTGTAACATCGATGCCGTTTATCGTTAACGATTTCGATCCCTGCCAAAATTTCGAGCGACCGAAATTCCTCGAAACTCACTCTACAAAAGAGTCGTAAAATTTTGCAATGCTCGTTATTTAAACAAATGCGTTCAGCATTTTTATCTCTGCCAGGGTTCAGATTTGGCAGCATTTTTGCTGGTCAGCTTTTCGAACAATCAAGATCGCTAGCCTCGCTCTACGGAAGAGCGGTGAAATTTTGCGATCGCGCATTGTTTAAACAAATGCCCCCGATTCAATTTTTTTGTCGACGGCGGTCATCGGTTGAAATTTCTTTATGGTTGAACTTTATAGCAAACAGGGTTTGCTAGAGACTCGTATGGTGGAAGGGTGCTAGCATTTCCTCTTTTTTAATGAATTTAAACAAATAAGCTCGAAGACTATTTGGCATCTCGATGTCGCTCATTATCGACGAATTCGATCTCTGCTAAAATCTCGAGTCACTACCGAGATCGCTCGAGACTCACTCTACAAAAGGGTTGTAAAATTTTACAATGCTCTTTGTTTAAACAATTGCGATCGGCATTTTTTCTCTGCCATGGCTTATCTTCGGCAGGTTGTCCGCGGCCGACTAAATTCGCGAGCGAACGAGATCGACCGGGTCTCACTCTGCGAAAGAGTGGTAAAATTTTATTATTACTGCAGAAACAAAAATACATTTAGCACTTTTTCTCTCTGTTGGAATTCATCTTCGGCAGGATTCTCCAAGGATCGAATTTTCTAGCAATGACGATCGGAGAAGTCTCGCTCGATCGGTTGTCTGCGGCCGACCAAATTCGCGAGCGAATGAGATCGACCGGGTCCCACTCTGCGAAAGAGTGGTAACATTTTATTATTACTAAATTATTACTAATTATGCTAAAAAAAATTCGTTTAACATTTTTGCTCTCTGCCGGAATTCATCTTCGGCACGTTTCTCCAAAGACCGAATTTTCTAGCAATGACGATCGGAGAAGTCTCGCTCTACAGAAGAGCGGTAAAATTTTACTATCGTGAACTGTATAGAGGTCATCGGTGTAAAATTAAAAAAAAATCACCAAAACGCGACGAAAACAAACTTCACTCGATCACACACTATTTACATTCTATCACACACGTCGTATAAAATATATTTCGAACGAATGTTCGAGGTTATGGCCGGAGGTTATGGCTCCGGCTTTCGACGTGTCAAAATATAAACTGTTCATTGTTGTTCTCCATATTAACGAGTTGAAAAGTCTTGTCAGAGAGATATGCGAACTCACTGCTTCATTCAAAGTGTGGCCACTTTCGAGCGCTGTCGATGATTAAAAATGGTCTCCCATCAGAAAATATTTTTGTCGTTCCCTTCTAGCTCGGAAAATGTAATAGAAACACCTCCACCAGAGTTTTTGAATATCACGTTGATATTTTTATTATAGAAAACATGTAAAATAAATACATACACAGAACGAGCCGGTCGGGGTTCAACGAGAGCAACAAATAAAAATAATTTTTTTTAAATTAAAAAATAAAATAAATAAATAAATAAAAATAAGATCCAAAAAAATATAAGTTGCAATAAATACCTCGTTTTCATATCTGTGTTTTGGATAGCCAAGACATTACTTGAGCGGAATGTTATTTTTTCAAAATGTTCCCTATGCTCGGAGGGTGGCTTCGAACGTCGACGAACAAAAAAAAATGTCTAAAGGCCATGTGCCACCCGTCAGAAAATTTCGATGCGGCCTCTCGTTAGCGCAGATCTCGTAGTTTTTAGCTACGAATCGCTACCGACGGACAGCGCAGCGATCGCGAATTCGGTTTCGATACTTTGCACTGGGACGAAGAGTCGAAGCCAAATAGACGGCGATCGCTGAGCGCGCGCGTGCGTGCGTGCGGGCGTGTGTGTGTGTGTGTGTGTGTGTGTGTGTGTGTGTGTGTGTGTGTGTGTGTGTGTGTGTGTGTGTGTGTGTGTTTGCTACGCCGACCGCGTTGCAGAAAGAACGAATCCGTTCTCGCACGCCGTTCGGTCGTACGCAAGCACCTTACATCTATGTGCACATCACACAATTCACACAACTATGCGTAGCGACCACGGTAGGCTTGTATTGGAAGCATGCGCTCGCTCGGCAGGAGAGCGGCGAAACTTTGTTGCATTTTACATTGTATATGCAGCCATCAAATCGATTTTTTTTTCGACGACGGCCACAACCAAAAGACTCAGGCATTTCCCCATACTTTTTTAATTCATTTGAACAAACAAGCTCGAGCACAATTTGTAACATCGATGCCGTTTATCGTTAACGATTTCGATCCCTGCCAAAATTTCGAGCGACCGAAATTCCTCGAAACTCACTCTACAAAAGAGTCGTAAAATTTTGCAATGCTCGTTATTTAAACAAATGCGTTCAGCATTTTTATCTCTGCCAGGGTTCAGATTTGGCAGCATTTTTGCTGGTCAGCTTTTCGAACAATCAAGATCGCTAGCCTCGCTCTACGGAAGAGCGGTGAAATTTTGCGATCGCGCATTGTTTAAACAAATGCCCCCGATTCAATTTTTTTGTCGACGGCGGTCATCGGTTGAAATTTCTTTATGGTTGAACTTTATAGCAAACAGGGTTTGCTAGAGACTCGTATGGTGGAAGGGTGCTAGCATTTCCTCTTTTTTAATGAATTTAAACAAATAAGCTCGAAGACTATTTGGCATCTCGATGTCGCTCATTATCGACGAATTCGATCTCTGCTAAAATCTCGAGTCACTACCGAGATCGCTCGAGACTCACTCTACAAAAGGGTTGTAAAATTTTACAATGCTCTTTGTTTAAACAATTGCGATCGGCATTTTTTCTCTGCCATGGCTTATCTTCGGCAGGTTGTCCGCGGCCGACTAAATTCGCGAGCGAACGAGATCGACCGGGTCTCACTCTGCGAAAGAGTGGTAAAATTTTATTATTACTGCAGAAACAAAAATACATTTAGCACTTTTTCTCTCTGTTGGAATTCATCTTCGGCAGGATTCTCCAAGGATCGAATTTTCTAGCAATGACGATCGGAGAAGTCTCGCTCGATCGGTTGTCTGCGGCCGACCAAATTCGCGAGCGAATGAGATCGACCGGGTCCCACTCTGCGAAAGAGTGGTAACATTTTATTATTACTAAATTATTACTAATTATGCTAAAAAAAATTCGTTTAACATTTTTGCTCTCTGCCGGAATTCATCTTCGGCACGTTTCTCCAAAGACCGAATTTTCTAGCAATGACGATCGGAGAAGTCTCGCTCTACAGAAGAGCGGTAAAATTTTACTATCGTGAACTGTATAGAGGTCATCGGTGTAAAATTAAAAAAAAATCACCAAAACGCGACGAAAACAAACTTCACTCGATCACACACTATTTACATTCTATCACACACGTCGTATAAAATATATTTCGAACGAATGTTCGAGGTTATGGCCGGAGGTTATGGCTCCGGCTTTCGACGTGTCAAAATATAAATTGTTCCGGTCGGAGGCGAGCGCGGTCGGTTAAAACAGGGCGAAGCGAGCTGCGCGCCGCCAGTGAGAAAACGGATGAACTGAACGCTCGCTCCGGTACCTGATATTTTGAGCTTTGTTGGTACATTTTTGCTAAATTTATGTAAAAATTTCAAAATGCTTTTTCTCCGCCATTTGTTCATGAAAACAGGTGAAACAAAGCTCAAAATGTGTGCTCTTTCACTGTCGAGAGCATGATTCGCGCCAAATTAACGAAAATGCGATGCAATCGTTAATAATTCACAGTTTTTCGCATGGTAACCACAAACTGGAAATTTTTTTTCGAAATTTTGGAAAATTTTGCGAATCGTGCTCTCGGAGCAAGCATCCTGCATGCACACAACAAATTTCATTCCAATTGGTTGATCCGTTTGGGAGAATTCCCATTTCAAAATTTCGATGCGGTCGGAGGCATGTGGCACATGGCCTTAAGAATATGGCTGATTTTGTAAGAACTGTATAGCCTCAAGTGTCACTTGTATAGGTTTGATGTTGCTCTGCGAAGAGCCCTATGATTCGTGACAGGCTGGACTTTATGCATACTGGAACACGTGGCAATATACATTAAAAACTCTAAGATGCTCTTTATAATACACCAGTTCAGTCTCCATGACCTAGACGCTGTTCTGTAGAGATCGCGATCGTCAATGATTGGCGAGCCTGGCCAGCTTTCACCTCCACGAGTGCACACTTTTCTGGATAGCAGATGCCTACCCCCACAAGGATAGTTAAAGAAAAAAAACCTTTCTATTATCCCCTAGCCAGGATGCACCATCTTGAAAGGCTTTTTTCCACAAGTCCCAACTAATGTTGAAAACTATTTACACATCCTGTTGGTCATCCCCCACCCTACTATCAGCCTATGAGGATCCAAAAATTGAAATCCGAAGAAAGATCGGAACAGCAGTTTTCGCCATTCCAGTCTTCAACCTGAGGTATCATTGTGGAAGAGTCGGAGAACGGAAAGTCAGTTGAGAAAAATGTCGAACCAAATTGAAGTGATCGATCTCGTCGATGATGAGATGGAGGTTGTTGTGAATATCGCCGATGACGACGAAGTGGAAGTTGGGGTAGACGAAGACGTTATTGATATCGCCAATGATGACGATAATGAGTGGGCGGACATTGAAGTGCTTGCACATGATGACTTGGAACTGGCCGAGATGGACAGTGATACGGAATCATTTGATAGTGGATTGGGCGATGCCTCCGATAAAGGAGTCCGTTATGTGCGCGAAATCATAGTGGACCAGCAGCAAATTAATCGGTTGAACCGGGGCGTCATGGGATGTGTGATCTACAAATATCTCACCGAAAATGATCGGGCGAAATTTTGCGTGTTGTGCTACTTTGATATGCAGGGCACGGTTGATCGACTAATTCAAAGATGTGGCCACATCAGCGAACGGATTAACAACATCCAGAGGATATTTTGTACCAACTGCGGCGGGCCGACCCACTAAGTTTCAATGCGCGACACGTGCCCCACCTGACTGAACTTATACTGGGTCGATGGTTCGTATTAGGGGTGTGCGGGTAGCAGAATTGGTCGGGTCGGGTCGGGTCGGGTAATTAGACTATGATTCGGATCGGGTACCCGAATTTTTCGGGTAGCCCGAATTTTTCGGGTAGCCCGAATTTTTCGAGTACCCGTAATCGGACGGGAATACTCGTACTTTATTGAGTAACCGAAATCGTCACAACAATACACACACACAACGCGCGCGCGCGCGCGAGCACACAATAACCGCACTCGTCGAAATCGCCAAGTCGGAGTCCGTATTGTGTGCCTTGTACATCTCCAAATTAAATTTTACTTGCGAGTGAGACGCATAGTTCTAATTTTTATGTTAAATTAAAACAAAAATTAAAACTATACGTCGATGTATCAAATCAACCAACCAATATATGCTTCAAAGGTATCTCCGGTTTCGCTGCCAATCTCAATCGAGCAACTCGTGGATATATAAATATCTGAACTATAAAAGTAAATCTATCGTCGTCCTCTGCAATTTTCTAATAATAATTCAGGTGTAACCGCTTATATTTCCTTATAATTGCAAATATAAAGTGTTAGAGAAGAGGGTTGAAAATGAAAAATTAGAAGTTCATAAAAAAATACACTTCGAGAGTCACTTACAATACCTACGCAGAAGTTTCACGAAAGCATGGATTACTGTAAAGAAGATGCTAGTTGAATGAATGTAATAATAACAATGACTGAACAATTTTTTGTGTTGATCAAATTCAACTCACCTGTCGAATCAACCGCAACGAAAAAATCCCATACGGGACTCCTTTTCTTTTCCTTCAATATTTTCACAGTCTCCGAGTGGCTACCACCTTCTGTACCGCCACTTTTTTCGGATTCTTCTTCAGTGTCACAGTCAGATTTAATTTCACTAACGATCAATCGACTATCACTCGATTCTGAAGATTTTGCGACTGACATTATTAAATTATTAAGATTAGGTGAAACAAGAAACAATAAAGAGACGTTTACGAGTGCTCGCTTGCTCAGCAACTTAACGATTGGCACACAAATCGAAAAAGCCGAATAGTACGTGCATGAGAACAGGAAAGATTATAAGAGTCGTGCGGCGACGCGTGGAGACAAGACGCGGGAGAGAACTCTCTCCCGGTGGTGAGCGCGAGAAGAAGAGAAGTAGCTGTGGCAGTTTGCTCCCAAGCTCCAAGTGTTTACATTGTATGCAAGCGAAATACGAAACATAAACAAGACAAAGAATGAAAGAATAAAGAATAGAGAAGTGAGACGAAAAAAGATCTTTGCAGCATTATGATTTATTCGATTTATCGCCGTCTTCAAGTTTTCGTTTTCTCCCATTATTCGATCGATCCACCTAGATAAAAAATAAAAATAAATTTAAATAATAGATACGGATCTGTGAGTCGTTTACGAATACCCGAAAACCAATTTCGGGTACCCGATAGTGGCGGGTAATGCAAAAACGAAGCCCGTCGGGTACCCGACCCGACCCGAACATCGGGTACCCGAGTCAATCGGGTACCCGCACACCCCTAGTTCGTATTATCTTTAGTATGATTTAAAATAGGATTATGCTTGATAGGTTAATAAGATGCATGATTTGTTATGTTCCAGCATAACGGATCCGCTGCGGATATTCAAAATAAAATAATTTGAAACAATGAAAAACAGACAAACACACACACACACACACACACACACACACACACACACACACACACACACACACACACACCAAAGATTTTAGGTATAATATATACTATGCAAGGTCATTGTTCAATTTAATTATTAATGAAATATTGTTTTATTGTCATTTAATTCGAACCATTATTTTTGCCCCCTCCACCTTCCTTCCACACAAACACACACGCACGCACGCACGCACGCACGCACGCACGCACGCACACACACATACACACACACACACACACACACACACACACACACAAAACACTCATCGACGCCGGCTTCCCCCTCCCGCCAAGCGCTTCACGGACCACACGCCGGCTTTCCCCTCTGTGACGTCACACGCGCCCGGCGACCCCTCCACCCTCTGCCGTACCCCCGCACTAGGCTTCGCCGCGCTGGAGCCCCCGCCCCGCTCCCCCCTGAGACCCCAGCGTTAGCATCGCTCTAGTACATCTACTCACACTACCGTCCAAAAGTTTGGAAACACTCGCCCCGATACCGAGCCACACAAAAAGTTTTATCACTCTTTTAAAAATGACGATATTCTAATTTGCCAAGCGGCGTTTTAAAAGGGACACATTTAACTTCATTTACCTATTTTCAAACAAATTTTAGGATTTTTTTAAAACCCGGTACGCACTTCGAAAGATGGTCGTTTTTTGACTTTTTTTGGGGGCTTGACATTTTAGCGCACGACTCGTGGAAAATTTTGTTCACGGGGAGGCGGGGAGTTTACCGCGTCTGTGGTGCGAGGATACGGGTGCCATAGCTGGGGGGTGGGGGTGGCAAGAGATGGCATCAACCATAATTAATAAGTACTGTTCTCGTTTAATTTGGTTAATAATAAAGTGCATAAATGAATGGTTTTTAAACATTATCATGAAAGATAAATGATGAATTTCAGATACAATGTATCATACTTGATTATACATTATATTTGTAAGTGCACAATGGTTCCGAAACAAACAAAACATGCGTTTTTTTTCTTATAATCTATGTGACCCATTGATATTATTTAGAATGATACCAAAGTTTAATGGAAATATTAACAATTAACTCGGTGCACTTTCATTCAGGTGGAACACATGTTGGATAGAACAATATGATGCACCGGATCTCAACAGTAGTTGCAGACGATCCCTCTCATAGATGCTTAGTGTTCGCTGTAGTAATCGCAAACTGATATAGCTTCTTGAAACTCTTCTTGTACATGGAAATAACACGGAGTGCATTACTTCGGTCGACCATTTGTCGCGAGATTAAAATAATTTACGCAATATACAACTTCTTGGTTGAAACGATGATGTGGCACGTCCGGTCTGTTCTCTTGCGCATTATGGTAATCATCAACAGGGTCACTCTCATACGCGGAATCTACCGATTCGATATCACTGTCCAGTTCGTATATTTCTTTAACTTTCATCTCGTTGTTGTGGTCACCAATACCGATCATTTCAACTTCACGGATTTTATTAACTATTATTGTACTCTTCTTTTTTCTGTGGCTCTTTCGTTGCAAAATCAGACCTCGGAGGCTGAAGACTGGAACAGTGAAAATGGCTGTGCCGATCCTTTTTATGATGTTCGTTTTTGGATTCTCATTGGGTTGCAGTACGGTGGGAATAGTCATGTGTTCCTCGAATCTTTTCAAATTTCAAGACTACGATATGCAAACGGTTTTTTTTTAATCTTTCGAACATGCAGAAAATAATGGGGATGTGTAGAAAAAATTGGGCTCCTAAGATGTCACATCCCGTCTATGCACAAACGAAAGATTTAGTCTCAATATTTTTTTTTCTCAACTAAGGGTGGTCATGCGCTGTGGGAAAAGAAAAGTGAGACTCCATCGTGGAGGCGAAAGCTGACTTGCTCAAGTCAACTTTCAGGACAGGACTCACAAGACTCTTCTCAAGTATTGAATTTTACGATCTTCACAAAATAGTGTTTGGAAACAGAGTATGGATCTTGGTATTTTGCGGTTTCAGATTGATATGCATGCGCGAGTCGAGCATATTTACTTTATCGGCTTGCACTTATAGTATATCTTTTTCACTTATGCCTGTGATACCGTGTTGAATAATCGGTCCAAATATCAGATGGCATTACATTTCCGTCATAAATACGACTCATACTTAAAAACCCATAAAATCCCTCCCATACTCTACGTCGATTGTTTTATTTTTCCCTGCTCTATCCCGACTCTATACCGATTGTAGTATAAAAATGTCTGAGAGGGGATGCCTTTTAATATAATCAGTGAAATATAAAGACGGCAAATTATTTCTCTTTGA
The DNA here is from genome assembly GCA_964007375.1 of Ophion obscuratus. Classification (NCBI taxonomy): domain Eukaryota; kingdom Metazoa; phylum Arthropoda; class Insecta; order Hymenoptera; family Ichneumonidae; genus Ophion; species Ophion obscuratus. The sequence continues at coordinate 53,971,402 of OZ023313.1, forward strand.
GTTATGAAAATAGTTTTTCTTAGTGCGAGCACCCGCGTCGTATGCATTCACGACCTATCGCTTCGGGCAAGCTCACGCTTGAAAACCCATAGAATGTTTAAAACAACTATGGTATGAAGACAATGATCCGAAAAAATGTATGGATTTTTTTCATTCTACCGGTATCCGGTTTTTCATCCGTGAACGTTAACATATATATATTGTAACGGGTAACCCCTTTATCACATTAAATTTATTTGTGTTCGGGACTCGACTAGGGAGTAAATTAATTGAGACCTTTTTATCTAGCAAATAGAATCGAATTTTATTTGTAATTCCTTTACTCGATTAGGCACATCAGATGTGAATCACCTTGTAAATTTCATTGCCCTGTATTTGCGTATCTCTGTACTGTCGCTTTGACGTCTGTCACCGAGGCGTGTTGTTGGTGCAGCTCGCTTCGAATTTGTTTTATGTACAGTTAGTTCGTGTGTGTGTGTCGCGGGATCGTTCGCTCCAATTTCTTTTACAGGTGTACCGCCTAGGCTCGTTGTGTATGTGTCTGTTTGAGAATTTTGAATCTTCGCGTCCGGCCTCGCTCGGCCGCTAACCCTATTGTTTTCCTTTCTTCTCTCTTTCTCTCGTGGAGAATGCTCCTTGTTTTTCTTGCCTTTTTAAAGATCGATGATTGATTTCGAAGCGCTTGGTCAGCTGAGAATTCTTGGCTTTAATTTTCTATTTTACAAATTTCTCTTATCTTCTTTTCGCCACCTATCCTTGCTCCTTATTCTTTCTTGCCTTTTCTTTTCAGTCCCGATCCCATCCTTTCACGAATATTTTCCTTACTTTCGTCAGCTTGGATATCTAATCGCTACTCCGGACACTCGGGTACTTACTCAGAGGGCCAAAAACTTGATTTCTCTTGGTCCACTCTCAGCTTATCCTTCTGCCAAACATGATCCTTGCTTCTGTCAGCTTGGACCTATGTTCGTCTCCGGATTCGCGTCTGAGTCGGACTTCAAACAAGAAGTGCCTTCCTATCCTCAGGGAGGCCCTTTTATACCCCTGGTTTCCCGCCAATTCTTTCCCCTTCCCAAGCGCCTTTTTACAATTAATATTGCTTTAATGTTATCTTCTTTCTTTTTCTTTTTCTATTGACAGTATCCCATACTTCGGGTTTCCCCCGAGGGATGGCACCACTTGTGCCATTTCTAGCTAATTTCTCCACGAGAGATAGAGACGGCCGTGGCCGCGCTTGACACATTATTGCCCTTCGCTCGGTTTGTTTCGTACGCGCGCGTGAGACGGATCTCTCCGTCTCAATATATATATATATATATATATATATATATATATTGCCACGTGTTCCAGTATGTATGTAGTCCAGCCTGTCACGAATCTTAGGGCCCTTCGCAGAGCAACATCAAACCTAGTCAAATGACACCAGGCTATACAGGTCTTACCAAGTTAGGCACATCGTTAAGGCGTTTTTCGTCGACATTCGTAGCCACCCTCCAAGCAATGGGATTTTTTTGGTCACAGTCATAGCCGCTCAAGTTATGCGTTGGATATCAATAACACATATATAAAAGCGAGGTATTCATTACGAAAACAATAAACGTTATCGATCTATGGGCGAAGCCTTTTTTAGCTTTTGACCGCTGATCCGTCTACATGCGCCATTTGAGCACAAATGCACTCGAGGTGTGGAATACTCATAAAATAATGTTTGGTCCAGATGAACCTCCAAACTGCTTCTTCTGTTTATTTATTTGATTTTCATGCTCTCCACGGTAATATATACCCATGCGAGATTAAAAAACCTGGCGGAGGTGTTACTATTGTATCTTCCAAGCTAGAAGGGAACCTCGAAAATATTTCCGATGGGGGACCATCTTTAATCATCGACAGTACTCAGAAGTGACCACACTTTGGTTGAAGCAGTCAGTTAGTTAACATAATCTCTCTGGGAAGAGTTTTCAACTTGTTAATATGGAGAATAATATTGAACCATCAGAATCAAGCTTGTACAACCAAGCCGCGCTCTTAAGTTCAGTCGAAGACTTTGCTGCGTGGGAGCAACGGATCGCCCACTTTATTTAAGTATTGAGAACGTAAAACCGAATAAAGCGCCAACGATTAACAAGTGAACAGCAACAGTCATCGATAGGCCAAATATTGCATCTGGATGGATTAAAGTATTCCCTGCCCAGGCATTTTATACACATGGGGGCAGAACACGGCGGTGATGGGTTAACATGGCGAGAGACTGAGTTGAACGCGTGATGGTCCATACTTTCACCCTTGGTCGATGAATTTCAATAACGTGACAATGACTGAGCTTTACGAAAAATACTCAATCTTACAACAAATGCAAATAAGTATAACCCAATACGCGGTAAATGTTATATCTCATTGCCACGGGAGATAATGAGTATGAAGGCTGCCATTAATGTGCAATCAAGAGATAATGAACGTTTTGCATAGGCGCCGGTTGCAGCTTTATGTCCAGCCGAACGGAAAAGTGAAAATGCATCTTCTTACCCACATTATTCAAAAGTATTAAAACCATCTTATATTGAACCCCCACTGACCATAGATAAAAAATTGATCTTCATAACAATCTATCCATCACTTTGGATATCACCAAAAAATACATTGTTCCGATACGCATGGCTCAGCATAAGAAGGAAACGCATATCAATTTGTTCTACATACAAGATACCGAAAATAACAATGTATGACATTTCGCATGGATCAAGAATTGTTAAGACTCCTGAGCGCACAACTGAACAGTAATAGCCATAAATGTATACATATATTATGACGGGTATCACGTGTGACTGTAGGCGGAGGAAGGGGAAATTAATAATGGTTCAGCAAACGATCGAATTCAAATATAATTTAATTAATACAACACGATTAGGCTCGGTACAAAAAAAAAGAAGTTACTTCATTAAGTACAAAAAGGATAAATTTAGGCTCGATATAATAAAAGATTCTGAAATAGTGATAATTTAATTTTAGCTCGAATTAAACGGGTTTCTGGGCACGCGAAGTCCGTCCTCAATTTCGTTACCTGTTTGAAATATTCTCGATTTATAAATTCCGTAAGTTGGGCGCTACCCTTTCTGGGGCAACGCGCTTAACGCATACGCGAAATTTTCAACTCAAACAAAAAAAAGGTATACAAACGCTAGGTCTATTTGTCGTGTTAGATTCGCTAAAATGTCGAAGGGATATCTTAGGGTATCGGGCACAGACGGGGTTCCCGAACGCGATGGCTTCTTAACACTTGGGCCACGACTATTTTAATCTTTATTTTGTATTACTCAAATTAATCTCGCGCAAACGGAAAATAGACAATAATAATGTCACCCGAGTCGGCCGACGGTCGTGCTACACGAGGCTGGGCCGCGGCTTCTCCCAATTTATTCCTATAATTTTCCGATTATTTTACTCGAGCCAATTGCTCGGATTGACTTGCACTGATTTAATATTTCTTACTCTACTGTAAACAATGTTTTAATTGCGACGCGCACGGAAAGGGGGACGTCGATTTCGGGAGGAACCGGGGAAGGGTGAAGGGAATAATTTAACGGTCGCCCGTGCGACAGAATTTTTCCCGAACTGAATTTACTGGCTTCCGCTAGCCGCTCTCACAAAAGAGAAAAGAGGAAATACTTACGTTTGCGCTGGGAACACTTCCTCAATCGATTCGTTAATCCTTTGTCCTTTCCTCGTCTCAATCCGAGTTTTAGCTTGATCGCTTCGGGTTTGTCGCTAAACGCTACCTCGCTCGACCACGCTGCAGGATCTAATGATCGACCACGCCGGCCGGCTTCCTCGTCTCGCACAATCCCGTGCTAGACGCCGCACCTCCGACCGATTTTCCACCTCGACCTTCGTGACTCGCCCTTCCGGTCGATATCCTCGACGGCTCTTGTTCCTTCCGAGTCGGTGAGCGCCCCAGTCGGTACGGCGCTCGCCAGCCATATCGCCCGAGAGCTCCAGTCTCCGGCCTACGCGCAGTAGGCCGGACACTCGGGAGATGGCAGCAGGATGCCCTCGGACGGCCAGTCCAATTTCCTCGTCGTTGGGAGATAGCGTTGCTGGTTCTCTGAGTTGACGGCCGGGCTGACGTGACCCCAGTCGACAGTCCGCGTGGTCGTTTCGTGATCGCGATAGGGGGGTGCGGGAAGGACCGGGGGATAGTGTCACAGCATCTATATAAAGAAAATTCTTAAAGCTACCTTAATATTAACAATTAACTTTTCTCAGTAAAGGTGCGTGGCGGAGACTATGGACCCTGGACCCTGCTTAAACTGGAGTACTCCCCTCTTTTCCTGCAAGAGCGGTTATTCAGTTATGCTTTCTTTACTGCAGGGGAGGAGGTCGGAATGGGTATTTTAAGGAAAGGTGTACTTGAGTACTAGGCTGGCGGCATTTACTCATAATATCCGCTGGCTGAAGTTACCCGTAATACTGGAGCGATAAATTTCCTACTATTAAATCACAGACTGGTTACCTTAGTTTCTTAAATCTTTGCGATGACTTTGCCCTACTGGTAGTCGTCCGTCGCATACTCAGGTACTGTCGTCAGTCGTTCTGTAGATTCGCCATCGGATGAGTATCTCGATGCTCGCTGGGACTTCCGGCGAGGCTTCCTTGGCCTTTCACCGTAGCTAATCTCTAGATGACTACGTTGACTCGCTGGTCGCTGGATTCTTCTTACTCGCGACTTCTCCTTGGCCGTTCGTGAAGCAGTTCCAGGGCCAGGTCTTGGGATGTAGGATATCGTGTTTGGGACAGCAATAGATGGGGGTGGGATTTGGGCATGAGGACAAGGACATCAGTAGGGGAAGGGGGAATAAGGATAACGACATCAGATTAGGATCAGGGGCGCCAGAATAAGGACATCAGGGTAGGGGACATGCATCTCGCAAAACCCAAGCTAGCACTCAAAGCAAAGCAAGCATTAATAAGCGCGAGTCTGTTCATGATCGTACTGTCCTTGTCTTTCCAACCGGGAGATCAGTTCGAAAAGGTGGGCGTCGGAGACCTCGATTCACTTTGAGCGTTGGGGGCGTAGCCCGCTACGGCGACGCCGTTTTGGGCTTAAGGCTGCTGTTGCTGGTGATCGCGACCTGCTCGGGCCGGCGATCGCTGGGTCAGGGGCTGCCTCTTCTTCTGGGGTTGGGCCTACTTGCGGGTCCCGGAAGGGCTTTAGATCCTTAATGTGAACTCGGGGGTTGCGACGACTCGTCGGATCCTCGAGTTCATATACTACGGGTGCACTGCCAGGATACGAAAGGGGCCGCTATACCGCGGCGCCAGTTTGGCGGCGAAGTTCTGCGCTCCTGACGACAGAACTCGGTTCTTCCGCAGAACTACATCTCCCACCTGATACCTCGTATCTTTTCGGTTCTTGTTGTAGTACTTAGCCTGCCTTTTCGCGGCGGCCTCCAGGTTCTTTCGAACCCAGTCGTGCAGCAGAGGTGACCGCTGCATTCGGATGGACCATGCTTCCGGGTTTCCTGGGGTTAATTTGGGGGGTTTAGGGGCTTCGTCTCTTAGGCTTTCAGCTAGGCGGGGTTTTCGGCCAAAATTAAAAAATGCGAGGGTCATCGGCCGTGTTTATCGCAAAACATAATTCCGGTAGGTGGGCGTCCCAGTCTCGGTGATCCATACCCACGTATGAGGTTAACATTGACTTTAGTGTCCGGTTGACTCGCTCAACCGGCTTCACTTGCGCGTGGTAAGGCGGCACCGTTGATGGATTCCAAGCTCGTCCAAATAACGCGTTACGTGCGTGTTCACAAATTCCGTTCCGTTGTCGGTCAGGAAGTACTGTGAGCAACCGTACCGGTTGACCACCAATATTTCGAACGCCTTCATTATGGTGGCGCCGGTAGCACTACCAAGCGCCTTAGCCTCCACGAACTTCGTGAAGACATCCTGGAAGACCACAACGTAACGATTCTTTGCTTTGCTGGGGGGGGGACCCATCACGTCGGCAGCGACTACGCACCACGGACCTTACGTGGTCCGCTCTTGCATCAAGCCGGACGGGGGTAACTGCAAAACTTTGTGGTGCTGGCATACAGGACAACGCGCAACGTATCGTGCTACGTCTTGGAATATGCCTGGCCAAAAGAAATCCCGGATGACCCGTTGATACGTTTTATCAGCACCCAGGTGGCCAGCTTGGGGTCCTTGATGGGCATCCCCCATTGCTCGCCGCCTAGTCTCGGCCGGCAAGACAAGCTTCCAGGCGTCCAAGTCCAAAATCGTCGGATCGATGATCGAATGCGGCCGATGGTAGTACAGTTTGTTGTCCTCGATTTTCCAGCTCGGGTGTTTCCATGGGAATTCACGGACTTTTTGTACCTTGTCCAGGTATCAGGGGTCGGTACTTTCTCCGAGCGCGGCTAAGGCCGCGTCGGTGTCCTCGAACATGCGGGAAAGGGCATCAGGGACAACATGAAGGGTTCCTTTTCGATGGGATATCGTCAGGTCTCATGCTTTCATCGAGAGGGCCCACCAGACTAATCGTCCCGAAGGGTCCTTCAGATTCCTTAGCCACTGGAGACTGCTGTGATCGGTGATGACAGTAACGTGAGTGCCTTCGATGTACGGTCGAAACTTTCTCACGGCCCAAATTACCGCCAAGCACTCCTTCTCTGTGACAGTGTATTTACGTTCGGCGCTGCTCAGCAGCCTGCTGGCAAACGCGATCAGATATTCTTCCCCATCGAATTCATGCGTCAGGACGGCTCCCACGGCCGAGTCGCTGGCGCCTGTCTGGAGGACGAAAGGGCGAGTAAAGTCGGGGCGGGCTAGGATAGGGGTCTGACTTAGGGCCTCGCGGAGAGACTCGGAGGCTTCCTGCTGTTCGGTCCCCCAGTTCCAGGGAACGTCCTTTTTCAGGAGTTCGGTCAGAGGGATTTTATCCCGCGAAAGCGTGGGTAAAAATCGGGCATACCACCCTACCATTCCCAGGGAACGGCGTAATTGCCGAAGGATCCTGGGCGGAGGGTATGCTAGGATGGGGGCGACTTTTTTCGGGTCTGCCTTCAATCCGTCCCGGCCGATGGCCTATTCTAGATACGTTACTTCCAGGCAGAACAATTCACTTTTCTCCCGGTTGATCGTGAGCTCCACGGCTCGAAAGACTTCCAGGACGATCCTCAAATACTCGAAGTGGTCGGCTTCGGTATCGGTGGCGATGATCACGTCATCGAGATACGCAAAGACATGGGGATGCCATGCCGGATCGATGAGCTGATCCATCAGCCGCTGAAACGTCATTCTCCTGAACTGGAAAGTCCTCGGCCACGAACGGCGAAGGCGGTGACAGGACGACTTTGGAGTCTACAGGGATCTGGAAATAAGCCTGGCTCAGATCCAACTTCGGGATGAACCGGGCTAGTCGAAGGCCATCCAAGATCCGATCCATATTGGGAAAAGTGTAGGCGTCCTTCATTGTTACCCGGTTCACGTCGCGATAGTTAATGCAGAAGAGATGCTTCCCGCCTATGGGTTAATTCTATTATTCCTTTAGGATACAAATCGGAAACAAAATAGAAGAGTATGTTCGCTTACATTGGTGCGCCTCGGTGATGACCCAGTCGCTTGGGTAACGGGTAACGGTCGTAAAACTAAGAGCCCTGCGCCGGAGGGCCAGAAGCGCTCGCAGATGGTGTGTGTGTTAGTGAGACGGATACAGATGTTCGATGACACAGATTCTTATATTCGTAAATTTCACGGATCGAGAATGGAATTTACAATAAAGTAATGCGCGGAATACAACGCCAAGGTTCTTATGATTATCGCGTAACGAATACAGAAGTTTCGAAGTACAAGATGCTCTAAGTTTGAATCGTATGACAACGTTCGCGTTACAAGAAGAGAACAAAGTTTTGACGCGATGGATATCGGTTAGAGAACTCTAGGTCTGAGCTCGTTGGATTCTAATCGGAGACTGATATGAGCAGAACTCTTTCGGAGTATCAGAAATCAGGGTGCGATACATTTTTGGAGGAAGAAATCTTTAGGAGAGTGAAACTTAGGTGACGTAATTTTTTTGGATTGGTGGTCCGGACATAAAACATGACCTGATTCGTGTGATTGGCCGGAAGAAGGAAGCGAGAACGAGTTGTCGGTGTATTATTGGGTAAAGGCGCATATAATCGAGATTAGCGCTGTATTTCCGAGAACACTGCGCAGCTTCTCTTATCGAGTATATGGGGAAACCGAGAGGAGACAGATAGGGCCTTGTTCGTGACGGAATGCGTCACGCGAGAGAGAAGGAGCTAGTTGGCCAGCCAGGGAAAGCGCGTTGCTTATGTCATCAAACTTTGCTACTGCAAGAGTCAGAGCCCCTTCTTTTGTAAGAATATATTTTTTGTGCATGCATAGGATTAGGCCGGTTCGTTCGTCCGCGTCTTGTTCCGCGAAGTCGCGTAGTTTCAAATTTTTACGACCAAGATCTTCGGCTGGGTTATGCGATACACTTTTCATGCATGTTCGCAATGTATTGGCGAGTCTTGGAATCTAGAACTCTCTGATTCAATAAATTTTTGTGTAAGGGGAAGTATGGAGTGTTCAGTCTGGTTTGGCTTAGGAATATGTATCGAGATCTCTCCATCTTTAGCAGAGTTTCTCTGGCACGTGTCGCAAACTATTTCACGGGGATGCAGTTACGCAAGGACGTGACAAAACAATCTCAAAAAGTCAATCCCCATAACAAATTCGTAGCCTAACGCGGCTACGCGTACCTGGAGGGATTGCACTTTTCCTGCGAGATCGAAGGTCAATGTGACTGCCTTGTCTACTGGAACTACTGCCCCGTTGGCGACCCGAACGCCCTCCACTATTGGTTGCAAGAGGAGTCCTCTCCTCCTTGCTACCTTCAGCCCGAGGTACGGTTTCGTAGATCCAGGGTCTACCAACGCCAATAGGAGTTCGCCACACATGGGCTTTGGGGAGTTCGTGAGGGATTCGCGGGGGGTATTGCTGGCGGGTTTTTCCAGGTATGTGGGGAGCAAGGAGCGGATGAGGGTTTAGGTGGGGGAGGAGGGTTCTGAGGCTGCCTCGCCTTCTTAGGGTAGCCGCTATGACCCTTGGTCTTCGCGGCTGAGTCGGAGGTGTTCGGGCGAGGGGTTCGGCTCGGCAATGGGGGGTAGGCGGGGGAGTAGGGTAGGCTCTGGCTCTTCTAGGGCGGCTATCTTCATGGGGGCCTCCCGGCCACGCTGCTCATACGATACCGAGGGCAGGAGTGTCAGAACCTTCTTCGGCGGTGCCCGGTATGCCGTCGCCTTTCCCCAAAATATCTCTCAGCTGCGTCCCAGCCGCTGGAGATCGAGGAAGCTGCTCACATCCTTTCGCTGCATGTGCTCGGCGTAATCCGGGTGCAGATTCTCGCAGCAAATATCCAGTTGAGTCGCGTTACTCAACGGTGGGCTCAGGTGATTGGGGAGGGTCCTGATTTTCAAGATGAACTCCGCCATAGGCTCTCCCGGCCACTGCGTGCGGAGTTCTATTTCCTTTCGTAGACGTTTTTTCATGTCACCATGGCCACATCGTTCCCGAAAGTAGAAGACGAATTCCTCGTACGAGCTCCAGTCCTCTCGTTCTACTCTCAACCATAGAAGAGCGGCATCGGTGAAAGCCTCGGGAAGGGCGTCCATCAGATCTTCCTCCGTGACCTTCCTTAAAATGCAGTATCTCTGCCAATGTTCTATACCTCTCGCATGCCGTGGCCCGGGCGAGTCGTAATATTGTGACGAGTCCCGCAGTGGTCGGGGTTGGGGAGGGGGAGGGTCTGCATGTCGCGACCAAGCTTTTGGAAGGGGTCCTATTCGGGTTCTGTTCCGGGGGGTGGGCGCCGGCAGGGTATACGTGTCATGCGGTGGCCACTTCTGGCTACCGATGATCCTTAATAATCCTGTGGTGGTTGGACTGGATGTGGGAAAGGTTTGAGATGGTTGGTGGGGTGACTGGGAAGGGGGAAGGGCAAAGGTAACTGCGGTACGGTCGGGGGCCGCGGTGACGTTTCCTCGGGGCGCGGGTGTCGGATTGACTCTTCCTGTTGGCGATCTCCAATCCCGCTGGACCGGCCGTCTCCTGGGCGATGGCGTAGGCGTTCTATCGCGGTCGTCCGGACCCGGTGCCTCTTCTAGTGACCCGTGGGGTGGCGGCGTCATCGTCCGCCTCTGTGCTGGCCGGTGATCCTCGTATGTCGGGGGTTGGCGGCTGTCAGCGGTCGATGATTCGAATAACGTAGCCAACAGTGGATCGATCAATGCACCCGCAAGCATGAATGGGGGGGGGGGGGATGAGCGTCCCCCGCTCATCCTTCCGGGGATCCCATCGGACTAAGGCCCCTGGAACCCGTGTCCTTATTTCGTGCCGGATGAGACGATCCTGTACCTCGCTTTGTGTCCCGTCCGTGCTGAGGCCCGCTCGGTCACAGGCTCTTAGGGTGTCCCGCATTGTCGTCAACAGCTCAACTTTTTGTCGTGCGATCCTTTCTTCCGTAACCATCAGCGAGAGATCGGCTACATCCACTGAGAGGGGCGATGTCGGTCCTCGCGGGTGGTCTATTGGGGAGGTGGTCATAATAGGGGACGAACGGGTGAGGGTCGTGACGGTACTCACCGTCACCGGGGTGTCTGCCATGTTGCGGGTGCGGTAAACGCAATAAACGAGAAAATTAGGGGGTTGGGAAACCGTTCGCGATTACTCCGCGGCTCGGTTAAAACGGAATTTAAATCCTTGGTGAAAAGCGAAACCCAAAAAAAAATTAAGTAAACTCAATTGCTTTAATAACCCAAATATTTAACCCAAAACAACGGAAAGTCTTACTCGACAATTCGTTTGTTGACTCTACTCCCTGGGACTGTAACGTTAATTCTGTTTATTTTATCAACTGACTCTAAATTCCCAAGGGAGTATTATTTCCCGGACTATACTACGGGAAATAGTGGTATAGTCCCGTGGTATAGTCCTGGACTATACCACGGCACTATACCACGGATGAAAAACTGGATACCGGTAAAATGAAAAAAAAAAATCCATACATTTTTTCGGATCATTGTCTTCATACCATGGTTGTTGTAAACATTCTGTGGGTTTTCAAGCGTGAGCTTACCCGAAGCGATAGGTCGTGAATGCATACGACGCGGATGCTCGCACTAAAAAAAAATATTTTCATAACTCAAAGAGAAATAATTTGCCGTCTTTATCTTTGACTGATCATATTAAAAGGCATCCCCTCTCAAACATTTTTATACTACAATTGGTATAGAGTCGGGATAGAGTAGGGAAAAATAAAACAATCGACGTAGAGTATGGGAGGGATTTTATGGGTTTTTAAGTACGAGTCATGTTTATGACGGAAATGTAATGCCATCTGATATATGGACCGATTATTCAACACGGTATCACAGGCATTAGTGAAGAAGACATACTATAAGTGCAAGCCGATAAAGTAACTATGCTTGAGTCGTGCATGCATAGCAATCTGAAACCGCAAAATACTAAGATCCATACTCTGTTTCCAAACACTGTTTTGTGGAGATCATAAAATTCAATACTTGAGAAGAGTCCTAGCAAGTCAGCTTTCGCCTCCACGATGGAGTCTCACTTTTCCTTTCGGACAGCGCATGACCACCGTTAGTTGAGAGAAAAAAAATTGTGACTAAATCTTTCGTTTGTAAATAGACGAGATGTGACATCTTAGAAGGCCAATTTTTTTACACATCCCCATTATTTTCTGCATGTTCAAAGGATTAAAAAAACCGTTTTCATATCCTAGTCTTGAAATTTGGAATGATTCGAGGAACACGTGGCTATTCCCACCATACTGCAACCCAATGAGAATCCAAAAACCAAAATCTTAAAAAGGATCGGCACAGCCCTTTCCACTGTTCCAGTCTTCAGCCTCCGAGGTCTGATTTTGCAACGAAAGAGCCACAGAAAAAAGAAGAGTACAATAATAATTAATAAAATCCGTGAATTTGAAATGATCGATATTGGTGACCACAACAACGAAATGAAAGTTAAAGAAATATACGAACTGGACAGTGATATCGAATCAGTAGATTCCGCGTATGAGGGTGACCCTATTGATGATTACCATAATGTGCGAGAAAACAGACCGGACGTGCCACATCATCATTTCAACCAAGAAGTTGTATATTGCGTAAATTATTTTAATTTCGCGACAAATGGTCGACCGAAGTATTGCACTCCGTGCTATTTCCATGTACAAGAAGAGTTTCTAGAAGCTATATCAGTTTGCGATTACTACAGCGAACACTAAGCATCGATGAGAGGGATCTTCTGCAACTACTGTCAAGATCCGGTGCATCATATTGTTCTATCCAACATGCGTTCCACCTGAATGAATGTGCACCGAGTTAATTGTTAATATTTCCATTAAACTTTGGTATCTTTCTAAATAATATCAATGGGTCACATAGATTATAAGAAAACAACGCATGTTTTGTTTGTTTCGGAAACATTGTGCACTTATAAATATCATGTATAATCAAGTATGATAAATTGTATCTTAAATTCATCATTGATTTTTTATGAAAATATTTAAAAACCATTCGTTTATGCACTTTATTATTAACCAAATTAAACGTGAAAAGTTCTTATGAATTATGGTTGTTGCCACCTCTTGCCACCCCCACCCCCCGGCTATGGCACTCGTATCCTCGCACCACAGACGCGGTAGACTTCCCCTGCCCGGCATAGCCTTCTTCAACGATGACTTCCCATTGCCATCCGCCGGTCTATGGTAAGCATTCAGGCCTTCAGCTTCCGCCCCCCGCTCCGCAGCATCCTCGCGTGCACACACACACACACACACACACACATACACGCGCGCGCGCACACATACACATACACACATATGCACACGATATTATTTATAGCAATCTCTGATAAATTGTACTTGAAATTTATTCATTATTGGTGAAAATGTTCTATTGTAACCATTTGTTTGTATTTTATAGAAAGAATTAAAACAACATGCACTTATTAATTATGATTGTTGCCTCCATCTATTCTACCCCCCCCCCCTCCCCTCGCATTTGTCCTCTTGTGAGGAGCTTACCTTCTATCCTGTGAGGAGCTTACACTCTATCCTGCAATCTACGTCCGAATTAGGATTGAAATTTTAAGGAAATGGCTTAGCATCGCGAGAAATTGGGATCAGCATCGCGAGAAATTGCGTTAGCATCGCCAGAAATTGCATCAGCATCGCGAGAAATTGAATTAGCATCGCTAGAAATTGGGATTAGCATCACGAGAAATTGGATTAGCATCGCGAGAACATAGGATTAGCATCGCAAGGTATTGCATTAAAATTGGAGATTGTCATGCAATCTGGGTTTGTTTTTCTTTTTTGTTTCTTTTTAGTTAGTTTCTCTTCATCAGTGCTCTCACTGGAGCGCTGACAAAGTTTTGTTTTGACGTGTTCGTCGATTTTTTTTTATTGGCCACTACTGGGTTCTGGACCGGCGTATTTGGTCAATCTACGTCCGAATTAGGATTGGAATCTTAAGGAACTAAATCAGATTTGGAGATTGTCATGCAATCTGTTTTTTGATTGGAATGATCGCGAGGAAATGGATTGGATTCGCAGGTTGTCATGCAATCTGATTCTGTTTTTTGTTTGCTTTTGTTTGCCACGATGTCGAATTCCTGTAGTTTTATGACCGGCATGATCAGTCGTACGGCGTCATTTGTGGGGTGAAAACCTTCAGATGAGCCTTTCCGTCGATGTTTGTTACCGGGCAGTCGCCGGCGTATACACCCTTACGGATTTTTGAAGGCGGGATATACCCTTCCATCAACGTGCAGTTTTCGACACTTATGTGGAAAGAGGTTTTGAACGCACGGGGATTCCTAGTACCTCGTCGTTTGTTCGTTCGATCGGCCATGCCTTGCGAAAGACATTTTTCGACTGTGTGCCCTGAGTTTTTACACAATTGGCAGTTTGTGACCCGGGAATTGTGATCGGTGTAATACCTGTCGGCGGTGAGACCGAGTTTTTTTTTTGCAAATTTGAAAGATTACTGAGCCTTGCTCGTTTGGTGTTTTTCTGCACTCGCTGGCACTGTGGCCTAGACCTTTTCAAATTTGGCATGTAAGATTCGCGAACCGACAGATTTCTGTAGTGTGATTGTGTTTCTTGCACACGTTACAAAATTTTACGGATCTTGACGGGACAATCGCTTCGATTATTTCCCTTGTCTTTTTCCTGATTGTTGCGGGAATCTACGACACTGTCGTCGGCCATTTGAAAAATATTACCGAGTTCTCTCTTACATAGGTTCATTGAAGATATCTTCTATAGGAATTAAGACTCGATACAAAAAGTTGATTCGATATTGGTTGATGGAAGACTGAGCTCTGAATTTGATGAAGATTGTTGGGAAACTGGGGTTGAGACTTGATAGAAGAACTTCAGTCTATGGTAGTTGTCGGGAGACGGCTTCGACGTTTTGTACCCTGACCCTTCTTGGTTCGCATGCGAATTTTTTGAGTGAGTGAGAGACAATCTTTGGTTTCTCTTCTTAGAAATAATGGCGCTGATGGAAGGGGCAATTTCGCTTTGTTAACGGAACGCGCATGAGGTGTGAGGCCAAAATTCGTGCTAAGTCGTTCGCGATAGCGCGACAACCGTTTGATTCGAACGGCCCAGATGTTTGCATACTCCGCTCTGTTTACCGGGTCGAATCATGCAGACTTCTCTTTGTCTCCATGCGGATGGCTAGCGTAACGTTTTTGGAGTGAGTTCCTCTTTGATTTCTTGTGCTGCGGTTTTTCGTGAAAAATTTGCCAGAGATCGTGTTCTCGTTTTAAGCCAATGTGATAGGAAAAGTCAATGACTGGCGGTGCTGCTATCGTGTATATATCACTGCGATTTAAATATGCTCGCGGAACGTACGCAAGTTCCGTTTAATGCTGTTACGCGTTTTTTCTTAGATTTATACATTTAATACGCTTATGACGGCAAATGAGGATATTGGGAATAACCGAGATAAGAAACCTAAATGAGAGAAGAGGCATTCGCTAGGATGTAACATCATTTATAGCATTTATATGAATATCATTTATATGAAATGTGTGCTTTTTCACTGTCGAGAGCATGGTTCTCGCCAAATTACCGAAAATGCAATGCAATCGTTAAGGGGCTATACCAGTGTGACACGTTCAAAAAATCGATTTTTCCTTTTTGCTTTTTTCGACAGTTTATACTTTCAAGAATATCATTATCATTTATGTCATTTATATCAATATCATTTTATCTTTCCAAAATCGATAGTTAAATCTCTAAACGCGTTTTTCTCGAAATGAGATTTTTCAAATTCGCTGACATTGTAACTCACAGAGCAATTATCCGATCGACTTGAAATTGGAACTGAGTACTGTTGAAGATATTTACTCTACAATGATGTAGGATATTTTTGATTGGACGAAAATTGACGATTTGGCATTGAAAAACACGGCCATTTCATACTTATGAAAACAGACTTTTTTCATAACTACGCTATTTTGTTAGATTTTGATATTTTTCGACAATCCTACGTCATTGTACAGGAAATACCTTCTAGTTCAACGACATTTTTTTCGGTTTCAGCCACTCAATCGGCCGGAATCATGTCAGCAATGGAGGAACTTTTTTTGGCGTCTCCAAAGGCAGCGCATACGTCGCTTGGATCTTAATATTTTTCTATGAAAAAATTACGTAATATAGGTCAAATAGCCAAGTATATTGTTAATTTTTCGAAACATTTAATTGAGTACTTTTCTTCCAAAAAATCCCGATAAGCATTCTAATTTTCAGCGTTCACACTGGTATAGCCCCTTACGGAATACTCTCCATCAAGCCACATTCAAATCGAACACATCAAACATTAACTATTCGCATTTAAATAATTACAAATATTTCGGAGTGATTGCGTCTGACGCGCGTCGTACCCAAACAAACTCGGTCTGATGATCGGAAGCAGATATAGAGATTTACCGTTCTGGCCTTTCAGCATAGTATGCGGGAGTCATTCTTACAGTATTGTAGGGTTATTTTCCTGAAAAAAATATCGAACTTTTTCGATTTTGTCACATTTCCCGAGACTTTAAAACACTGTTCATCGTAGAAATAGTCACTAATGCACTATTCACTATTAATATATATTGAAACGTTTCGCGATTATTGCGAAAGTTTTTTATTTCGTTTTCGGATAATCGCTACGCGGATTCTGAGGAAAACGAGCTTAACCGGCGAATATTTTTGCCGTGTAATAGTACGGGGTTCCCGTAGCCTCCTGAAGGGCGATGTACTATTTATGTGCCGGGAATGATGGTGAGGATTTTGAGAGGTTTTTTGGAGATGCCTCAGTGGTAAGAGGGTCTCAGAGACGCCTGTCTCAATCCGTCATCATCGGCATTTGATGTGATGGATTGTCGTATGAGATATTAATAGGTGGATGAACAAGTATAATTGTTAGTGTGTTAATTCCGTGAGTTTAATGGTATTAGTTAGGTGTAGCCTACGGGGACGTTTTACGGGGATCTGGAACGGACGTTTACGGGGATCTGGAACGGTCGGCGAGAAGCGCTGTCATTGTTGGAGAGACAAGGATAGGAAGAGCCATGCGAGGTGTTGCGCGCACGCGGTTCCCCGGGCGCGATCTCTCTCTTCTTCTTTCACGCTCTCGCTCGCACTCGCACAGTCCGCGAGCGTCGTCGTGTACGCGTAACGCCGGTTTCGGGATCGCTTCTGTAAAGAGAATGCGATGGCCCGTCGAATTTACTGTAGATCGGTTTATATGGCGATAATACCGGTTGGCACAGGTTGCTAAAATGCAACTAAGCGCACGGGTGCCACGCCGTGTCGCTCACGCGCTAGAGAGGCTAGCGTTTGTAGTAATGCGCGAGCTCGAAGACGATATATTCTCCTCGAGTGCGCATAGCGGGGCCGTCCGGAAGGGACGGCTGACCTCCTCGGTGCCAGGCGAGGAGGACCAAGAACCAGAGAAGCTGGTTTAGAATTTCCTTCTTGTACAGCGAAGCGCGATCGGCACTTCACGGACTGCACACTCCGAGTATTTGTGCGTAGGATGCGTAGTATGGCGATCGATCGTCCTAATGACAATCGATCGGGTGTTATTTAGAGTTCCCTAACTAGCAATCACCACGACGACTCTATTTCCGAGGTCGGACTTCCAGCGCAATGCTGGGGCTCCCCAAGGAAATAGAGTATCTAACTCGAAGCTGAGGTTATTCTAGGATGGGACCAGGGCTACGGCAGCAAGGCCTCCATCCTGTGATCCGAGGTCTCGGATGACGAGTGACTCCACGTAATATGATGAGTAATTTGCGACAGAGTGCCTCTCGGGCTCGTGCACGCCCTTAAATAGCCTCAGGCCCGTCAGGAGAAATTCCATTTCTCCTACGATTCTGGAGGGCTAGGTAGGGAGTCACGTTTCCGGGGGACACTCCGTTAGTGGGGTGACCGTTCGGGTTATTTTGAGGACTTTCGCGTACTGCAGATATTTTGAGGGGAAAAATATATCCGATTGCTCCTCTCTCCGATATTAGGCGCACATTAGGTGTGAAGAGGCGTCGTGATGAATTTAGGGCGCACTCTTAACTCATAGGAGTGGTCAAGGCACGAGAATCGCGAGGTGTTAGATCGAGGGCGGAGACTCCCGCGAGTTAGCGGTTGTCCTGCTCCTCGCGATGGGCGGAGCTCCTAGCGAGGTGTCGCGGCTCGCCCCGTATGCCTAGTGTAAGCGTCCTGCCCCGCCGGCGGCATGGCCGGTTGCTCCGATCGTTGGTCAGATTACGCCATTATTTCGGGATCGGGGTAATACTAGCGTAATCCATGTGACGGTGGCTTACCTGTACAGCTGAACCGTTACAATATATATATTTTTTAAATTTCTCTTTCACCAAACTATATTTTTTATTTCTCAATTTACCTTTTTTACATTTTTTGTCTCTTTTTCTCTCTCTGTAACGGACTTGCTTGTCTGTTTATTTCTCTGTCATCCAGATCTGAGCTATGTTCATAGTTTCAAGTCTCCAGCTCATCCGGAAGTTAATTTAAAATCGATTGCAAAATGTATACCGACCAGACAAACAAATGGTAAGGTAGTCGGCCCAGTGGCCGTCAGGGTTCTAGTGATCGTCATGTTTACGCATTAAGTAAATATTTTAAGATAAAAATCAGTCCTTCGTGCGGATGTGTGGTATATTAGCTTCCAGGTGGTATTTACTATGTTGTATTGCATTTTCACACCCGTAAGTATACGTATAAAAGAATAATCAAATTAAATATATTCCACTACGACGTCTAGCTATCATTTCGGCGGAATCCTTCATTAGGAGGTTAACATGAACCATGTCACATCTCGGGTGATTTGAGAATGCCTGTGGACTTGCGTGAAGTAAGTTTTCCTTCACGTGATTAAAAAGGATTTTTTTTTTGCGTTCAGAATACAAAATTATAGTTTTATGTTAGTTTCAACGAATTTTCATATATGAAAATGACCGGTTCAGCAACATAAACAATGAGGCGATTAATCGCCATGGCTATCGATAACTGGGACAATGTTAGCGGAAAAATAGTCTTACGAATCGAATATTGGTTTTGTGACCAGCATGCCCGCCTCCGCGGCATTCGGCGTGCACCTCCACACTTCCCGGTCTTGGCATTTCCTCCCGCCCGGTGAACCTGAAACTCTGGCCCTGGGCAATCGCTCGACAGGCTGAGTCGCCTCGCGACGCGGGGCGTTGGGCGCCAGATACTAGGTACCGCCAGTCCAGGCCTGACTTAAAATTCTCCACGCCGCGAGGACGGATGCGAAAGACGGCGGGAGGACGGTGAGGACCGAGGACGGGCCGGCTAACCCAGCTCACCGACGTGAGGGAATATGGTAGAGGGGCGCAGACGTTGGAGACAATCGAATTCATAACTAGTTCCAAGTTTATTGCCGCTTCTCCAAATACACGGGGACGGTCCCCCACAAAATAACAGAAAAATACGAAAGAACAGCAACGGGGCCGGTTTTCCCCCAAACAACCAAAACAATAAAGCTAATTAATTCAATTAACCGGACGCACGCAAGGGTTTGTTTAGAACGGAGACGGTTCCCCAAATAACCCAAAACAATAAACGTATCGCATAATTACAATGAACGGGCGCACGGGAGGGGACCATCGTCGAGGCCAACGCAGCCTGATTTAATTCGCCGGGACAACGCAGGTGAAGTTCGCGTAACACGCGCGACACGCGTTCGGACACCCATTTGCTTAGGCATGTTTGCGGCGAGAAACAATAGGTAGAAGTGGGTCGAGTCAGATCGGAACTTGAGCAGGGTCGGTTCGCAAAACAAAATCATCCGTCCTAGAATCTCTTCTAAATGGAGAGATAACCGGCATCACTTTCCTCGCGACAAACTGAGTCAGAAGGTAACCGCGAGAGAAAAGAAAGGTAACCAAAGCTACACGTCGGATAACCGGAAGGTATCCGCCAGATAACCGGAAGATACGCGATCGTCGATGGACGGACGCGGGTAGGCCGTCGAAGAACGCACGTATTATGTGACGGGGATGCGAGACACGTGGTCCGGACGCGTAGATAACCGACCGACAACCGAGAGGTAACGAACCACGGGTATCCGAACTGACGAGTGGCGGGCGACCAATCGTCAACGACAACCGAAAGGTAACCGAGAGAAAACCGTAACGCGAAGAAATAACGAGTAGATAACCGAAAGATAACCGTTGGGTAAGGTACGCGGGACTAACACACGGGCACCGAAATTCACCGAAGGAAGCAGAAACTTATAACGCGCACTATTCGGAGGGAACGAAAAAGATAAACGGCAACACGCGGACTCGAAGACGTGCGAGAGAGAGAGAGAGAACGCGAGGTAAACACTCGCGCGCGGGCGCGTCTACACGCTGCCCGGGGCCGACCGCTACACGGACAATGACCGGCCTTTGTTCCGACCGCTCGGACCCACTCGCGCACGCAAGGGATTCGTAAATCCCATACTGGACTGACGCACTTCACTGATTACAAGCGAAAAGGGAAAAGAATACAGCACGCGCAACTATCAACTTTGGCCAACACGGAAGGGTTGGATGTGCATTTTCTCACCAGGGGGTCTCTACAAAACAAACTCGCCCATCGCGAGACAAGACAAACCGAGGCGTTCCTCGTAAATAATCCCACCGGCGAGGGCACATCCAATCCTTACCCAAAGATATCGCGAGGATCGGGCTCACCGCTACGCGCCTCCTCGCCTCTCGTTCCTCGTCGCGGAGAAGGTCCTCGGCCGGGCACTCGTGGTTCTTTCCTTCTTGGAATACTGGACTAGACTCGTGGGCACTCGATTTCCGACTGACGAAATGTGTTCCTTCGTCGTTATCGCTGACGCTCCTCACTCTCCCCCAGTTTTTACCGCCCCTACTAAGGCGCTCGTGCGCTTATTATCTAGGAGCGCTATTGGGTGCCTCGCGGCACCCGTCCCCCCTTGTCACGCGGTGCCCGAATTTCGAACTTCGGACACCGGTGACGATTCGTACGTGGGACGGGCCAAGAGCCCCCACCACACACCCCAACTACCGCGTATGGCGCTTCTCCCGCAGCTACTATTGTTCGCATCGCGAACGTCTTCCTCCAAGATCCGGGAGGTGGCGACGGGCACGGGGGAGGCCTCCCTCGACAGGACGAGGCATCCCTCAAGTCCCTCGGTGGGCCCACGACCAAAGCACACATTTCAACACCCGCCACCCGTCTCACCACCCTCTCAAGCCTCAACACGGAGGCGCCGATTTTTAGTCGGACTGTGACGCTCGCGACACGAAAGGATTGGTACGGCTCCTAGGCCGCTAGGTCCGAGGGGCGAGAAACACGCTATTTTCGGTCATAAACCAGCACCCCTCGGGCATCCCCCTTGTCCACAAACGACGGTGTCCCTCGTTCGCTTGCGTTTTGGGCGAAACGCCGCGCGTACCGTCTTCAGTCATCCGCAGCGAAGGAGATAGGAGGAAGGGCAGCACCCGCCCCCTCCCTCGCAATTGTTCTCTACAAATCGGCGATGGGGAAGAGCGCGACGTACAGCGATTTCCGTTCCTTATTCAAAACAAAAATATAGCCCGAACCAACGGTCGCGGGCTCCCAATCCTCGCAATAGAAACGGCCGTTGCTTTTCTCAGAATGTTACGCTGGATCGCTCTCGCCGCAAAATATTAACCAAACAGGCGATTTACTCGTCGTCTTAGGTCATGGAGAGTGTGTCCGAACTACAAAAGAAAACGTGAAACATGGAAATTTCCAGATACTTCTCGACGATGACGATCCCCCTCCGTCCCCCCCTACAAGTGAGTCGGTAATCGAGCGACTCATCGCGTCCTCGGCCTAGGAAAAGGGTCGTAAACCCGACCCGTCACCCAAAATCGCTCCGTGCCTCGTAACGGGGCAAAATGTCACGTTACAGTTTATAGAAAATCAGAAAAGAAATATTGGGTCCGTAATTAGCATTGTCTGAAGGATCCACGGACCAGTAATCGTCATACACATATTCGCAATAGTAGAAAAATATACATATAAATAAATGTTGTCGGTTACTCGGTCGTGACCATGTCGATAACTGGGTATGTCTTGAACATAGGTGAACAGCACTCGATCGAAATAATATAATATTAAACATTATTTTATGAAAAAATGGTTGCTTATAATGACTACAAACAAATAAAAATGATAATTGTGACGTAATAGGTAATGATTTGTTTTATTTTTGAAATTAATGAAGTTCCATGGAAGAGAATTTTATGTTTCACACTCTTAATCAAATGTTTTGATAAAAATCATACAGTTTGTGACAGAGTGCGTAAAAATTATTCTGCCGTTCTATATGCAGACATAATCGGGTCAACAAAGTCCTACGAACCTTTGCATAATTAGTTAACGCCTTATATACCTTAGAAAGGTCGGAAAACAAGGCTTTTTGTTTTTTTTTAATACGCATAAAGCAATCAAAACGAGATTTATAGGGTTTATTTCACATATCTGTAGGTACCTCCGACGAGCGGGCTCGTTGGAGCCGCACATGTGCACCCAGAAGAATTTTCTTTTCTTCGTAATCTCTATGAGTTTGCTACCGAAGTACACACAATTATTATAAAATATTTATTTTTGTACATCTAGCCCGATTTTTAAGAAAGTCGCATTGACGACTGAAACGACGGCCTTCGTTCGTTTCCAAAAATCGCAACTGTTCAACGATTGTAAAAATCGTCTGTACATCGCTATAAAATGTATCTAAGAAATTGTAGTTGAAATTTGAAGCCAATCGGTCAAAAAATGCAGGCCCTACGAGTCCGCCCGATTTTGAAAACATTTCTTCATGAAAAACGCGATTAAAGTTTTAAAACCATTTTTCTACATGTCTTTAAAAAACATCCCACCTAAAATAACTTTTGCATATTATTTTCGACATGTTTATACATAATTTGAGTGAATACAAAAAAAAATTCATAGGTATATAAGGCCTTAAAGCAGTTTGAACGCATGTGACGATTAGTGGGACGTTCCCATGGCGATTACCAGACCAACTGTCATGGCGGCATAATGATGACTCTCACAATAGCATATTATACCCTTTACGAAATATTTTCTCGAAAACTGTACCAGGCATGGGAATTTCACAACGACCTTCTTCTTCGCAATAAAAAACTGATTAAGAACGCCTTAAAATAACTTTTACCTCCTTGCCTAGTTGAGCTATTTAAATTTACGAAGTCAAGCGATCTGCTTAAGGTGACGATTACTGGGCCATCTACCTTAATCTCAATCGCTCTGGTTTGGGCATGACGAAGTGCGTCACTATCAAGGTGAGAGATATGTCCATCAGCTGTCGATGTTTAAAAACAAACAAAAATTGCTTTCAAATTTGTACCGAACAGACAAACAAACAAACAGACAGACAAGAAAGCGAGTTAATATTGCATTGTCATCCTGTTCTGAGCTAGACTTAAAGAAATTTGTACTGAACAGACATCGAAGAAAGCGAGTTTATGAAAACGTGGTAAAAAGCTCGCGATGATATAGAATTTTCCGTTCCTACCATCCGCATAAATAACTTTTCCGCCACAATATGTATATTTGTTTACATTTCAACATCACACCAATTCCCAGTCAGTTGCTAAAATATATTTACCGTAATCTGCAATAGATGTGTGACAAGGGCGTCGTCAGGGGGGGGGGATTTGAATCGAATAAGATTCACAGTTTGCGAGCACACACCACTGATCCGATCTGTACTTCACAGGAGAATTGATATAATTACCATTCACACCACCAATTATGGGACACCAGGCGTTTGATGTGGTTATTTGAAAAGGTTGTAGAGTAATTTTACTTCTCCGAAATACAATGATGCGAAATTCACTTTCCAGAACGAGCATATGGCCATGATCTAAAAAATATTATTTCCAATTACTACTATCTGACTGAGCAATTGCATTGTCCGATCAAACGAGCCGCCGAAGGCGGCGAGCTTCGATCGTGATTATACGAAGACGTCTCGTTCGAAGATGATAAAGGTAGACTGGGTACGGTTGAAACAATTTTGCTGTCATCATGCATAGCATAGCTATGCATGATGACCAGTCTACAGGGTGCGGCAACATAACTTCCTTTTTTAAAATACGCGCCATTCAATCGGTTGATGTCGTAACGGAGCGCTAGTGGTCTCGTTCGAAAGGGGGGACTCTAAAGTTTTATCCCGACACAGTTCAATCGCCATCATGCGTTGTAACAGTGAGGAGCGTGCTTTTGCCGTTGAGGCCTACTTTTCGAGTGGATGTTCTGTGATCGCAACCTAGCGTGCCTTTCGGAATCTCTTTAATTTAGCCCCGTTGGCCTCTGTCCCGGACCGAAAATCAATTGTTACGTGGGTCACTATGTTCAGACAAACTGCAAGTGCGACAAGACAAAGAACTGGAGCCCCTCGGCCCATTCGATCATCTGATAATATTAAGGCAGTGAGAGCTTCAATGTTGCGATCACCACGGCGTTCTGCGCGCAAACTTGCGTCTGCCCTTGGACTTTCCGATCGTTCTGTGAAGAGAATTCTTTATGATAATCTTCATTTCCATCCTTACAAAATGGCGATTGTGCAGGAACAATAGCTGTTTTGAGGCAACACTTCCCAGAGCGCCTCATCTCAATTAGGGGCGATTTGGAGTGACCGGCCCGCTCTCCCGATTTGGCCCCTTGTATTTTTTTTTCTGTGGGGTCTTTTGAAATCCCGTGTTTATGTGAACCGTTCAAGGACCCTACAAGAGTTGAAGACCAACATCCGGGAAGAAATTGCCAACATAACACCTGCTATGCTGGTAAGAGTCATGACAAACGGCAGAAATCGGTTTACTCAGTGTATGGAGAATGGGGGACGTCACCCATCTGATTTCATCTTCAAAACTGTGTGAAACAAAACTTTAGGCATGCGCCTACATTATAAAAAATAAATAAAAGTGTTCTGATACATACAATGGGTTTTATCAAGTTTTGAAAAAAGGAAGTTATGCTGCTGCACCCTGTACTTCCGAACGTGGGTTAAAATACATCAAACGAAAAACGTTTACCCGTCTTCTAAAAACACAAGAAATTTAATTCTTGTTGAAATAGTTTATGGAGAATAACATTTCAACAGTTTGCCATCGTTTCAACTGACTCCAATGCTAGGGTACAGTTGTAACAGTGAATGGGGTCAGTTGTAAACCACAAAATAATGCAAGCCACGTGTAGTTTATGCAAGTTCAATGATTCAAAAAAAATAACCTAGTAAATGTTCAACCATTTTAGGCGAGTGGCACGACTTATAAAGCTTTTAAGTCAACGATCAGTCTTTTGATCACTTACATTATAATTAGGATCGATTAATATAGCACCAGAGCTTTATTCGTTAGAGGTTAACACCAGAAAAAATCTCTTATAAATCTACAAGTTGTAACAGTTGAGCCTTTTAACAACAAAATGTGACAACACAACAAGAAAGAAGACTATCTACTTAAAAAACATAGTGCTGCCGCTTCATAATATAATTTTAAAAAACAATAAATACTACGTAATGGAAAAATGTTTAAGCTTATAACTACGACTGTGTCATCTCCGATTCATAGTTGTAACAATGGTAGCTTAGGCCACCTTCTCTACAGTCTTCGTAAGCTCATAGTCTACAATCTAAACATTGTATCCACTTCTTTCCTACCTTCGTCTCTGAATACGATGTCACGCAAATACGACAGAAGTATTTCTCATCTTCTAATGATCCTGGTGGTGGTGTATTAGCCTTCTCCAGTTTCGAGGTCTTCACTTTAGTCTTTTGTCCATCCATTCGTTATTTTACTTGCTTAGCTTTGAATTGAATGCAATTTTTCATCACACTTCTTTCTTATAGCTCCTTTCTCCGGTGTATGCGTACAGATCGTACATTCCGTTGCTTTTCGCCTTGTTTTTGTCGTTTTCCTCGAAGGAGCTTTCGGCAGGCGATGTATATATTCTGGTGAAAACACGACTGGTACACTGGTAGATGGCATGAATGAACGTTACCAGACTTTCTCAAAATAATGTCTGGTCCGCGTTGTATAGAATGATTAAGCGCTTGTAGTTAGTTGAGGTGACAATTGCATATTGCTAACTGCTCTGGGTGGCATAGTTAACGTTTCAACATTCGCAGAAATATCTTTTTGCTGGTTAGTTCCTGGGACTGATAAAGGGGCAGCTACATTTGTAATGTCCATTCAGTGACGACTTGCACTCATTGATGGTTCAAGCATCGGAGACAAAATTGGTGGCGTTTCATCGCTGGGTGCAAGATCCTTTTCTTAAGGAACATTTCTCTCTTCTCTTGTGTCCGAGTTCGGCCTGTCTGTCACAAATGCGGGTACGAAATGAATTCGCCTTAGAAAATTCTAATTAAATGAATATATTATGTTTTTGCGGAAGCCAGCTTGAATGCTTGCATGCGTAAAGACAAGTGGCATTGCAGTAGCAATGATTCCCAGTATGTCATAAATCGGCATGGTCTTCCTTGGATGGTTTGTCATCCATGAATCACAGGTCGTATTTACAACTTTCTTTAATGGTCAAAACACCGAGCAATCAAGAGGTCGTCGTTTGTGAAAACTAAGGACGGGGGGGGGGGGGATACCACGAAACTGTTCTCTTTACAGAAGTCCAATGCGTCTATGTGAATGTGCAAAAAGTAGTTTTCCACTGCGAGCAACACTTTATGGACAGGAGATGCATTCGTAAGTTTCTTTAAACGTGTGGAAAAAAATAAATGTTTTACCTTACATTCAGCTCGACGGGTTGGCAGTTCCAATGAACCGCATGAGTCCATCTCTGATGAAGTGATCTTAATACCGGATACAAGGAAAAGCGAGAAGCGGAGAAATGGCATTTCCTAAAGCATTGGCTGCGAAGGCTAGAGTGACTAAAATGCCCCTTTCAGCCGAAGTGAATGCTCCAACCTGTCCTGTGCCACGTCTTGCTACCACTCTGTCAAACTTTTGGACGGCAGTTGTGCCTGTCTCATCACTATTATGTATGTCTTGTGATTCAAAGTGATCACGATCCATACCAACTTGTAAATTCTTATAGAAAGCACTCACATTCGTCTCGTTAAAACTGTTTGCCCTTGAAAAGCTAGTAACTTGAGCTGCGCGGACCGATCCGAGTAAAAATATTGTCAGGCTGGCCTGACATTTAATTCGGGCGTGACCATGCTGTTGTAGGGAGGCCTTATTCCGTAATTCATGCATACCTATTCTTTTTTTCATCCCCGTATACTTTTGGAGAGTGAGCAAAAAGGGGACGAGAGAAGGAGCACCACGTGCGGCCGGGACAGGGAGCGGTAGAAAGTCATAAAAAATTCGGTCATATTTTCTTTATTGGCGACTACAAATGGGATTTATTCATCCAACTATTGTGGCTATTGTCGATACCTAACCACTTTACAAACATTCGATTACCATACTTCTTCAATACTGCTTCAATGAGATAGATATCGGGGTGCTCGACACTGAGAAGCTCTTGTTCGTAGAAGCCACCGGCGATCGGTTCATCTTTAGGGTCCTTCAAGTGGTACGTTACGGGATGAGTTTTTTGTCACACGATATATTGTAAATATTTATGTTGTCCAGTTTGGGGTGTAACCCTTTTCGAAAACTGTCTTAAATTTTCTCATTCTCACTTTATCACCAACGACGAATTTTGGTGATGTTTTCATTGGAGTCTTTTTGAAAACTTCCTTCTCATTTTCCGCGGTGATGATTTCTCGGCTTCATCTTAATGGTGCGGTATACTGAATTGTTATATTCGGCTGCTAGCTTATCAAGAATATCGATCCATTTATAATTACCACGGAGACTAAATTGCATCCACATCTTATTTTATAATGTACTTTTGAAACGCTCGCAAATGGATGCCTTTAAGTTGCTATATGTTGATTACATGTGAATATTGTACTGTTTTATGAGGGCCTTAAAGTCACAATTGTAGAATTCTTTTCCATGATCGACGTGTAAGTTCTGTTTAGGACGGTGTTTTGGTAAATTTCCGAGGTGAAGCAATCACCATACGCCTGCATATAAAGTCGTGATGGGTATAGTTTTCAATATATTTTCTAATAACAATAAACACCCATGGATAAAAACAATCAATCGTCGGCCAGCGCCCAAAGTGCTAACACCTCAAAACGTGCTACTCTTGAAGAGTTTAGGTCTCAAAGTGCGCGGCGAAAGCGTGTAAAAAAATGGAAGAAGAAATTGTAAACATTCAGACACCTGTCGTCGTTGATGAATCCATCATCCATTGCGAGATGCACGCTCAACAACCATATGCATCTTCAACCTTCAATAACAGCGATGAAATCCGCATTGCCATCCAACATCAAGCCCTCTCTATCCTGTCAAGCAAGAGTTACACCTATACATATGGGGGAAATTATCCAAGCGTGATGGGACGCTAACAGTCGCTACAAGTCTCGTCAATGATGCCATTTGTCATTTGTCTGAGTAAGTGCGATATGAATTGAATGCCAAAGAAATCGATTGTAATAAGAATGTCGGCATTACGAGTGTAATTAAGGGATATTTGTCTCTCTCACCGGCCAAAAGTTCTGTGGTTGAGAACACCGGATGGCTCGACGTCGAAAAGACCAAACAGATTGTAGATGTATCGGGAAACTTTAATGTGCGTATACCGCTCAGCATGCTTCTCTGGTTTGCCGAAGATTATCGTAAAATTGTCGTAAATGTTAAGCGGAAGTTGATTTTCAGGAGATCAAAGCCCGATGATAATGCCATTGCACATACATACAGCGCCCGAAGACTATAAACTCGTATTGCACAACATAGAATGGCTCGTACCATATGTATCAGTCTCGGATCAGCGAAAAATTCAGCTGTTCAAGTTTCTCGCCAAAGACGCACCATATTCCATGAGTTACCGAATTTGGGAACTTTATGATTATCCATTACTACTTGCCGCCTCTAGGCGCGTGTGGTCTGTGAAAACCTCGAATCAGATGGAGAAGCCACGATATGGCATACTCGCGCTGCGGACGGGACGGAAAAATAAGAAACAACAAAATGCAAGCCACTTTGATCATTGTAACCTGAGCGATGTCAAACTATACCAAAACTCACAATATTATCCATAGGGAAATTTGAATTTAAACATTGATCAAGATAAATATGCTCTACTCTACGTGATGTACGCAAACTTTCAACCGACCTATTACAACGAAGAGGCTGAACCATGGCTGAGCAGAATTGAATTTGTAGAAAAAGCCCCCATCGTTGTCATTGACTGCTCAGACCAAAACGATTCTCTCAACTCCGCCCCTGTTGACGTGCGTCCCGAGTTCGAATTGAAAAATAATATTCCGCCACAAATTTCAGCATACTGCATGATCCTCCATGATGGTATTGTCGAGTACAATCCAATCAGCGGTGGGGTTAAAAATTGGTAGAAAATGATGCCGATGATTCTCGTCCACTTCAGTCAAAATGGAACATATTGTCGATGTACAGGGCTGCAAGAGACCCATTAACAAATTTGTCCTAAAGGAAATGTCCATCGTCAAACTCCATGACAAGGATGCTGAACCGCTGACGCTTGTCTTCGACGCACCATTTGCATGGGACTCTTTACTGGCCAAGTACAAAATGACAAACAAGTGGTTGGAACGCAATTTCCATGGAATACCATGGGATCACAGCAGCATACCATACGAAGCAGCTAGAAAGACATTTAGAGAAATCTTGCAAGGAGCTCCTACCATCTATGCGAAGGGATTTGAAAAATGTGCATGGCTATCAAGATTCACGGAACACGCAACAAAGGTCATCGACTTTGAGACCCTGGACTGTCCATCGCTGCAGAAGTTGCCGAAAATCAGAAACTCTAAATGTCCCCATCATTCCTTCAACACGAAATACAGCTGTAAATAAAAAAATTCAATGAATAAAAAACATTTCAATGAAAATATATGTTATTTGTTTTCTTCATATATTCTACGACGAAAATAGTTTGAATTTCTCCTTCTCTTACATTTCGGTAAAACATTTTCCTTTTTAAATACACTTTTACATAGTCAACACTAAAAACGTCGAAAACGATGGCGAGACGACTGTTATGCGGACGGCTGTTCCAATTAATGATGCTGTCCCAACGAATTTGCTCTTTTCCACCATGTTCAGAGACGGTGGGATTTGACGCTGTTGTATTTCCCACAAATGATGATGGGGACAACCGTTCGACGATGGTGTTCCAACGAGTTTTGTCTTTTCCACCATGGTGTGCGCAGAGTCGGAAGAAGTCGACGCTGTTGTATTTTCCATCCATGTACGTCATGTAAAGATGATGATCACGTACCGCTTGCCACATATGCTCGAACGCTTCCAAATCTTCGTCGAAGGCCTTCACAAGTCGCGCTGGTAACAAAACAGTGAACTCATCCGTGGTGTCCGCGATGTAGCGTTTCCCAAACTTGGTTTGTACGGCTTTCATGTCGGAGATTCGATGATCCGAGTGAACGCGGAGTTCTGACAGCTTCTTCGTTGGGAGAAATTCCGCCATCCAGCTATCTTTGTTGATACTCGTGGAAGCCATTTTCCACACTCTTGAAGTTCCTTTTGGAGAGATGTTGATGTTGCGTAACAGCTCCCTCGTAACCCCCCCCCCCACCTCAAATTTTCAAACTTCTCCCCACTTGTCCGGTAGTGGAAAAACAGGTTCAAACACGTTCAAAGTACCTCGTACGTGGAAAATCCCCCCCCCCCCGACATTTTTCCACGCTTCCAAACAGCGGGTTCAAACACGTTCGAAGAACCCCCCCGTACGTGATGAATTTTCCTCCTCGCAGCATTTTGTTACGCAAAATGACTCGATGACTCGAATCCAACTAGCGTTTGTTATAAACTCTGTCCTTGTACAAAATACACATCACAAGATAATGCGTCTTTATAAAGAACCTCTGGTTTTCAAATCGCCAGATTAAGTTTTTGGTGAAGTATCCAGGGCTGCATTACATGTCAGGATGGTAATACGCGTAACAATAGTTCTGTAGCCCAATGGTGTCTTTATCGACGGCGCAGTCTTTCCTCGATGCCAGAATCAGGACCAATATTGGAAGTGAGATGAGTTTCACGTGTATTTTGATACTTGCCGAAATGTTGATCAAAGGTCTCTTTCCTTGGGACTTCTGTTATAACAAAAACTCGACGTCTTTACAGAAAAAGGACGAACCTTGGTGAGTACGATGCGAAACGAGTGAAGAATCAGAGCTTGCCAGGATTTGGAACAAGGTGTCTTCAGGTTAACACAAAGGAGAAGATCACGAGTTAATTGTGTCAATGATTTAATTACACTTATATCAGTTCGTTACATCGATGTTATTTTTAATCGGATGCGGATAACACTCTACTGGTTTATTAGCACGATGGATTAAACGTTACAACAAACGCGTTCACGTAATTTACGGAGTTTCTTAATGAAAACTTGCGCGTGTTATCCCGTGTACTGTACGGAGTATCGCTAGCGTAGCAGCTAACAGTAGAGGTATTTAGAAGAGAACCTCTTTGTAACAGTGATTTCACGATTCTAACTTATAGGTTATCAGTCCCATGCTACGCAGGGCCGATATTCATCGGATAGTGATAGTGGGGCAAGGGTCTACGTGACTGCATTTCTGGAAATGCATCCGTGGGACCCATTGATAAGTATATATTCCCACACGCTAGTCTGACTCAGTCTGCAGTGTTTCAAGCGTTTTGGACGACGGACTCACGCCGAAGGCGGGGCGCAAAAAATTTAATCTTACACAATATTTATGGAAACGTTGAGAGCTCGGGTGCATATGCAGGCCGCGAAATATCGATACTTAATCCTAGATAACGTTGCTTTGTGCGTTGATCGCTTGGTCACGTACGCAAGCCATGAGCATATATCTTTATTTTGTATTTATATTTGTTCTTATTCTATGGATATGAGAATAAAGTATTTGCTCTATTTAAGGCAATTTATACGGTTGGCTTAACAATTTTTACACCTTCGACATTGAGGTAGGGGGCCATCGATGTGATCTTTCATCTGTGGTGTATTTTATTGCTCCATGCAGGGGAAATATGAAATCACTTCACTGTCGTTCTAATGACGTTCTGGTAAATGATCCCAAAATAAGCCAACACATTTACCCCACTGTTTTAGGAGCAAGACCTTTGAACCTGTTCGAGCTCGTTTTTGGTCAAGTCCAGGGGGTGCTAGGCCGGATACACTGCGTACATACTCGCACATGCGAACATCTTGACGTTATATTTCGGAATGGAACCGATTCCTCGATGTATCGAAACTTTTTCTTCAAGAGTGTAGCTGTGCTCAAGTGGTCCATCCGTGGTCACATCCTTGGATGATAGAACCCTAAAGATTATAGTTTCTCACCTCGCATTGCGAAATCAAACAGTCATTCTTCTATGACGCGGGTGGGCCTGGCGTTTTACTTATCGCATTAGTCTTCTTAAAACAAATTCCTTTTTGGAATTAAGGGTATGTTTTTGTGAGATTTATCCCTCGTGCTCGTATGAAATTTAGTGAACTTGTTATTCTGATTTCCTTATTTGGTGACGAAGCCCGTGTGGAGTTTGCCTACTGTTTTTCGTTTGTAAAAAAAGAATAAAATATTTTTCCCCTTCCTAAATTTTCATTTCGTCTCTCCATTCAATTCTCCGCGTGCTTCTGAGGAATAATAATACCACGATTCAGCTAAGTGAGGCTATTCAGATGAGCTGGCATTGTTTTGCAGTTCTGTCTCATTTCCTGTATGAGCTCTTTTTCTCTCCCTTGAAAGCGCTCGAGACACGTTACTCTTGCTGTCTTTCCCCATTGCTTTTAGATGTTTCAATAATTAATTTAATACATTATTATCTGACATTACTTTTTGTGTATGAATCGTTGAGCACAACGAAACGATATGAGGAGGAATTACAGACAGCGACCGCGCCAGGCATGGTCAACACCAAAAGCGGGAATTGCAAACTCTAAACATTGTAGATTCCAGCGTAGGTGACGCCATTACAAGTATTCATTGAGAACGAGATGTCGTAGTATATTTGTTTTAAACCTGAGAATTGAGTAGCCAAAATCCGAAAGCCGTAAGTTTTTTTTTACTGGAACATATGTACCTTGAAGTATGTTTAGGAATTTTTTCAAATAAATTCGTTGACTGGAAGCTCCGTTGTTGTGGTCAGCGTCAGACGTGTTGTTCGTTGACATGGCTTGTGGTGCCAATGATTCCGGGCAGTCGGTTGATCTGAAATATGAAACCGCAACGTATTCTTAAAGTATAATATACACAGGAGTTAGCTTAATAGGATTTTTTAGAAATTTTTTTTTTGCCCCACAGTTAAAAACGCAAGTGGCAATATTGACGGCAATGTTGACAATATTTGAATCGTTGTAGAATATTTTTTGGGAGCTACTCTACAAATGTGGTTGTTGAAGCTTTCATTTGCGTTCTGCGTAAATTCGCCAACGCAGCGTTGTAGTAAATCATCAGAATTTAGGTCCCTAAATATTGGTCCGATGGCTTTAGCAACATCCGAATGCAGAGCGGTCTCGTGATGATAGTCTTTCAATGTTTTGGTGGTCTTTGCTTGCTGCCAAGAACACCAGGAGTCACTTCCTGGTGGACACCGGTCAAGCTGTGGCTTTCATCCGTTGAAATCAGATGAAAAATGTGGCCATGATAGCTTTTTTCATGTTCTCGGCAGCATCACTATTGCGTCTGATGGCTAGGCCATAATAAATCGTAAGCTTATCAATCAATTTGCCCGTTACTTTTCCCTTTCCTCCCAATCCTTTCGTATTCTTTTTACGGTTCCTGAGCCTGGTACCCATTCGTTTTTGAACATGTCCTACGCACGCTTTTTCTATTATTCTCGTAAGGTGCGCTGTCGATTATGTTCTTATAAGTTTTCGAGTCTCCGTCGCCTATGTAGTTTGTGTTTTTCACTCCGTATTTTTCCTCGGATCTTGCAAATATTTCGCACACTGCATCTATCTCCATTTTCCCCGAAGAACCCGTATAGTATACATTGATCAGCATGATCCCACATTGGTCAGCATGATACATTGGTCAGCATGAAGATGTACCCACTCTTCATATTCACTAGTATTTCTCTTCTTTTGACAATTCGCACATACCTGGAAAAATTTGCATTTGATGTTTATATTAAGTACTTTGCCAGTGTAATGACCGGTGACACTTGATACTCGTACACCCACCAACGAATTGAGGCCCGTTTTCGTCATGTCCCATCGCCAGACACGGTCAACTCTTCATTGGGCCGTTCTGTTCCTTCAGTCGTCGTGTCCTTCTCTTCTTGCACACTCGAGATACAAATCATCTCACGTACTGATTCTGACGCAGTTAGATTATTATTCACAATTACATCATACGTGCATTGTACAGCCGGTTCTGCTAAATCCGCCAGCCCACAAAGTCTTTGCATACCTTTCAGACCAATTCCAATCATCCGCATAGCGAAAATAAATCTTGTATTTATTTCGTATGCATTTAAAATATATGGGCCGGAGGATACACTTCGGGGATCACAGGATGGGCATTCTATTTTTATTTAAAAACCAAGGCCACCAATGGATGTTTTCGTGATGGTAATTGTCTGTCCGCAGTCTTTACATTTCACGTGTTCACTGATAAACGAAAGAACAGTGACAAAATTTAGCAAACGTGTTCGATATCGTGTTTTCCACTCGGTTCCACTACATATGTTAAGAATACCCAGTCATAATATCAACAAATATCGCAACACAATGACCTTTTTCTAACGTCGAAAAAGTCAAAGTTTGTGCCAAATAAAGAGCATTTGCGGGAAGCATTGCTTTTCCGCATCAACCTAAAAAAAACAGCAGCTGAAGCACGTCGGTTACTTGAAGAGGCCTACGGCAAACATATACCATCAAAAACAACGTGTGAAGATTAGTTCAAGCGGTTCAGAAGTGGCGATTTTTGAGACTGGGGACAAGGAGCGCTCGGAAAGATCGCAAACATTTGTGAACGCCGATCTGCAAGTGTTATTGGATAAAGATGACACTCAAACAGAAGATCAACTTGCCGAGGTATTAAATGTGACTCGGCAATATATTTTGAAACGTTTGCACGACATGGGAAAGATTCATAAGGAAGGAAAGTGTGTGCGGCATGAGTTGACTGAGAGACAACTGGAAAATCGAAGAGCCACTTCCAAAATTTTGCTTTTGTGGCATAACAGAAAGAGTTTCCTGCATCGAATTGTTACTGGCGATGAAAAATGAATATGTTTCGAGAATGTCTCATCTTTTTCACATTCATGGCGTTTTTTTTCGGAGGATTGTCTTTACGGATCTTGAACATCGCTCTATCCGTTCTTGAGATTTAATTTCGGTGGTCTTTACGGTTTATTTTATCGATTTCACTAACGATGCGCAGAATAGAAAATATTGTTCACTCCTATAGGATAAACGATAGACTGACGCTTCGAAACAACCCCGGACCCCCGAAGTTATCCTACCCTTGTATACCTGCTTGCTATAACGAAGGGCCCCAGCGCGGCAGCTGCAGATCCAAAGCATCGCGGATAATCGTATCTGAGCTAGACCGATTGCTATGAAGTGCGAGTAAAAGGATGGTGGCGAAACTACGCTTATTTCTAAGAGTCTGTACTTTGCGTCACTCGACAGAATCGCCAGAGTTCAAACTTTATTTCAGCTGTGTTGACGTCAGTCGCAACGCGAAGGTTTTTTATGCGAATGCGAGTTCCGAGTGAAAGCGTTTTAAATTCGTTTCAAATTCTTCATGACATGGTTGATAGAAGAGTTCTATTGAGTAGAGCACCAGATCGCGTCACATATTGATTTTATCTTAGGTTTAGTGAATAAGCCCTGTGGCGTGCAAGATGCCGCATTAAATCGGAGCTTGAGTGATTGTCTGGTGGCACCAATCCAGTAAAGATGAAATCGATGCTCCGAATGGTATACGGAGCTATTGTCAGACATTCTGAAAACGATTCACCCAAATTCGTTCTCGATTTTATTTTATTTCTTGTCAGAACAAGTATCACCGGTCCAATGAACTACTCGCTCTCTCGCTGTCTCCCTCTGACAGGAAATAAGATGAAATCGAGAACGAATTTGGTCGAATCGTTTTGTAATGTCTCACGAAAGCTCTGTACACCATTGGAGCATTTATTTCATCTTTGCTCGTTTGGTGCCAGCAGATAATCACTTTAGCTGCGCTTTATTGAGGCACCTCGCAGGCCTCGGAGCTTATTCTCTAAACCGAAGATAAAATTCATGAGTGTTACGATGAGTACGGTCGAAATACGATATAACTTACGCCGAAACATTAAGCGACACGTCGATTTCATATTTGTAATGCAAATAACGCAGCTGATGTTGCACTTGCGCAGCTTCCAATTCCGCTCAAATTATCTACTCGCCCTGACCGGAATTAAGAGAAAATCGAGGACAAATTCGGGCAAAACTTTTTCATCAACCATATAATGAAGAATTAAAAACGATCTAGACCAATGTTCATTTCATGTTTGGCATGAAAATTGTGCGTCACTTTTACTTGGAACTCGCATTTGCACAAAATATCTCCGCGCTGCGACTTAAGTGAGCACAGATGAATTCAAGTTCGAACTCTGGCGGTTCCATCAACGAACTCACAGTACAGACTCTTAGAAAGACTTGCAGTTTCGACTTTACCTTTTACTCGCACTTCATAGCAATCCACCTAGCTAAGATACGACTATGCGCGATGCCTTACTCCAATACCCTTTATTCGCGTTTAAAAAAATATACGTAAACGAATTGCTCCCAACATGTAGTGCCGCACAAAGAAATCATCAACTGCGCATTTGGGCAGTCTTGGTATGAAATGTCTAGTACAGTCCGATGAGTAGTACATACCGATGACTAGCTCGTTTTCGCTGGTACTCGGACTTATTCTGTACGATTATGACAAATCAGTAATTCAAAACTATCACTGATGAGCACATATCAGATGTTTTTGCTCCTTTTGAGCTAAATTCTATTAATCACAGAATTTGAAAATAATTTATGGAACATCAAAACACAAAAATGCTCTTATTGTTTGGACAACAATAATAATTTTACATATAATTACTTCGAAATGTATTACAATAATTATTTACTTGAACAGTTGTTAGCGACTTGCATATTACTGAAAATATTCATTGGACAATATTAAATTCTTAAACATTTTCAAAATTTACATTATTCTTATGGCCAGTAAAGTTGTCTAAGAGAACGAATGCAGAGCTATTGGCCCAACCGCACGCCATAGAAGTCTCAACCTCCTTCACATGACAGCCGAACATCCGGAAGTTTTGTAGCTCAATCGTGCCTCGTTCGATTTCTTTGTTCCAGAAATTCCATTCCATGCTATCCGCGTTAACTCGCATCTTTGAGAATTTTTGTTTCTATGACGGGAGACATAAGGTTTTTCAGGAGCATTCAGGAGCATGCTCTACTTTTTTTGGCAAATACTACCAACTACAAAAATACGCTATATTTTTTTCCATGGAGGGCTTAAAAGACCATTAAAAATGATAATTTTCTCGGTCGCAAAATCACCGCGAAAGACTCTCAAAAACGCATAGTTACGTCATAATTGTCACTCTTCAGGTAAAACAAACAACTTTCTTTCGAGGGGATTTTTTAAATTTATTACTTGCCGTACTTTAGCTTACAATATTTTTTTAACGAGACTTCATTTTTTTGCAAAGAGCATAAATATTTTTTCCCTTTAGCTTCAATCCAATGATCGGTGAATTTTAAATACGTTTGGACAAACTGTACATGGACAGTTTGAAATTCATATTTGGGAGGGAAAAGTGTTTGGAGATATTTGAACTCGTAGAGCCTAGGAAATGGCGTCCGCAACATAAGTGAAATAATGTTATCATAAATGGTTAAAAACAAATTGTAACCATGAACAGTAGTCCGTATACTGTACATTTCTTTGTTAGATACTCATACATTAGATTTGCATGGATGGTGCGCTTTGTTAAGTTGCACTTGACTCCACTGAAGAAGATATAAATTTTGTATTGTCTTCAACCGAATTTCGGGTTCGCAGTATCTAAAGATGCATATATTTTGTCTGATTGTTTTAACAGCAGTTTCGATTTTTGCTGTTTCGATACCTAATGAATTGAGAATTTTTGATTACCTAAATTCGATGCAAGAGAAGTTTAAACTTGTTGCCCCGCGTTGTTTGCGGTCTGTACGCGAGACAAATTCATACTATCAGCTTTCCGATACCTATGTGCCTACATCTTTCGGTCTCTTCGAGATTTGCATGGATGGTGCGCTTTGTTAAGTTGCACTTGACTCCACTGAAGAAGATATAAATTTTGTATTGTCTTCAACCGAATTTCGGGTTCGCAGTATCTAAAGATGCATATATTTTGTCTGATTGTTTTAACAGCAGTTTCGATTTTTGCTGTTTCGATACCTAATGAATTGAGAATTTTTGATTACCTAAATTCGATGCAAGAGAAGTTTAAACTTGTTGCCCCGCGTTGTTTGCGGTCTGTACGCGAGACAAATTCATACTATCAGCTTTCCGATACCTATGTGCCTACATCTTTCGGTCTCTTCGAGCAATGAAAAGTTCATGTTTTTTATCTTTTAAGTACCTTAAAATACACATTTTCTTTACCTGTGCTCGACTCAAGAAAATTTCACATATTTCGCTTTCTGTTTTATTTAGCGTAAAGTATTATAATGTATTGAAGTCTCAATTAATTCCTGAGCTCCAACGTATCCGTACCGGTACAGACGGCTCTATATTTTTTTATAGAGCACAGACTTTAAATTAATTATCTACACCAAGGTATCAGAAGTATTGGCCTCCCTCTCGCTGGTTGAAGCGCTAGCTGGTGCACGGCTAAGCGGTCATCGCTCCGACTATCGGCCATGGACAATGCTGCTCACGGCCTTAGGCCATAGTAACGGGTATAAAATCATGTGGGAATTTGACAATTTTTTTCGACTGAAAAAGGGATTCCCTCAAAAGTAATTACTCATCTATTTAGTATGAATATCAATCTGTTAGAAAATATATTGAGACGTATAGGTCAGTCTCGTGGACAGATAAATAAACAATGGCCACGCATTCAGAAAGGCAACCGACTTCGTGAGATAAGTCAATAAGTCAATTAAGTAGGACTTACAGAAAAACAAAAACATAAGGGGGGAAGAGAAAAATAAGAAAAGCAACTACAACAGTAAGATTTATTAACAGTAGGAAGGAGTTAACAATAACAAAAGGTAAGGGAAGAATAAAGTAAAGACGGCACAACACAGCGAAAAGGGAGACAATTGAAACGAAAACAGAGAAAATAACAAAAACAGAATAGAAGTAAAATTTATTTCGAAACAGAAAAAAGTAAACAATGAAGGGAATCATGGGTAACAAGTAAGAGAAGGGGAAAGAAAAGACGGCAAAATCGGGATATAAGAGAGCAAGAATTTTGGAGGAAAGGCAGTTCTTACATCCCTCGTGAATCGACAAGTACTGCTTGGCAAACTACATCGCTGGTAGACACGGAACGCTGAGAACACGGAACGGTGAGAAACGAGGGAAACAAGGAGTCGCGCCTAAAAAGAATTAGATCACTCTTTTCGTTTTTGTAATATTAACTAGAACTGCTGGGCCAAGTACATCTCTAGTGGATAGGAAACGCCGGGAACACGGAATGTTAAGGAACAAACAAAAGAAGAAGAATTGGAATATAACCTTTTCTAGTGTTAAGTGAGAAAATCTTGGAAAATCGAAGAAAAATAAGAAAAGTGATACTGAAAGTCAATAAATAAAGCGCAGAAACCAGTGACGACGAAATCTTTGTCGCTGCGTACGGGAGATCCGCGGGCGAAGTTGGGCGATTCCTTATCGCCTAGATCTAGACAAAGGCCAGAACAAGCGACCGACTGTTGCTTGGCTACACGTCATCATTGGATGAGATAACAACGTACAATAGCGGAGGCATTCGAAGGGCAGATCTCGACGACGACGGAAGCATTTCCTCTAAAGGCCCTCCTCATTTTGGCGTAGGGATCTTGGCGAGCCCACCGTCCGGAAGTGCGTTCAGCGCTCTCGCAATAGCCACCGGTGTGCAGGGTTACCCACCCGGCATGTCGAGAACACGTACGAACATACAAGCACAAACATCTACACAAGCACGTCCGAGGGATATACCGGTGATGCGAATGATCAGGTGACCCTATAAGCGGGCCATCCTGAGAAAGCGAATGCTCGGGGTCTCCTATAAACGGGGTCCACCGAAAAGCGAATGTTCGGGGTCCCTATAAACGGGCTCCCCCGAAAAGCGAAAGTGAGTGAGTGTGCGGATGAATGTCGGAGGGCTCAAGTTCTGAGCACCTCCTGTATGGCTACTGAATGAATGAGAGTAAATGGACCGGTACACGTCACCAAAGCGGACACTCACTAGCACGCACATTTAACGCCGGAGGATGGCACTCGGACCCCCGCCGTCCTCCGCGGCAGGCCGCCTCGGTGCGGACGGTCGGAGGGTACGGCGAGTATAAACCAGGCACGATGCTCCTGGGCCGCTGGATAGTACAGGGGCCCGGCTGCTCTTAGCCGGATGGACCTGGCTGCCCCATCAGCCAGTGTATAATCCCCATACTGTTGTAGTGCCGGGTGGCGCCCGGAACGGGCCCTGCAGCAGTAGCGGGGGGCATCGATGAGGCCACTACTGCCCTCTCTGGAGCGACCTGCGGCGGGGGCGGTCTGCGGTGTCTTTATCCCAAAACACTCTCACATACACCGACAAAAGGGAGAAAAGGAGGAATTTAAAAACATAAGTATACAACAAAAAGGAAAACGTTTAAACGCATCAAAACAAATGGGGTCCCCAACCCCGACAGGGACAAGTGACACTACGGACGGGCGAACGGGACAGAAGACTGCACCGGCTTCATCCGTAGCGGGGACGGCCGAGGCCAGAATCCGGACTCAGCTACAACTGATCCGGGAATGCCTGGTCAAAATGGAGGAAAAGACACGCGTGCAGAGGAACATCAGCACCGTGATCACAAACAACATGGCCCGGATTAGGGAAGCTGCGGACGAGGCATAGCACGAGTGTGACAGCATGCATGTGCTCGGGACTGCCAGCGGAGAGGGTGACGTCGACAAACAACAGATGCCACAGACGAAATGCAAACGCGAGACCACGCCCTCAGCCCGGATCTCACGCTGGCTAAAAGACCGACGAAGGGAACGGAGCTTACCCCATGGAAAACGGTGCTCGCAAAGAAGAAGAGGAATACGACAGACGCACAGGACGGACAGAAGAAGAAAACGTCTACAGAAGCGACAGTGACGCCGGCCACGAACAAGGGGAGTGACGCCCGCCCAACCCGGAGACCCGGTGCTGGTGTGGTCCTCATTAAGCCCACCAGTGGCAAGACATACGCGGACACACTGCGACGTATGAAAGCCGTTGATCCTGCGACCAAAAAGGTGCAGGTCAATGGCTACCGAAGCAGGAAGGACGGAAGTGTCCTGCTCCGTGTTAAAAGCGGGGCGGGAGACGG
The DNA here is from genome assembly GCA_964007375.1 of Ophion obscuratus. Classification (NCBI taxonomy): domain Eukaryota; kingdom Metazoa; phylum Arthropoda; class Insecta; order Hymenoptera; family Ichneumonidae; genus Ophion; species Ophion obscuratus. The sequence continues at coordinate 54,012,638 of OZ023313.1, forward strand.
ACAAAACTCCCAGGACAAGCTTCGGCAAGCCCTGGGAGAAGACGCACACATACGGGACATAACTTCCAGCGTACAACTAGACATACTGGATCTGGACTGTGTGATGGGCAAAGAGGATGTAGCGGAGGCACTTCAACGAAAGACGAACGATACGAGGGACCCGAAGGTTCATATCTTCGGCCCAAACAGACATGGAGAGTGTATGGCTTTCTGTGGCCTTGAGAAGGGCGCTGCAAACGCCCTTCTCAAGAAAGGGCGTCTGAAAATGGGATGGATGAACTGCCGTGTCAGGCCTAGGATGACTATGTCAAGGTGCTATAGGTGCCTTGGGTACGGACACACTAGGACGAACTGCAACGGCAAGGACAGTGCAACGGCAAGGACGAGCACAGTGCTGCTACAAATGTGGCAGGACGAACCACGTCGGCAAGGACTGCAAAGACACACCGACGTGCTTCCTGTGCGACGAGGCGTGGCATGAGAGTACCGCGCACCTCCCGGGTTCCGGAGCGTGTGCGGTCTTTAGGGCTGAGATGGAGGAATGCAGGAAGAAGATGAAGACGTGACAATTCTACAAGGAAACATGCACAAATGCGAGGAAGCACACCTCCTGCTTCCCCAAATCGCTACTGAACACAACGCTGACGTTCTGATACTTAGCGAACAATACAGGGATATGACGACCTCGACATGGTTCCCGAACAGCGCGGGTACCTCAGCCATTTGGGTCAGGGGTCCCAGAACGCGTGTGCTCGACAGCGGAGCGGGGGACGATTACGTTTGGGTGAGGGTGGGCGGCCTGATTTACGTCAGCGTCTACCTGACCCCAAACTGCTTCGGCAGAGAGTTCGAGGACAAGACGGGCAGACTGGAGGACGCATTGAGGGAGCTGCCTGGTGGCTTAATATTCGCGGGTGACCTCAATGCGAGAGCGATCGAGTGGGGAATTACCAGGACGGACAGACGTGGACACCTGCTGCCGGAAATGGCAGCAAGACTCAACCTGACTGTAGCGAATACGGAACACGTACCGACGTACGTCAGACCGGGGGTGGGCTCCTCAATATCGGACGTGACGTTGATATTGGACAGTATCGTGCCGCTGATGAGGCGATAGGCGGTGATCGACGACTATGCAGCTAGCGATCATCAATACATCGTCTTTGAGGTGGCGGGACCCACAACGACGCGACGCAACAGTTTGGCGCAGACACCGCGGTGGAACACACGGAAACTGGACATCGACAGGTTCTCGAGGGCGCTGCTGGAAGCAGTCGCACACTCGGAGATTTTACCCGACGAACTGACGGGACGTACAAGGACCGAATGACATGTGGAAGAGACTCTAAAACTGACGAAACGACTCTGCAAAGCTTCAATGCCGCGCAAGAGCACGAAGGCGAAGAGGCGAATGTACCGGGCTCTGGAAAGGGACCGGCCCAACGCGTCTGCTCTTACGACGGAGTACAAAACGGCACGGAAAACGCTGACAAACCCGATAAAAGGCAGTAAGAAGTGCTGCTAGAGACAGCTATGCGAGGAGGTGGACCAAGACCCCTGGGGTTTGGATTATAAGATTGTGACGCAGAAGCTAGGGGCCCAAAGTCCGCCGGAACTCCAAGACGCGACGTCCACGGGACAGATAGTTAACGGGCTCTTCCCGACTCACCCGACGAGGGAGGAGCCCTCGGACCCGGACGACAGACAAGACGCTCCGGATTCCACTGAGGAAGAGCTTACTAAAGCTACGACCACTCTGAAGGCGGGGAAAGTACCTGGACCGGACGGCATACCCGGGGAGGCCCTCCGGCTGGCACGCCTGAGGCCTGGGGTACTCCTCGGTATGTACAACGAATGTATTAGGACAGGGACGTTCAGCGCGCGCTGGAAGATGGCTAGACTGGTCCTCCTTAGTAAAGGAAAAGGAGAGCTGCATATGCCGTCTTCTTATAGACCTCTGAGTGTACTGGACACGACGGGTAAAGTTTTCGAACTTCTACTGAGACCGCAACTGACAGACCTTCTTTGTGTGTGACAGATGGACGACCCGGAGACAACAGTTAGAATGGAGGACTGGACACATCACGCCTGATAACATAATCGGGCTGATGCTACCGGGCGAAGGCCACTGGACAGACATCGCCACCTTCGTCGAGGCAGTGCTGAGGCGTAAGAAAGATGACGGATGCCTGGAGGATGAATGAGGGAGACATATTATGTAAACGAAAGAGACGTAGCGACGGGTAAACGAAACGAGACGGACGATGGACAGGACCCGCGGGGGTGAGGTTATACTGACATGTTGCCACTTCGCGGGGCGGACAGTGGACGAGGATATTTTAGTCGGTATATCCCCATTCTGATGGTACCGGCTGTGTGGGAGTCCGACACACGAGACAGCCTTCGGGGCCGACTTACGGTGCGTAATTTGCATTTTTACCCCGTCCTAAAAAAAAGCCCACTTCATGGGCATAAATATAAAATAGTTCATCGAACCGTTATTCGGACATTATTGTATCGAACTTTCACACTACGTCTTCTACATACCCTACGCTTCATGCGAACTAAATATTGTTAAAAATCTTTACTATGACAAATCAGAAGTAGGATACACTTGCGCTTTCCAACATCGCGAGTTATATCGAATACTCAGTGACACTTCGTGCCCGTAGTGAATAATCCATCTCGATTCGTGAAAAAGAAACTTTCGTCTGGTTATCACGAAAATGGGTCGCACAAAATCTGGTGAGACGAGCGACAGACGGTATCGAACGAAGGCCAAACGGAGGGACAAGGAACGCTCGACGGACAAAGGGACATCAGGGAGATGTGGCTGGAAGCGATCTCACGGAAGTCCAGAGAGCCCAACGAGGGCTAAGAAACCGAGCTCGGATCTAGGACGCAGTGTCTCGCCTACGAAATTTACTGTGGGTGACACAAACTTTGCCCAGCTCGCGGAGGAACTATCAGGTATCGTAAAAATGAACTCAGGAGTCAGGCAGCAACTTCATAAACGATAAATTTCTACCTGAATTTGATCCGTCAGAAAAAATCTGTCAGCGACAGATTAGTTGGATAAAGTGAAGACAAGTGCTGTATTGTATGGATTGTAATGTATGGTATGGATTGGTATGGTATGGATTGTATTGTATGGATTGTATTGTATGGTTGAAGCTTCAAGGCAGCGCGAAAGTCTGGTATAACGCATTGCATGAGTCGCAACTATCGTGGTCGGTATTTTCGCATGCTATTGTAAAACAATTCCCCGACGAACGTAGTTTTGGGAAATTAATGGAAGAAGCAGTTCTGTGCAAAAGTAAACCTGGTCTAGAGTTTCAAACGTATTGCCTAAAAAGAGTAGGAAAGTTGAATAAGCTTAGACTCGACTTATCAGAAGACAAGGTTGTTGATTTTGTGACATGCGGAATCCACGACGACGGAATTCCCACTACAGCCTTAGCATCTCGTTGTAAAACCCTTCATGAATTGAACGATATGGCCAAAGAATTAAAAAAAAATCAGTCGCGCCACAGCGCATCAGGAAAGTTGAAAGTCCTTGAGGAAAAGGAAAGTACTTGCTACCGGTGTGGCAAGAAAGGCCATAAAAGATACAGATGTCCCGAAAAAGAAAATATCCCAGCAACGAAAGCAAGCGAGAACCAAAGATCGAATGAAAAAAAGGATGGTAAGCCCATGTGCGGGTTCTGTAACAGGGTCGGTTACACATAGAGCCAGTGCTACAGTAGACGCGGAAAAAAAGAGGGGGCAAAGACCCAATGACTAAGCCGTTCCAGGGGTACCTTAGAAGTCCGCGAAGTTAATAAACTCGAAAACGACGTTCGGTGCTCTTAAACAAAAACGGCTCGAGTATCGCATTTACTTGTATCGAAGAAAAACGGAGAAACTCGCATGTCCGTTGATTATCGAGCAGTTAAGAAAAAAACGACACCTGGCCCATACCCCTTACCGCACATTGATGACCAAATAAATCGATTGCCAGGCAAAAAAAATCTTTATTTCTCTGGATTTCAAGTCAGGGTTTTATTAAATTCCCATGGACGAAGAGTCGATCGAAATGACTGCATTCGTGACTCCGGATGGTCATTATGAATTTCTACGCGTACCTTTCGGTCTCAAAAATTAGCCCGCGGTCTTTCAGAGAGCTATTAACCGGGCTCTGGGGGAATTGAGATTTTCCATTGCTCTAGTGTATGTGGACGATATCCTCATACCGGCGTCGGGCATTGATGAGTCGTTTCAAAACCTTGAACTCGTTCTGGAGGCCCTCAAAAGATATCATTACAACTTGACCAAGTGTACATTTATCGTAATAGATTTATAGTAATAAGAGAAATATCAGCAGAAGGGGGATGGCCGGGTAAATACAAAATCAAAGCAGTACTGAACGCGGCAGAACCGACGAATGTAAAAGAACTCCGGTCGTTCCTCGGTCTTGCCAACTATTTTAGGAAATTTATTCAGGCCTTTGCCGGGATAGTCGCCTCATTGACGAATTTACTTCGTAAAGGCGTTGAATTCAAGTAGGAGGAAGACCAGTTAGACGCGGTAAACAAGATCAAGAAATTGTTTACTAACAGACCGATTCTAGCCATCTAGACCGTATATGACCCTAAGCTTGAAATCGGTGTGCGTACAGATGTTAGCTCTATCGGATTAGTAGCAATATTGATACGAAAGAATAACAATGAAAAACGGGTCGTCTCGTACTACAGTCGTAAAACCTCCACGGGAGAATAAAAGTAGGATTCCTATGACCTAAAGACGCTTACAGTGGTCGAAGCCCTTAAGACGTATCAAGTTTATTTATTACGGACGTATAACGGCCAGGGGCCCAAGGGCCATATGTCGGCTATTTTAGTCGTAACTCGGTCGACTGTATACTTATAAACGTAACTGACAAATGGATCAAGGTATCTCAGATGTGAGACTCTGATATTAAGACCACACGTAAAATACTTGAGACTGAGATAGTTTAACCTGATACGAAGCAATACTTTGAAAGATTTGACTTGAAGGGCGAAGTAGTTTTCGTAGTAGTTTTCGTAGAAGAGCGAAGTAGTAATACGTTAAAGCATGTCTGAATTGTTTATATTACAAATCTATATCTGGGCGTAAGCCGGGCTTATACACCCTATAGAAAAGGTCGCTATTCTATTCCATGCTATACACATTGATCACGTTCGTAAAGAGTAAACGTAAAAGCGCTCACATATTGGACGTGTTAGACGGCTTCACGAGGTTCTGTATTGTTGAACCTGTGTGAAATACGAATACCAAGTGCATGATGGCACAAGGTTTATAAAGGCACTTGAGCAATTGTTTGCAATTTTTTAGTGCTCACCAAAATCATTGCAAATTGAGTGGGTCATCGAATCGGCAACGGCAAAATGCCGCCCACTGTTTCGCCATGTATTGTCAGGAATATGTTATCAAGCACATGTTGAATAATCTTGCAACTCCACGAGTAAACGGACAAGTCGAACGTGCAGATGTGACGGTTCAAAGTTCACCAGACGCAACTAGCTCTAGTGCACTAGAGGATGCACGGTGATGCTGCCTTAATTGCGCCAGTATAAGAGACATTCGACCAGGTGGACCTGAGGGAGCTGCGCAAAGAAACCAAGCGTGCTATTGACGGAAATGAGCAAATCAAATGCACGGTTTGATGCACGAAGGTTCAAGCCACCGCAATATGCGGTGGGGGTTTATCATCACGATAGTGATTATCCGGCGGCTACAGGATAAAGTAAGCAATATATAGTAAGCTGAAGGTCCTTCGAGGGTCACTGTGGTACCCCTCGCCATGATCACAATGACGTTGAAGACCAGAGTGAATTTAAGAAAGCTCGGGGTAAAATAAGGCCGTGGTTGCGGTAGGCGGTATGCGTAGATGGATTACGTTTGACGCCCTGAATTGATATCAGGCGAGATACCGTTTATTACTAATCCGTTCTTGTCCTCTCAGGGTTCTGAAGCTAAGTCGATGTACTTTCAAGAGCTTCAAACCTGATAGAGTTGCAGGTTTCCGATGGGGCACCATTAAAGGTCGGCTCAGGTGACTAGTAATGCAGTCGGTGGGCGCGATGAAAGAGAGCTTTCCTGAGGCACCGACGGTGGAGGCATTGACTAGCTGGGGTCTGATAAAGTACGATGCCGTACTTGGCATCGTGGATGTATTGGGCAGCCCGATGATGGTGCTGCGTGGATATTACAAGGCTATGCCATGGGCCGTAGTCAGAGGTACTCTGGCGCGATCCTTGGTCGGGTGGTGTGGATGGAGTCCTTTGGCGGAGGCTGGGACCATTTTGCCTAGTCAAATTGAAATCTGGCACGATCCTTTGGTCAGGGTTGTGTGAATGGAGTCATTTGGCGGAGGCCGGGATCATGAGCAATCGGAGTCAGAACGGGCTTCTCACCGAGGTGGCTTGGTTGCCTTTTCGGCGTTATGTGGCACCTGGCAAGGCTGACGACCTGTATCGAGCTCGATTTAAAAATAATGAAGTGCACCTCCCATCCACAAAACCTTATCCTTGCGCACAGAGTAGTTATTGTTCGTGCATCCAGATGAACTTGATCACTTCATCAATGGACGGCAGGAATCGTGCTGCAAGGCCTACTGAGTCCGAAGTATATGTTCGGTATACTGATGTCTAACGAAGGAAACGCGCAATTGACATTTCAGGTTGAACGCTGAACTCCTCCGGGGAAACCGTTGGGCAAGTCGAGGGCGGCTTGGTGGTCAGGAAGGCCGAATGACGACGAAATCTTTGTCGCTGCGTACGGGAGATCCGCGGGCGAAGTTGGGCGATTCCTAATCGCCTAGACCTAGACAAAGACCAGAACAAAGGACCGACGGTTGCTTGGCTGCACGTCATCATCGGACGAGATAACAACGTGCAACAGCGGAGTCATTCGAACGCTAGACCTCATGGGCATAAATATAAAATAGTTCATCGAACCGTTATTCGAACATTATTGTATCGAACTGTCATACTACGTCTTCTATATACCTTACGCTTCGTGCGAAATAAATATTGTTAAAAATCTTTACTACGACACCAGTTATTACGAACTAAGTAGAAAAATTATAGTAGGAGAAAATAGAGTACGAGAAGGTATCATAGTTCGCGAGTGTTACGGACATACACAATACAAGCATATCGAATTTGGAAGAATACGAGAAATATTATATTAGGAGACAAGAAAGCGCAAAAAGATATTCAGATATTGTAAGCGATATTCATACAAAACACACAGACACACACACGCACACAGAAACACACCGTTACTATCAGCGAAAGTGTATCAGGAACACAGAAAGGGCAAGAAGGTATCCCGAAATAGCGAACGTGCCGAAATTCATACAAAAAAGGGCCAGCCGAGAGCCCGATGTAAACCGCGCGGACAGATCACCGTAGACCGGTAAGTGGTGACCTCTCACGCCAAGTTCGAAAACCGTGTTAATCATTTATCGACGCGCGATAATTGATGGGGAGAGAGCATCGATCACGACGACGCGGGTGGCAGGCATAGGGTAGGGGAATCGGTATCGATGTGTGACGAGAGAGCGCGCGCACCGAGTGCACCTAGATCGCGATTCCTAGCGCCACGAGCGGGAGGGCGCCGCGACTAGGGGCGGGGGACACAAGCCGCTGGAGTCGTTTCGCTAAATGTCCGTCTTTTGTGTTGTCAATTTTCGTCACTTGTAGTGCCACTGATCTTCTCATCGCAGTGCTCCCGAAATGCATTCAAAGCATTCATAGATACATGTCAAATAATCTAATATAATAAATAATCTAATAACAATAAATAGTAAAGAATGGAATAATAAATTATTTATATCGTTATTGTAAATGTTAAACATTAGATTTTAGATGGTAGTCACTTCTGAATACGAATGAAAGGAAAAGGAAAAGATGTACAAATGCGTAAAAAATATTTATGTTTTTATTTAAGTTTTACAGAATTTTAACGCTTTATTCTTTTCTTGTTTTTCTCTTTTTTGTTCGGCGTTTAACGGGTTTGGTTGCTGCATACGCATTGTCAGAAAACATTGAATTATCTTATAATAAATGTCGCGAGCATGGGTCTGACAGAGGAATGACAGGTTCTTGTAATTATAAACATCTTCTCAAACGCTCTCGAATACACTTGAGGACTGGCAGTGATCTTGAAAACTGTTTTCACCGAAAAATAACAAATTTGCATAATTTTGTATTTGGATGGATCAAGCCACCGCGTTTTTGCCAATTTTGCAAAACAGCCTCTGGACGGACCACACCACTAGCCTCGGATTGTATTAATGCCTCTGTGCATTGCAAACATTTAATTGTGTTGCAAATTCGATTAGTTAGATGTGCTGTTAAGCAATACGTAACACAATTAGCGACTGCTGGCATGCTGTAATCGTGCTCTGTAAGGTGCACGATATTCTCGAAATTCCAATCATCATGCTTGATAATTTCTTGCAATTTTTTGTATGGTGTTCGACATATCGGTAGCAGTGTGGGAATTTTTATAAATTGTTTTCAGTTCAGCAAGCGTTACCAATGGCTCTGTGCGGTATTCAACAGCAATAGAACAATACCCAGTTTGCGGTGGTTTGAGAACGCTAATTGCCCCCACAATTGGAATAAAAAATAAATAAATAATAGGTTATCGATTTCATGAGAAAAACAAAAGAATCAAACAATCGATTCAACCAAATGAACTCACCATGCCAATTACATCTGCATTGGGACTGAGGAATTGACAGTTCCAATGAATCTCGTCCTTCCGGAAGTGTTTTTCGCACACCGCTCTCCTTGTTTTCACACAACTGTCGGATCGCTTTACTGCGTCGTTCCATAACTTTAAAGCTTCTGGATCTCGGGGTATTGTAAAAAATGTACTTTTTCGAGGTTTGTCGAAGCCGAAGCGTACCTCGAACCGCAGCCGGGTACAATGCACGTTGGCATAATCGTAAAAATAATTACACTATATTATGCACAAAGTAACAGTTGACAAAACTTAACAAAACGACGTAACAAAACAACTTAACAAAACAACGTAACAAAACAACTTAACAAAACAATGATTCAACAACAAAATTTAACACGATTTTTTAACCGTAATACCCTGACAACTGACAGGTGTAGCAAAGTCAAGCACTCGATGAGCAAATAAGTGGCGCCTCGTACAGAGCGCTAAAGGAACTACAGAATGCGGACAGAATGCGAACCGGGCCTAAGTATAGGGAAAGTAGCACTGTGCCACCCCCCTAGCCGCGACTCAACACGTCCTAAGGCTGGTAAGACGTTGTCATAGCCGGAGTTGACAAACTCTCAACATTTTCCGACCTGCGAAAAGCGACTGATTATTATTTCTTTTCTCAAAAATGGATGTGAGCGAATAAATCATCATTTTGGTTCGTGAAAATGAGTGCCTCTACTCAAAGTCAAATTTGGAATACAAAAATGAGGCGAAAAAAAAGTGTGTACCAATCGATCAGCCAAAAATTGAGATCCCAGAGTGGTATTGAAATATCAGGTTAGTTTTGTTTCAAATCGTTTGTATTATTGAAACGAGAAAATTTTTTTCTCCATTAATTTCATCTTACATATATGTTTTTCTTTCAGTTGAAAATATCGAGAAACGATACGCATCGTTGAGCAATATGTTCAGCAGGGCACAGAGGAATCAGAAACTACAACCGGCTGGCTCCGGTTACGTACCAACAAAAAAATGGGATTTTTACGACGGCATGAGTTTTTTAACTCCGCACGTTAGCCACAGAAGGTTTGTTTACTTGTTATAATCAGTATAATAATCAAAATTATCAATTTATGTCTGGATGTTTCATAATTGTGGTTACAGATCGAAATGGAATTTCATTCAGCCTGCTTCGACTCAAGAGCAGGAAGGGGCAGAAGTCTTCGAGGATGTGTTGGCAAAAAGAATGAGAGAGGAGGTGGAAAGGAAAGGAGCGGTGCCAAAAAACCCAAGCGGCTTCAGAAGGGGGTCTTGAATCACCTAACAGGAAGGCAGGTGGAGAAAACAAAGGGAAAGTTGATGGCACTTTTCATCGAACTGAGAGCGGCCTTCAATTCGGTGGACAGGAAATAATTGTGGAAGGCGTTGGAGAGGAGAGGAATAAGAAAAGGGCTAAGGGAAAGGATAAAGGAAATATACGAGGAGACGAAGAGTAGGGTGAAAGTAGGGGGTGGAGACGGGAGAGGAATTTTGAACGGTGAAGGGGGTAAGGCAGGGATGCCCGCTAAGCCCGCTACTGTTCAACGTGTTGACGGCAGATCTCGAGGAGGCATTGAGAAAGGTGGAATAGGGGGGGGGGTGAAGATAGGGAGGGTGAAGATTTTCTCACTAGTATACGCGGATGACGTGGCAGTGCTGACAGAAAGGGAGGAGGACATGGGGAACATGATCAAGAGACTGGAGAGGTACTTCGAGGGCAAGAAGCTGGAGGTGAATGTGGGGAAGACCAAGGTGATGAGGTTCAGAAAAAGAGGGGGGGGGGGGTTCAAGAAAAAGGTATGGAAATGCGGAGGGGAAGAGTTGAAAGAAGTAAGGGACTTCAAGTACATGGAATGCATGTTTAGGAGGAATGGGGAGCCAGAGGCGCACATAAAAGCCAGGTTAAAAAAGGCGGGCACAGTAATGAGGCAGGTGTAGGGAATAGGGAAGAGGGAATAACGATGGGAAGAAAGAGGGGTGATGCAAGCGTTGCAAGAGAGATACGCGAGATGGGTGTTGTGGCTCGACTGGGAAACACCAGGGTATATGGTAAGGGAGGAGTTGAAAAGGAACAAAATAAGAACGAGAGCAGGTAGAAGAACATGGAAGTATGAGGAAAAGCTAAGTAAAGGGGGAGGGAGTGAATGGGCAACGAAGTGTTGGGAGGAGATCAGGAAAGGGAAGGGGAGAGGTGATCACGGGTGATCGAAATGGGAGAAAGGCAGAGAAGTTCAGGAATACCGGGGGGTGGGGGGGGAGGAACAGGGTTAAGAGCAAGAGGGATACGAGAGGAACGAGGAGGAGGTAGAGAAGAGGAGGTAGAGAAGAGCAGAAAAGGGAGAGGTGGGAAAAGATAATGGAGTCGAGGTACAATAGATGGTATAAGGAGAAAAGAGTGGGAGGGCTTCCAGGGTACCTGAAGGCGCGATAGAGGGAAGAGCGGTATAGGAGAGTGGCAAGATTCAGGATAGGGAACGAGATGAGAGAGGGGAAATACGGGGAGAAGGAATGTAGGATATATGGAGACGAGATGGAATCGTGGGAACACGTGTTGGATAGGTGCGCAGAAGGAGACGGGGACGAAAGACGGATAGGAGAAAGGATAATAGAGATCTTAGACGAAGGGGGCGGGGGGCAGGGATGGATGAGGAGAATGGAGGAAAGGAGGAAGAAAAAGGAAGGGAAGGAGAAGAGGAAGAAACGGAATGGAAGAGGAATGGAGTCAAAGGAGGAAACGAAAGTCGGACGGCGGGGAAAGGAGAGAGAGAGAGAGAGAGAGAGAGAGAGAGAGGGAGAGATAGAGAAAGAGAAAGAGACAGAGACAGAGACGGAGACGGAGACGGAGACGCAGACGGAGACGGAGACGGAGACAGAGACAGAGACAGAGACAGAGACAGAGACAGAGACAGAGACGGAGACAGAGACGGAGACAGAGACAGAGACAGAGACAGAGACAGAGACGGAGACAGAGACAGAGACAGAGACAGAGACAGAGACAGAGACAGAGAGAGAGAGAGAGAGACAGAGAGAGGGAGAGAGGGCGAGAGGGAGAGAGGGAGAGACGGAGAGAGGGTGAGAGGGAGAGAGGGGGGAGGGAGAGAGAGAGTGAGAGAGAGAGAGAGAGAGAGAGAGAGAGGGAGAGATAGAGAAAGAGAAAGAGACAGAGACAGAGACGGAGACGGAGACGGAGACGCAGACGGAGACGGAGACGGAGACAGAGACAGAGACAGAGACAGAGACAGAGACAGAGACAGAGACAGAGACGGAGACAGAGACGGAGACAGAGACAGAGACAGAGACAGAGACAGAGACAGAGACGGAGACAGAGACAGAGACAGAGACAGAGACAGAGACAGAGACAGAGAGAGAGAGAGAGACAGAGAGAGGGAGAGAGGGCGAGAGGGAGAGAGGGAGAGACGGAGAGAGGGTGAGAGGGAGAGAGGGGGGAGGGAGAGAGAGAGAGTGAGAGAGAGAGGGAGGGAGAGAGGGAGAGAGGGAGGGAGGGAGAGAGGGAGGGATTGATTCATTGATTGATTGATGTTTATTAGCTTTCTCAGCTATTTTTTTGTACATATTGTTACATGTTTCCTTAAAATCTAAGTAGATCTCCTTTTACTGTTGACACAACATATTCTTTTAACATTCGTTTAAACTGCTCGACTTTTTCACAGCCTTTTAGATCAGCTGGCAATGCATTATACATTTTCACTCCGTCATAGTATATACTCTTTTGTGCGCTTCGCGTTCTCCGAAATTGTATTACTATATTTTCCGCTTGTCGTGTCTCCCTACCAGTCCTCGCTTTCACTATTTGTAACCGACTTTTCAGTTCGTTGGGCAGTAGATTTTTCACTGCTTTAAATATAAATATACATACATCGTAGTACAATCTTTGCCTTACAGACATAAATTGCACCGCATTCAGCATATCTTCGACCTTCGTGTATCGGTTGCATTGCAATATGATTCTCATCGCTCTGTTTTGCGCGATCTGCAGTTTATTCAACTCTGTTTCTCCCATACCCACTAACAGCGTTGCACAATATTCGAAGTGAGGGGCGATAATTGCTTTATATATGACACATCTCGTATACGCAGATACGTAATGCCCTACTCTATTTAGGAAACTCGTTTTTTTACCAATCTTCTTTAACATATACTCACAGTGTTCTTTAAATCGTAGCTTGTCATCGATAATTATACCCAAATATTTTATCGTCTCCACTCTCACTAGTTCCGTTCCATCCAAACACTTGAGTACAATATTCTCACTCGCACTTTTTCTTATACTGCTGGCAATCATATATTTTGTTTTCTCTACATTTATTTTTAATTTATTTCTATCCATCCACTTTTCCACTATAATTAATAACATATTCATCTTTCTCTCCACTTCCGCGCTGCTTTTGCCAGTTACATATATGACTGTATTGTCAGCAAACATTTTTATTGCATATTCCTCTGTACACAAATTAACTATATCATTTATATATATAATAAATAGCAACGGCCCTAGTACTGACCCCTGCGGTACACCATGTTCATTGGAAATAATTTCAGACCATTCATTATTAAATCGAACTTGTTGTGTTCTATTTCTTAAGTATGTTCGGAACCAATCTAATACCTTTTCTCTAATCCCATATTGGTATAACTTGTCTAATAATATTTCCCTGTCTATGGTCTCAAAAGCTCGTCTTAGATCCATGAAGATTACTCCTACCAATTTTCCTTCACTAATGTCCATTTTCCATTCGTCTACAATAGTTTGAATCGCCGTTTCACACGAATATTGCTTTCTAAATCCCGACTGATGCTCCGTTATAATGTCATTGGCTTCTAAATGTTTTTCAATTTGATTTTTCACTACTAATTCGAGCACTTTTTCGTACAGTGGCAACATATTAATTGGCCTGTACTGACTGGCTTTCTCGGCCTTGTTCATCTTTGGAATCGGTATAATCGTGGAAGTTTTCCAGCTGTCCGGGCAACGTCCCTCCCTTAGCGACCCATTTATTATTTCTACATATTCCTCTCTTATTGCACTAAACGCCATTTTTAATACATCACTTGATATTCCTTCTTCTGTTCCCTTCTTTTTTGGGAGTTCGATCACAATCTTCTGTAGGTCCTTTATTTCAACAACATCAAATTTTCCCATTATTCTTTCCTCATCCATCCCAACGCCCGTTAGAATCCTTCTTTTGTTTGGGCTCCCAGACGTATCCCGCTGTATTGAATTAACTATATTGTTTATGCTTTGTACATAAAACACATTAAATTTATCAGCTATATTACCTCCCATCGTGTCGTACAATATCTCAAAGTCTATGTTTTCTACTTCCCGTGTACCCATTGGTCCTCCTTTAATTAATTCTTTTAATGTTTTCCACATTTTTGTCGGGTCCTTCTTATTGTCGTCTATCATCTTTTCATAATATTCCTTTTTCTTTTCTCTTATTAATTTAACCACCGTATTTCTTTCTATTTTAAATTTCTGCCACTTCTCCTCCAAGCCAGTGAAAACTGCTACTTTGTATGCCTCATCTCTTCTTCTCGCTGATACTGTGATATCTTCCGAATACCATTTTTTCCCGTCCCAAACCCTTGGAATCTTGACTGTTCTTTTCGGTGCAAACGTATCGACTGAATCCACTATGTTATCAACAAGCATTTTTGCTCGTTGGCTTACATCTACCACTTCCATTTGTCTTGTGGTAGTGCTCAACATCCTTGAAAATTCCTTCGCATCGATTTTACCTTTCTTTCTTCCTTTCTTCCTTTATATTCTCTGCGCTCATTCTTTTCCGTCCTGTTACCTAATATGACTTTTATCCATCCATGGTCCGTTATCTTTGGTTCATGCTCCACCTGAATTTGTACACTCATATTAGCATATAATAAATCTATAATTGTTTGGCTATTTTGCGTTATTCTCGTTGGCTTCTTAACATATTGCTTCATCCCTAGACTCATCATTCCTGTTATTAACTTCTTTTTATAGAACGTTTCTACTGTAACATCGATGTTAAACTCACATATTATCAAACAGTCTCCTTTTATTGTTAATTCCTCAGTAATGTCTTCTATGTATCGTATAAAATCGGCATCCGACGCACTTGGTGAGTGATACACAACTGCGATCACTCCTTTATAATGTTCGTCCTTAACCTCTATTCCAGCACACCAACAGTTTGACTCTATTTTACTTATTGGTATCATATCAAATTTAACACCGTCTCTGACGTATAAGATCACACCACCTGTGTTCCTATTCTCCGCATCACATCTGACTATACCGTATCCCGGTATATACACTTCACTTTTTTCTATTTCGGTCGTCACCCTGGTCTCTGATAACGCTATAATTGCAGGTTTCATTCTGTCCACTACTTGGTATCGTATTTCATCCTTGTGTGCAATAAGACTTTGCGCATTCGTATACCAAAAAGTTTCTTCCTGCTGTAGTTGCTAATCGTCCCAGCCTGCTCTCCTCTTCTCTTCTTGGATTGCTCTTTTATACGTAGGACATTCCCGATCAAGTGCGTCATGTTCCGTATTTATCTCTAGGTTGAATGCTCTGTTTTTGAACACACAGTTTATACACTTGCTTTCCGCCGCTGTACACCTACTCGCTTCGTGGTTTCCGGCACATTTATGGCAGATTTCCTCTCGTGTGCAGTTCTTTGCTATATGATAGTAGCCCCGACATTTGTAGCATCGCTTCACATTGATGTGGTTGTATACCGGACACTTTCTCCATCCCACGCTGATCTTGCCTTTCATCGATAGCTCTTGATGGGTTCCTTCATCGACTATCATTATTATTGAGCCTTCGTGTCTTCCTTCTTTGGTTATTCTTTTGACGATTTTCATTTCCCTTCCTTCAATTTCTTCCATTGCGTTCTGCTTCTTTATTGTTTCAACCAGCTTATCGTCTGCCAACTCTAATTCGTCCGCCTCCATGTTGACAATCTTAATTTTCAGTTATTGTTGCATGGTTTCGGTGACTTTGAAACCTTCGCCCATTTTCTGCTGGACTATGGTCTTTAACTTTTCTGTTTCTTCTGTCGTTTCACAGCCCAAAATCACTATTCCATTACTCCATTTCTTTAACCTTGTTACTCCCACAGCCATGTTTTTTATGTCGACCTTTTCTTTGATCGTCTTTTTTGTGGCCTCACTTTCTTGTTTTTCTTTAGGCTTGATAATTATGATCTTCTCTTTTTTCTTTTCTTTGACGGCTCCTGAATAGGTTTTTCGCTCTTCATACTTCCTAATTCTTCTTGGACTATTTCTTTAATAATAATCTTAACTTCTTTCTTGCATGCAAATTCATCCTTTAAGTCTTTCACGGTTTTCACCAACCAGTCTATTTTTACTTCTATATTTGCTGACGCACTCATAACTCTGCTTGCGGTATTTGACCCAGTTGAACCGAATCGGTCTCTGTTGAAACTGCTGCTACCTGCCACGGGTGTCGAATTCTTCGGGGTTTCGTCAACGGGGAGGTTTTCGAGGGTACCCTTACACTGCACTAATTCTCTGTTTTCATCTTACACCTTATGCTTATTCACACATCCCGGATGATAAAACAGTTTCGGACACGTCTTACATCGTACTGCCACGTTTTTGATCGCTTTTCTGCAACCTGAGCATCGATCTTAATCGTACTCAGTCGTGGTATCCATTGTCAGTAGGGTCGGTAATTGACCATCCCGCACTGCGTTATTCCGTATTGCCCGCTCTTACCGTGCCACCGTGGCAGCGGTAATGGTCGCCGTCACCTTCTTCGCGAATCAAACAATGTCAGTCCCAAGAAGGTTCACAGGCCGGCGATCCCGATAGGTATCAGAATCATCGATAGTTCAAACTGTTCACCACACAAAACTGATCACTTTGTTATAGTTTTTATTTTTGTTGCACACTTTTTTCCACCAAAAAATTGACTCAATGACGGAGCGCATTTGACACCCGTCTGAACTCCAACTCTACGAGAGAGAGAGAGAGGAGGGAGGGAGGGAGAGAGGGATAGAGGGAGGGAGAGAGGCAGGGAGGGAGAGAGGGAGGGAGGGAGAGAGGGAGAGAAAGAGGGATTGAGAGAGGGAGAGAGAGAGGGAGATCGAGAGGGGGAGAGAGAGAGAGAGAGAAAGAGAGAGAGAGAGATTGATTGATTGATTGATATACATTTTTATGCCTTGGTCGAAACCTTGAGGCAGCATGGTACATAGTGTGTACATTTTATAAAAAACAATAAGAAATAAAGTAAACTACGATGACATAGTTTATGTATAACATTAGTGTAAAACTAAGTAATAAGTAAATAAACATAACTCAAATATAAATGTAGAGCGAAATATAGGTAATAAGAAAATAAACATAAGATAAATCATTATAAATAATATAATTCCGATATTGAAAAATATTGAACATTTTTTAAAAATAGCGATGGTGGTTGTGTAACTCCTATAATAATAATACAGGGCGTATAATAATACAAGCGATAGGCTTAATAGCTATCTACATCTTGATTGAAAACATGCGAATATAGTCTGGATTTAAGGATTCCGAGGCTCGGGGACGCTGTAACTAATGAAGGAAGCGAATGCCAAAAATACATAGCCGCTAAGCCGAAAGAATTTCGGAGGATGGCTGTACGATGTAGCGGTATATGAAAAGTGTTGATAGTGGAACGACGATCTGAGTAAACTGATGGCTGAGCAGGTGGGAACATTTGAATCAGATAATCCGCAGCTTCTTTTTTCACAATGTTATACATCATGATACCCATGAAGTATAATCTTCTGGTTCTGACCGTCAACCAACCCAATTGCCGACGGTATGGTGTGATATGAACATCCTTTCGGAGGTTAAAAATAAATCTAATAGTCGAGTTGATTAGTTTTTGCAACCTGTGTTTCTGCTCGGTTGACAAATCATTGTACACTAGACTGCAGTGGTCGAGGATGAGAAATATGAGTGTAGTGATGAGCAAAATCCTGACTTGATGCGATAGCGCGTTCTTATGGTATTTTAATTTGTAGAGCGAGTAGTTTACTTTGCGTGAAACGGCCGATACATGATTATGCCAGGAAAGGTCAGATGACATGATTAGTTCAAGATTTCTCGCCTCCTTGACGTAAGGTAGGGTTGTGCCATTTACTACGATGGGAGCGAGTTTATCTAGGTTTAACTGGTTTACCAGGTGTGTAAGTATGAAACCGGAATTTGCCCATAGGTCGCGCTAGATGTCGATGCAGTTACCGACACATCACGTCAGCGGTGTCTTGTTATTGTATTGATATCCGACAAAGATTTCTAACTTACAATAACACGAGTTTCATTCAGTAGCATTAGTTTATTAGAGATAAACATGTCGAGTTTTGTGCCAACAAATTACGATTTGCCGACAGCACTACTTTTCTGTTTTCATCTGAAGAAAACCGCAGCCGAATCGCATCGAATGCTTGTGGAGGCGTTTGGTTGAGCATGCTCTCGGTAAAACACAGTGTTATGAGTGGTTCAAACGGTTCAAAAGTGGCGATTTTGACGTGAGGAACGAAGAACGTGGAAGACCACCGAAAAAGTTTGAAGACGCTGACCTGCAAGCCTTGTTGGACGAAGACGACGCTCAAACACAACAACAACTGGCGGATGTACCTACGGTAATGATATGATACTTTGTATCATATCATTACAATAAACGTGTTTTTTCTGTACAAAAATTCCGGTTTCATACTTACACACCTGGTATATGAGCCCTAGAGCCAAGTACTAGGACTAGCGATTTTTGTAGATTTACTTTGAGCCCATTAGCGTCTGCGTAGTCCGCTATCACTTGCACGTCGGTTGAGATACGGTGTGATCCATCAGCTATGTCTGCCGGTGAGCAGCTAAGATAGATTTGAGTATCATCGGCAAAGACCATGTGTCGGGAGTGACGGAGATTGCATCCAATGTCGTTGATGAATAGAGAAAATAGTAAAGGCCCTAGGACAGAACCCTGGGGGACGTCCGCATGAGTATCGTACCAACTAGAGCAGTGATCTTCATCGTCAATGACTGCCTGAGCTCTGGAAGAGAGGTACGCAAAGACCCATTTTAAGGTGTGGTCTGAGAATCCAATCAGCTTTAATTTGCGAAGTAATTTAGCGTGAGGAACAGTGTCAAAGGCTTTGCTAAAGTCAAATAACACCAGGATGGTAATATTCCTGTTGTCAGCTGCAGTTTTAATATCGTGGCAGACTCGAAGGAGGGCTGTTTGCGTACTGAAGAGCTGTCTGTAGCCGGACTGTCGTGGGGCTAAAATATTGTGATTATTGATGAATTTAACTATTTGCTTGTGAACAATGCGTTCTAGAATCTTAGAGAGCTCAGGCAAATTTGCGATGGGTCGTGTGTCTGGTAGTGTTTTAGGTGGATTCAATTTAAGTAGGGGACGAATTAAGGCCCGCTTCCAAGCTTGAGGGAAATGGGCTAGCCTCAAGCAAGCATTAAAGATTGATGTTAGTGTATTAAGAAGAACTGAATGGGATTTTTGGAGTATAAAGGGACTAATGCCGTCGACGCCTGCGGATAGTGACGATGATTCGATGTGAAGAATAAGAGCAGAGACCATTTCTGCGTTAACAGCCACGAAATCGAAGGTGGGGCCTTCGAGTCTGGGTTCATCAAGAATAGTAGCTAGATGAGAGAGTCGACAATGGTCAGATGTGTTCGTCACTTGTGCGAAAAACTGATTTAAAATGTGAGGGGAATAGAAATTGAAGGGCGAGACGGCAGTAGGTTTGGTGAGCCCCAAGGTTCGTAACTCCTTCCACAACCAAGCCATGTCCGAGATTCCCGACAACCTCTGCCGATGAAACTCATTTCTGGCTGATTTTATGTCGGCAGCGAGTGCATTTCGCAATTGACGATAAATAGCATAATTTAGGGCGCTGTTAGACCGCTTGGCATGTTTGAAAAGTGAATTTCGCTTCATTATCCGCGTCTTAAGCTCAGGGGTCATCCAGGGCGCTAGCGGTCGGTGCACACGAAACTCATGTTCTGGAGCATGTTGATCGAAAACTGATGAGACTGTTCGATTTAAGCCCTCTAAACAGCTATCGATCTCAGACTCAGCGTCATACAAATCGATAGATGCAACATTGAGGTCGATAAGGGCAGTCGAGAGAGAGCCGCAAAAAGTTGCTTCACTCAACATATTAAGGGCTCGCCGAGAGATAACTCGATCTGTATGAGACCGAGATTGAAACCGATAGGAGAGAGAAATTAGATCGTGAACAGCAATAAATGGCGATGAGGTTTTATGAAATGATAATAGTTTGGATGGGTGATCGATTATGAAAACATCGAGCCAAAAATCACAGGTTGCAGTGTGGAATGTAGTATCCGATTCAACAATGTGCCACGACTGAGCCATAACAGTTTCGCGGAGAAAATTTGCTTCAAAGTTTGTGCGCAATAAATTACAATTTAGATCACCGCCCATTATTATATTAGTGTAGTTGAAGGCAAACCGTGTGATAGTGTTTAGATATTCGTCGAATAGAAAACCTCTTGGACGTCTGTAAATAGAGCTGAAAAGCAAAGAGTCGTTCATTAGATTAGTTACCTCAATAATTAAGAACTCGGGAGCATTTAACATTATATTGGATGAGGCTGCAAGAACCCGCACTTTTAGGCTATTATGGACATAGATAGCTACGCCGCCTCCACGTTTACATTTTCGGTCGTTTCGCAGCAATGTGTATTCAGGTATAGAAATTAAGGAATCCGAAGCGTTACAAGTAAGCCATGTCTCGGATATTGAGATAATGTGGTAAAAATAGCTAAAAAGGTGTACTTTCATTAAATTGAAGTGGCTCAACAAGGAGTTTGCGTTGAATTGAGCGATTTTTAAAGAAGAATTTTTGAGGGGTCGAGGCGCAAGTGAAGTTCGCGGATGGTTACTGCAAGATGGAACATCGTCTGGTCAACCTAACGTAGATTGCATTGTTTCGGGTCCAAGCGTGACTATAATCCGAAGTTTTGACTGTAGCTCTGGCTTTGCGAAGCAAAGCGTAGGTGGCCGCTGGAAGCATTTCATTTACAAGGATGTTGCCCGTGCGCTCAACGGAGAAAACCTTACGTGAAGTCAAGGCTTTTTTTGCACATTTTTTTTCAATGATGAAGTCCCGCACAGTTGGAGATTTGAGGACAACTACATAAGACTTGTGCAGCACTCTAGACGAGGAGGAAGTGCCAGGGTGACTGCCGACTGGATCAGGCGTAGATTTAGTGAGGGGTCTAATTGCAAGGACGTCGGTGATCAGGTCTGGGATACCAAGAGCGCAAAAGACTTTCTGAAGTATTGTATCAGGGGAGTCACAGAGATCAACCGGAATGCCCTTCAGGGTGATTTCGGAGAAACGCCGATCTGACGATCGATGTGAGAGGTCAGAGTGAGAGGTCAGAGAGAGAGAGAGGGGGGGTGGGGCGGACGGATGGATGGATGGATGAATGGATGTACTATATAGATTAATGGACGGATGGATGGATGGATGGATGTTTAGACGGATGGATGGATGTATAGATGGATGGATGCATGGATGGATGGATGGATAGATAGATAGATGCATGGATGGATGGATACATAGATAGATGAATAGTTGGATGGATGGATAGATGGATGGATGGAGGGATGGACGAATACATGGATGGATAAATCGATGGATCGATGGATAGATGGATGGATCGATAGATGGATAGATGGATGGATGGATGAATGGATGGATGGATGGATGGATGAATGGATGGATGGAAGGATGGACGGACGGATGGATGGATGGATGGATGGATGGATAGATGAACGGATACATGGATAGATGCATAGATAGATAGATGGATGGATGGATGAATTGAAACGTACAGGTCCGTCTCACAAATAAATAACCCCCACCATGCAGTCATAAGCCAACCTTTTTCATGATAGGAGAAGGGGAGGGGGCAATAACGGACTACCGAAACAGAAATATAAACAAAACTATAAGCGAATAGAAAGACAGTGAAGAGAAAAACAAGAAAAGGAACAAAAACAGAATACAGGGAAACTAATTTAATTAAAAGAAAAAAAGGTTGACGATAACAAAGGGTAAGGGAAGGTCAACGTCGAAAGCAGAACAGCCAAGCAAGAAGGAAGACAGGGAAAATAAAACAAAGGAAACCACACAAAAACAGAGGAGAAGTAAAATTTATTTAAAAAAGGAGAAAAAGTTATCAATAAAGGCAATTTGAGCAATTAGGGAATAAGTAAGAGACGGGGTATAAAAAGGCGGTAAAATCTGGGTATATAAGGACGGGAATTTTGGAGGAAAGGCACTCCTCTTTTCGTTCTGGAAAGTCGAGAAGTATGAGGTGACGCGATTATTAACTCTCAAGGGTGGAGAAAGCGTTACTGAGGAAAACCAAAAAGGGAAGTCGCCTGCTTATAAAAAGCACTTTCACATTCCGCGAATTGGACAATTACTCCGTGACACGAATACCAGCCCTCAAGGGTAGAGAAAGTGTCTAAGGAGGAAGAGAAAGGGAATCTGAAAGGAGCAAGAATATTAAAAAATAAGTCAATAAAAAAAGAAGATAGTTCATTAATTAAATTTGGAAGGATTATTGGGTCAAGGGAGAGGGAGCACGAGAGGAATACTAGGGAAAAGTATTCAAAAAGATAATTAGGTAAAAATAGGGGTCCTCTTACGAATACCGATCCTCGAATCAAGAAAATAACGAGTTAAATAACAATGATTATTGAGTAATTAGTTAATAGCGAAAGGGAGCGATTTATTAAAAGTTAGATAGATAAATAGTATCAGGAGAGAATAAAGGGACAGGAAGTAACAAGAGGTGCGAAATCATATACACACACATAGCCGCAAATACACCGATAACCCAATTATTATAATCGAATTATAAAAGGCAAGAAATAACAAAAAAAGGGGACCCGGGCGAGCGACATCAGAAGGTACGCGTATGCCGAGTTTGTAAACAAACGAGCCTGCACTTCGCGATCTAGCGCGTCACGATCCATCGCGCCCCGAGCGTCGGTAAGGAAGGGGTTACGGTTACCGACGCATGGTAATCCATACCGGCCGCGCACGAGAACGTTACCACTAGAGTAACTCCGCGAATCTTTACCGACCGACGCGTTAGTTAAGGACGAATTACGCGAAAACAACACATTACACTTATACACGGCGTTAAATAACATTGTATCGCATCCATAAAATTGAATAAACCATTTTTTATTGTCAATTACCACCAAAATACCTGAGTCTCAATTAGATTATTCCCTGATCAAGTCTCGAACAAACAAATATATTGTAACGATATTTCGACCCGTTACAGGATAGATGGATAGATGGATGAATAGATAGATGGATAGATGAATGGATGGATGGATGGATGGATCAATAGATGGATGGATGGATGGATGGATAGATGGATGGATGGATGGATAGATGATGTATGGATAGATGGATGGATGTACTATATCAGTGTTTGTCAACCTTTTTTATGAAGCGGCACACTTGAATCTCTGTAAAATTCTTACGGCGCACATTCGTATTGGACTTCGCCCTGCGCCGCCCGCCCCTCGAATCGGCACTCGTCACGATCGGTGCCCGTATATTACCACGTGATACATACATCCGACTATAATTTGGCGGCACACAAGAAATACACTTACAACGCACCGGTTGAAACTCCCTGTACTATATAGATGAATGGACGAAGGGATAGATGGATGGATGGGTGGATAGATTGTGTATGTATAGATGGATGGATAGATGATGTATGTATAGATCGATGGATGGATGGACGTATTGGATAGAGGGATGGATAGATGATGTATGTATAGATGGATGGATGGATGGATGTACTATATAGATGAATGGATGGATGGATAAATGGACGGATGGATGGATGGATGCCGAATCATTTGTAGGTAACAAACACATCGATGAAAATGTTCATTTAATATAATCAAATATGGGTTTGGAAATGACCAAAAAGCAGATACATATTTTCTTGGACATCCTCGATATTTCGAGGAAAATAAGAGTTGCACCTCATTCTCTGACGAAATAGGTACAACTTTAATTTTCCTTTCAATATAAAGCCTCCCCGAGCAAAACGTGCAGCTGGAATTTTACTGACCGGGCAACTGATTGATCACCTTAAATGCAAAATAGAAAAATGAAGTTTGACCAATTTCTCAGCATTGTTCGGTCCAAAAAATTCATTCGCATATATAACTTCGACTTTTTTCCATTATAATCTTTTGGAATTCGTTTGACCGTGATTATTTGATTAAGGGATCTTCTCACATCAGACGCTAAAAAAGACTATTTTCATTAATTCTTGATGCTTTTTTTTCGGATGATCCATTTCCGAGATTTCATCAACAGCACAGACCTACATTTATTAGGAATTTTTTTTAATTACCATTTTCGTTCATAAATAGCGACTTAAGTAAACATATATTTTTTAAATGTATTTTAACAGTGTATTTACTAAGTGTAACAATTTTTATATCAATATCTGTAATATAAAACTATCAAAAAAAATGAAGATAGCCTTTTTCAAGCGTCTAAAGTGAGAAGACCCCTTAAATATATTTTCAACACAAGCGTAATGAAAAAAATGATCAATTAAATAGCACCGCTAAGTTAACTCCCAAATTTTGATTTTCGATCGCAGCGAAGTTTAAAGGTAAAGTAATTTAAAGTTTGACGGCAAATACATCAAGGAACGTATTAAATCATTCCTGGTTTTTCTTTTTCCTTTCATTTTCTCGAGAATGCTGATAACGGTCGATTCTTTTTCTTCCTCTTTACGTTTATGTGCCACATTGCAGCAATAGTCGGGAATTTGAGCTATCCGCAGATGACATTCTGTCTCTCTCTCTCTCCCCCTCTCCCTCTCACTCTCTCTCTTCCTCTCCCTCTCCCGCTCCCTCCCCCTCCCCCCTCTCTGTCTCTCTCGCTCTCTCTCTCTCTCTCTCTCTCTCTCTCTCTCACACACACACTCTCTCTCTCTCTCACTCTCTCGGTGAGTCTTCACAGACGTGTATTTTTCGGCTCTTCATTGTTGTTCTGGTTCTGCTCGTATCTGCCTGCGGGCGTTTTTGTTTTAGGACTATAGCACGCACCTAATTGCTATCCATCGATTGGTATAAATATTACCTCTCTGAGCATCCCATAAGCCCAGAAATCTCGATGGATGGTGTCGACGAATTTTTGATAACCTGTCATCGACTTTCCTCCATTTGCCTCGTCGCATCGTCTCATCACGCTGAGCAGTAAGCTATAGTCATCAAACTATAGTTTACATCGCAACATCAAACTCGTCCCGCAAAGCAGTGAGCTACAATCTTCGACATATTGTCTCGTGAGCAGAAGTTACGCCTTCGATCTAGATATCATACTAGAACAACACCACGCATATGATCTTCGGTGACACGACCAGCGCTTTATGTACAATTCGCGCTAAATTGTAAACGTCTCTCGAGTCTCAGTTGATAAGTCATTATCGACACGGTTTGGTGCCGACACCGCTCTACATTTAAAATATTCTCGTCTTCTTCGGAAGTTAAGCGTAGCGTGTTGCCAGTACCGTCTGTCAATGCAAAAAGACAGTAGTAAATCTGCGCCAATAAGTTTCTAATTGCTACAGTACTTTTTCATCGGGATGTGCACTAAGCCATCTAGTTTCTTAAACTGCTAACACCTGTTGTGTAAATACTTATTTTATCTATCGGATATTAAAATTAGCACTCTCGTTGACATGCCGCGATATGCACAAAATGATCCATCTTTAAATCGTGCTTCGGGTTCAACTTCGGTGCATTCCAGTCAAACTTAGCTTCATCCCTAGACATCATGCTAGCAAAAATCCTCGCTGAGCTTTCGGCGTTTCGGGAGCACCAAGAAGAAACGAACAATGTATTCCGAGCACTCTTAGAACGAATTCCGGCGATTGATTCTAAGCTAACCGATCACTCCGTGCAGATTGCCGCTCTTCAAAAAGAAAATCTAAAACTTGCGAGCGAGCTAAATTCGTTGAACACTGGAATGCCAGACCTTCACCACACACCTTCAAATCTGAGCGACATAATTCTTAGCGGAGTACCATTCGATAGGGCTATTCCGGCAAAACAGGTTGTGAGTAGGATCTTCGAAGTGCTTGACATTAAAGATTTAACTGCGCACGTTCTATCGGTGAGACGTGTCAATCGGGATGACACTGTAAGAGCATCTGAAACTGGAACTCAACTAAAAGTCTCGTACATCATATCGCTCACTTCGAACTCTGTAAAAAGCGTGGTTTTAAACCGAAAAAAGACGAGAAAAGATTTAAAATGGTCAGATCTCTATCCAAATTGTGAGACCGCGAACAAAAATCTGAAAGTTTACGTGAACGAGTTTCTTCCGTCCATCACCTACAAATTGCTAAAACAGGCCAAGCTGAAGGCTGCACGCGTTGGCTTCAAATATGTTTGGACCAAAAATGGAATTATATACGCAAGGAGAAGTGAAGGCCAACAGCCTCTCATAATTAGATCTCTTGAGGACCTCCCTTCAGGGGATGTTTGACTGTAAAAGTCACTATACAGGATGATTGTAGCTTATCTTTATCTCCTAGTATGATTTTCAAAATTCGCAGTAGCTCAGTCTTAACACGTCAATAATAAGCTCAATGAAATGCACATTTTTCAATCAGAAACCACTCAAATGTTTACTTGTAAAAATTCTGAAACAGTCGTTAATCATGAAATCTTAGTTGTTATAATAAATCAGTCTTAGCCATGTAATAATATCTCAGTCTTAACACGTCAATAATATCAGTCATGTAATAACAGCTTAGTCTTAATACGTCAATAATATCAGTCATGTAATAATAGCTCAGTCTTAAGATGTCAAAAATAAGCCTAATGGAATGCGTATCGTTTATTCAGTAATCACTCAAATGTTCACTTGTAATAATTCTGAAACAGTCATTATTCATAAAAATTTGAGTTGAAATAATAAATCGAAAGCTCAATGTATAAATCGATAAATGTATAAATAAATTTAGCTCAGGTGAATGGAGATTTAGAGAATAAGAAAAAGAAAATACGATAAGCATAAAAATAAGAATATATTGAATCAATACGCCGCGACAGTACTAAATGTAAAACATGAGACTCACAAGTTTGTCGAGATCAAA